>CAWUFW010008857.1:600000-841929 GCA_963921515.1 Calotriton arnoldi
TTAAACAAAGCCCATAGTCTCTGCAAAGGATGATTATTCGGCATACCCTTGTATTAATGTATGTATGTATAAGCCAAGTTGAGTGGACCACTGTAAATGGCTAGTGAAAGATATTGTAATCCATGGTAATTTACTAACTGGGAGGGAGGTTATAGCGGTGAGTAAGGGAAAGGAAAATGTTAAGGTGTCTAGATGTAGTGATCTTTCAAGAGGTGAGTCTTTCAGTTCTTTCTGAAGACTTCAGTCTTAAATTTGTCAGTGTAGGCAGGGGTATGATTCACGGTGGCCTCATATATGATGCAGCCAGTCTTGAAAATGGTGGGGGTGAGCAAGGGGAGCCTGGTGACTTCCATCAGGGTAGGGGAGATGTGATGACATTTCTTCAGACCCTTGATAAGGTGTGTAGAAGCATTTAGAATGTTTTTCAGAGGGCTCAGTGTCTGCGGGGCATGCTTTGGAGACGTTTTTAGTGCACACTTGTGTTTACGACCTATGATACGTTTGCACACTCACGTTGGCAATACACTATTCTCTTTATGTTTTTTGAGCTTTTTACGGAAATTGAAAGCAAAAGAGAATGTATAAGGAAATGGATGTTTTCCTGTGTCTTTTTTAATAGTGTCTGGGTGTGAAAAGATGGCTAACTAATCCCTTATGGTTCAATTTTTTTTATCCAGTGCAGGCAATTAAGCACACACACCCACCTACAACCAGTGGCCAGTGAGGAAACGGCTACCACCTACTCAGCACCCTGTTCCCTTACGTCCCCCTCCTTAAATTCAGCTCCACACATTTCCATTCCACATTACATAATTCAACAACAAACCACATAATTCAACTCAACCACATAATTACACAACACACCACATGTATCCAATCCACACCACAAAACTCTACATCATGCCACATAACTCAACAGCATACCACATAATTAAACTTCCCTCCACAACACAAAATACCAATCCACATAATTACACTCCATGCCACACAATCCCACTCTACATAATTCCAGTACACTCAATACCACATAATTACTATCCACATAATTCCACTGCACACCATGCCACATAATTCCTCTACACAAATCCACTCCACACCACACTATTCCACGCCACACAATTCTATCCAACTCACATGATTCCACTTCACACCACATACATCCACTCCATAAACATAAGTAAAAGGCATTGCCATTTACAATGCCAATAGCTCTAACTTAAAAAAATGCGAGACCTATTGAATTTCCAATGCTTGTTAAATTATGCTGCCTGACACACAAGGCACTACACAAGGCCCGCCCAGCCTATCTGTCCTCGTGACTCAATAATTACCTGCCTCCTAGACGTCTTAGGTCTTCGGATAAGACTATTCTGGTGACCCCACGCCTCCGTACCTCAAGATATGGGGCAGATCTTTCTCCTATGCAGCCCCATATCACTGGAATAGACTTCCTCTTCATCTTCGCTCCTGCCCAGATTTCACTATCTTTAAGAAGATGTTAAAAACTCGGCTGTTTTAGAATGTCTATCCTCTCCATGAGCAGTGCAGCGCCAAGATACTCCTTCGGGAGTGAGTCGTGTGCTTTACCAAGCATCTAAAATAAATAAATAAATTAGTTAGCCAGGATGTCCAACCAGGATTAGTAGTCTGTGGTGAGTAGAATCTATCATAAATATTCTTGGGTTGACACTATAAAATTCTCAGTGCTTAATTTGAGCCGGGGCTTTCCGGTGCTAAGCACCGGCACTTAATTGGTTTCCGGTGCTCGGCACCGGCACCTAATTGTCAACACCATACATAGAACAGTCTACCACATGGTGGCGCTGCTCATCTAATTTAGAGATGAGCAGAATAACGGTTGTTTAGGAATACAATACACATTAAAATGACTAATACCTGCCTCCCCAGCCATTCCTTTAGCTTTGGGGACCTGGAATAATCTGAACTGTCGCATTTACATGCAAGAGAGATGGTTAGTAGTTATTTTGGCAGCGATGACAAGGGCGATGGGTGGTGCAAGCTGCAGTGGCCTCCTGGTCAGAGCCCTGGCACTTAATATTTTACAAATTAAGCACTGAAAATTCTGCAGCACAGCCTCTTGAAAGAATGTGCTATTTATTTCTGTTGTGCTATAAGAGTATGTCTGGTATCCGAGAACATGAGCAGAGTGACTTATCATCCGCTTGAAAAGCTCTCTCAAACTAGACGTTTCTGATTGTTTCCATGTACATGTTTCCCACTTGATTAAAAAAATAGAAACAGCTTTTTTTGCAGGTGTGTTGTAGTAAGACGTTTGTGAGAAGGATTCCCAAGTGAACCATCACTCTGACTAAGATGGGCGTCTTTCCAGTAGTGTGACATGCTCTTTGTGCATGTATACAGGGTACCTGCATAACACACATCTAGTTATAATGCAATCGAATGCTGTGCAAGGCACACGGCTGATGGCACAACTGGTAGCACTTGGTGCAGATGTTGAAAGGACTTGTGATCAGATCATCAAGGAAGCCTTTGACACACTCCAGCTATTCAATCTGTTGGAGAAACAGCACAGGCAACCATATCCATTAAGCTGCTAATTTTAAAACAAGTGGCCCTTGAAGTGAAACATGGTCAGTAATTTTGACCTCCTACATTCCATATTATTTCCTTCTCAATTTCCTTATATGATTCTCTTCTCTGAAGGCGGGAAGGACATCCTACCATTGCAGTGCAACAGTCACACACACTCTTCCAATACTCTGCCACCTGTTTTCGGATCATAATATCAACGTTTTTACTAAATAATACATCGTGTGTTTTTTTTTTAGCTGTCCTAGAATACACACAAATGCCTGAAGTATTAATTTCTAAACGTTGGCGAGCTGTACTTGTGCCACCATTAGTACTTGCTTTAAGAACTTTCAGTGGCCCTTGCGACCACCCAATACATTTCTTCAGGTGTAGGAGGATTTCACCGAGATTTTCTATTTATTCAACTTGGCTGTCACATTATGAGCATTCCTGGTACGGAGTTGACTGCGTTTTACAGGCATTTCCATTGTTATTAACAGTTTTTCTTCTATTAAAAGGTTGTTTTTTTTGCTTCCTGTCATGCTTGTCATCTCTTTTCTGGCTGCACTAGTTTGGTCTTAGTCCAAAGATAGGATTTCCATGAAAATACACACACCATGCAGCCAAGGAGCAGAATTTAAATGTAGTATTCTTCTATAGGTAGAAGGCACTGGAAAACGAGTGAATGGCTAGCAGTTATGTCCGCAACAGTGGGGACAAAGGGTCGGATGTACTAAGAGATAGGTCGCAAAAAGTGGTGTGTGCTAATAGGTCACGACACAAAATCTCCAGTCGCTGAGGGTTGCAGAACAACCTGCCTAATGAATACTAATTAGACAAGCCTATTTACAATCCCTTGTAATTGGCTACAAACACAGGAAGGATAGTTTGTAATCAGCAGTAGAACACCATCGCTGTGTCTGTATTCCCAAACGAAAAAGCTTTTTTATTTTTTTAAGTGGCCCGTGTTGCTTTTAAAAAAGGTTTTCTATTTGGGAATACATTGATGGAAGTAGGCAGTGGTCCACTGGACGACGGCCTACACCCCAGAGGTCACACAACATGATTCAAAAAGGGTAGAGTGCCCCAAGAGGACACCTCCCCCCGGCATATCAGTTACCATCTCTGTTGAGGTGCTGGCTAGTGATCAATGGTTTGCGTCCAAACCATTGGTACATACCATTGCGACACATAATGAGGAAGGGACTCACTCTTAATTGTTATTCAGAATAAATCACAAAAACATTTTGTGAGTCAGAAAAGCCTTTTCCATCTCGCAAAAAGCGTTTAGTAGATTCTCCATAACACTTTTGTGTTCTCAGTGGCGAGGCCTGCCCGGCGTTAGGAACACCTCTCCTTCTCTGACTGGCGCCGCTGGCGCGGGCGCGGCAAGCGAGGGTCTCTGTCGTGGCTGTGATTCCCGGGGCGTTCGGCTCCCTGCCGTCTGGTCGTTCGGATCTGCTGCGCTGCTCAACTTGTTAGACGAGACCGTCTCCAGATCAGATGCGCGGGCCTGGGCCACGTGAGCGAACAAGATCGCGGTGAGTGCGCAGAGGCCCTATGCCTATCGGGGACTGGGCTTCTCCCGATCGTGGGGTTGTTTCGCGTTACACCGGCGTTTGCTGGCCGGACTGCATCGGGTCTCCCTGGAATCTCGATAATTGGCTCCGGGAGCACTGGATGGGGGTTTACACGGCACACGGCCTACTCGGCAGCGCCTGATCGTTGGGGCCCTGGGACTTTCCGTAACAGCTCAATTTCAATGAGCAAGTACTGGAAGTGTGCACCCAGCCTGCCCCAGTCCCTGGCTGATCCCCTTGATGTTGAGGAGATTGTCTACCATTCTAAGGGCCATTTCTGGGCAACTAGTTTGATATTGTCAGTGTTTACGTGGTTGGTCACTTGTACAGGGCGCTGGGAAACAGGAGCCTAAAGAGTAACTGGTGCTTGAAGTCATTTTGCGGAGTCGTGATACGCATTGCGTCCCTGAAGCGTACTAAGGAGTAAACAGCGCCACTGGCATATACTCGAGCTGTGCAGCCCTGAGCAGTGGCAACACTTACCCCTGTAGCCCACGGCTACGTCTACTTGCTTGTGGCGCTTGGGACAGAAGTTATAACCTAGGCACAACTTATAAGACTGCACACCCGGGGCGCTGTGAAAACGATCGGGAAGCACCTACAGCAACATCATGGGGAAGCCAGACAAAACGCTATAGAAATTGCAGTTCGACCAGCGCAAATCCTCCAGGCTGAGAGAGGAAGAAACAGATGAAGAACTGGGGGAGCAGGGTGCCTCTAGGTCAGAACTGGGAGGTGACCTGCGCCACATACTTGAAACTCTGCAGCAGAGCCTCTCCATGATCGACGGGAAAATAGACTCTCTCTCTTATCGCATAGATCGCATGTCTGAGCGATTAGACAAACACACCGAGAGAATTTATATGGTCAAGAGGAGGGTCTCAGAAATTGAAGATCACAATGTGGAAGCCGCTGGTGCCCAGAAACAAATGAGGAAACTGGTGGTGACGCTGCAGGCTAAGGCCGAAGATCTTGAGGCGCGCTCCAGGCGCAACAACCTGCGTATAGTGGGGCTGCCAGAGTCAACCCTGACCGGCAATATGGAGTTTTATGTGGAGAACCAACTTGTCACATTGTTGGGCCGTGATGGTTTTTCTCCTATCTTTGTGGTGGAGCGTGCCCATCGTTCGCTAACACCAAGACCCCTTCCTGGGGCCCCTCCACGTCCAATCATAGCTCGTATTCTGAATTACAGAGACAGGGACGCAGCATTACGGAGAGCAAGAGAACTACGGACCCTCAACCATGAGGGCTTTATTTTGTCTTTGTATCCAGATTTCACCCCTCAGGTGCAGGAGGCGCGCAGGCGATTCGCTCCCATCAAATGTAAGCTGAGAGAGCTTAACATTGACTATGCTATGCTTTATCCGGCTCGCCTGAAGGTCACTTTCGATGGCAAAGCAAAAATTTACATGGACCCCAACAACGTACAGCAGGCGCTCAAGGGCTACGCCAAAGCACAGTCCAATAAGCAGGTGCAAGAAGGCGACTCCTGGGACAGTAACTCTGCGGCAACGCTTGATCAAAATGACTGATGGTCTACCTGCTTGATTGTATAACTCACGAACAGTAACAACGACTGTGGTAGGATAATGGCGTATTTTATAGAAGCCCATCCTCAACTAATACATAGTGGAGAGGGTAGATGCCGTGCTCCTAGGTGGGGATAAGATTTGTTGATTAAGTGATAGTAGAGGGCCATAGATGCGTCGGGCAGGGGCCGGGCGATCCCATATGCATAATATGATGTTGGCATCCTGCAGTCCTGGGGCCCAAGTGTTATGTTTTGATTATGCTTAATAGTTATAGGCCATGGATAAATATGTTGGTTGGAATAATAGTTGCAGCGATGTTTTAGTTCATAACAAGTGGTCGGGCACTCACCGCCCTCACGTGTAATACACATTGTTATCGGTTGGGTTGGTGGGGTTCAGAGGGAGGGGAACATGTTGTCATGTCAGATGTTTGGGGATGTGACGTTGGAGGGGGAGGGGGGATTACAGATCAGCCATTCTTTTGCAGCAGTAGCTCTGATGACATGGAAGGTTTCTATCTATGCAGTAACCCGGTCGCTGTAACATTCATTTATATGCTATGAGCATGGGTGGGGAGTATGACTCAACGACTGCACGGGGGGATCACACAATAAGCTTCTTAACCTGGAACATTAGAGGGTTAAATGATCAGCGGAAGATCCGAAACGTGGTTTTATATTTACTCAGGCATCATATAGATGTGACGGTGCTGCAGGAAACTCATCTAGCACCTAACTATGGGTTATTGTCATAGAGAAGGATGAAAGGTACTTGTATAGCAGCTGGATTTACTACACACGCGCGGGGAGTATTGGTATGGGTCCGACAAGGCGCTAACATTAAAATACACGCAGTGGATACAGACCCTGGGGGAGGTATGTGGTTGTGCGCTGTCACAAGGATAACCTAGATGTACGCTTTGTGGAAATATATGGTCTAAACTATGATAACCCCCAATTCTATCGTTCTTTGCATAACAAGCTTACCACATATTCGAAAATGCCCACTCTATGGGGGGAGATTTTAACTGCATGCAATCCCCTGCACTTGACCGCTCAAAAGGCCCCCTGCACACTCCCTCGTCAGCAGCTAAAGCTATCACAGCAATAGCGGAAGCTGATGGTTTAGTGGATGTATGTCGTATTGCACGCCGTTGGGCAGGGAGTACACACACTACTCGTCAGTGCATAACATACATACGCGCATAGATTATTGGTTCGCCTCCCGAGACTTAATTCCCTTTATAACAGACTACAAGCACCTGCCGCGTACATATTCAGATCACTCCCCAGTTAAACTTAGGCTAAAAATCGACGACCTACAGCCCAGGGTTTGGACGTGGCGCTTTCCCCAGTACTCCTTGCTGGACACTGTTTTTAAGGAAGAGGTATCGAAGGAAATAGATAATTATTTTTCCAATAATCTTGGCAGTGTCCCTAAAATGGCTACTATATGGGAAACATTTAAGGTCTACATCTGGGGCGTGGTCATATCAAAACACGCGGGGGTGCTTCGCTCCATTAGAGGAAGATTACAAAAACTAGAGACCAAATTGGCAGAGCTAGAGCGTCTAGCTATTACAGATCCTTCCCCCGGAGTGCTCGCTCGGATAAGGGCAAGGATTGACGAATACAATGAGGAGGCCCAAACTAAAGTTGTGCATCTGAGGAAATACGCTACCGCGACGGTGTATGGGGAGGGGGAGAGACCTAGCGCCACGTTGGCTGCACTGACCCGGCCGGCGGGAGGGACGAACGAAGTGCTGGAGCTGTGTGATGATAACGGTGCAGTACTAAGTGGCGCAGCGCAGATAGAAGACAGATTTCACAATTATTACACAGAGCTCTATACCTCACGCCCATCAAACACAGAAGAATCTGATGAAGACTATTTAGCATACATAGCAATGAAGTGGCTGTCAAACTCCCACAGGGAGCACTTGATGGCGCCACTGCGCCCTACTGAGATAACCGCAGCTTTGAAAACCATGCCCAATGACAAAGCCCCCGGGTCAGATGGGTTAACAGTAGCATTCTACAAGGCTTATCAGGATCAGCTCATTCCGCATCTGGTCAACCTATTTGAGGAAATGGCGACAGATGGAATCATGCCTCCCAGCATGCGTGAGGCCACTCTGATTACCCTGTTAAAGAAGGATAAACCCCCGCAGCAATGCTCATCCTACAGACCACTATCCCTGCTCAATACAGACACTAAGATATTTGCCAAAATCCTGGTGAATCGGCTAGCTCCCTTACTCCCGATAGTGGTGGCCCCGGAGCAGTCTGGGTTTGTACCCACCCCCTCACTGTCAAGTAACTTGCGTGCGCTTTCCGGGGCGATCACCCGTATTGACCCGGAGGAGCGTGCCGCAGCAATTTTCCTGGATGCCGAAAAGGCTTTTGATTTGGTTGAGTGGTGTTTTTTGAGGGCAGTGTTGAGGTGTGTGGGGGTGGGGAAGTGTTCCTTAAATTGGTGGATGTCTTGTATGCGAAACGCACTGCACGCGTTCGTGTGAATGGATTGCTATCAGACCCAATTCCTATTACGAGAGGCACAAGGCAGGGGTGCCCACTTTCCCCCTTGTTGTACGTGTTGACGGCAGAACCGCTGGCGTGCGCACTGCGCGAGTATCATGGGCATCGTGGAATACAGTTCCCGCGTTATAATTTGATAATTACTGCACACGCAGACGACACGCTATTGTATGTCCATAACCCAGCGAAGAACCTAACACCAATTCTACAGGAGGTAGAGCGTTTCGGACGTCACTCCGGTCTGCCTATAAACTGGAGCAAATCACTTGCATTCCCCCTGACCTCCAATACCGTTCCAACCCAGATAGATTACCCCATCACATGAACAACGGATCCTACGCGCTACCTGGGCATGCAGATTCATACTGACCCTGAGGTGGTGGTCCACGAGAACTACGGCAGGGCTATACAGAAGCTTTCGGTGTCCATTGAGAAATGGATCCGTCTGCCGCTGGGGTGTATCTCGCTCATGCAGATGATAGTGCTCCCACGCTTTCTTTTTCTGTTTGTCAATATAGCCATATTATTACCAAAATCATTCTTTCGCACCTTAAGGTCTCTTTTGATCAGGCTCGCCTGGGCCAGGAAACAACCTTGCATTCAATGGGAGACACTGACCAAACCATACTCTGCAGGGGGTCTCAATGCCCCAGATTTTGAGTTGTACTATTGCACTGCACAACAGATACATGCATATTATTGGCTACTTGGTATTCAAGATATCCCACCCTTACACATTGAAAATGGCACAATGTGTCCCTTGTCACTGCGGCAGTACCTCTTCAGTAAGCCAAGGAGGCGATATCATGCGATAGATCCGGTTGGGAGCATGAGAAGCCTGCTCTGGAGGGCCGCTGGTATGCATGGAATTACCCTACTCTACTCCTCGAAATTACCACTAGAGCTGTGCGAATGGTTACCAATGCGGCAGGAAAAGTCATTTGTCCTTGCTATGCAGGCTCTGGATATTAGAACCATGGGCGATTACTTCCACGAGGGGTGGTTAAACAGTGGGACCTGCTGCAATCACAATCGTTAGAGGCTCCCATGCTCTCAAGATTTCACCATCATCGTGCTAGGCAGGCATTGCGAGCGACTCTTGGGGATGAAATGCTGGAACCACGTGAATACACTCCCTTAACGTATTTACTGCGAGCCCAGTCCCCATAGCACGTAATTTCAATACTGTATATACTCTCTAAATCGGGTATTAGCTCCCTAAGTATGAAGGAATTGCAAGAATGGCGCACTGAACTAGATATGGATATCACAGAGGAGCAGTGGGTATGTTGCTGTGCAGGCACGAAATCCATTTCACATAACGGCAGGCATCGTCTAACACATTTTACATTTTTGCAAAGATTGTACCACACCCCTGCTCGTCTATATAGATATGGGCTGAGGGAAGATGACAAATGCGAAAGATGCGGAGCAACTGGGGCACATTTTACACATCTTGCATTGGACTGCCGTGGAACCCAGAACTTCTGGATTGCGGTGTTTGCTGCGCTACAGGACATGGCAGGAGTGATTATTGCTGCGTCCCCTTTAGTGGCCCTTCTGGGATATGTCAAAGACTTGCCCAAGGGAACACGTAAGCTACTAGCATTGGGCATATTAATAGCAAAATGGAGGATAGCATTGCATTGGATGAAGGGCCCGACACCCACAAACACAGAATGGTGCGCTGATTTGTCCTATTGCAATACACAATCAGACAATTTCAATGCTCTCATACCTACACGTTGCAGACCCAAAGATATCTGGGGTCCATACCAGGTGTACCTTACTCGCCAAGCCACGACGAAAGAGGCGGGGGAAGGGCATGATAGGACGGTGATTGATTGATCAAATTTATCCTTCCTTTTTTAATTTTTTGAATGGGTCCTGTAGGGACGACTGGAGATGTATTGCTGTTATATTGGACCATATAGTACGCCGATGCTGTGACAAATGGCTGAATTGCTGATGGAATGCTCTCCCTGTTTATTAAAATGTGATGTATATGATCTAATGTACAAGGTCGTTACCCTCCTCTGCTTACAGTTAAAGGCGTTCGTGTAAACTGTACTGTTGTTGTCAACCTTTTGCTCGTTTCTTCTCTTTATTGTTGTAATCATTGTAAAAGCTACTGGAAATAATGTATGTACGCAAAATGAAAAATAAAGTTGTAAAAAAAAACTTTTGCGTTCTCAAGCCCTGTGATCTTACAAATCGAAGGTGTTTGCTTATGCAAAAGTGTACTGCATTGGGAACAAAATCCTCTTTTAATGTCTTCCCCCTGAAACATCCCAAGACCAGAAATATGGCCCTAGTCATTTTCTAAAATAAAAAGAAGTACTGCCTATTGGTAATGCAGATGTCTGGAACCTAACAGCATTATATAGGCAGAATGGAAGCACCAGTCCTTTAGGCACTTAAGATGGCCTAAACTGATATTTACCTTCTATGATATCTTCTGCTTTAACTGAGGTTACCTTCAATGTTCAGCAAACAGTTATCCAGCCTCAAAGCACGGAACTGCACCACAAGCCTGTAGAAGGATTTCACATTTCAGGATTAGCTTCACCAGTACTTAATTTGACCCAGTGGATACATGTGCTGGGCACCAGCGCTGATTTTTGGGGAATGATGCTTTATGTTTCATCATCCGAATTTGAACCAGAGCAAGAGGGGGAAGGGCAGATAAGGGAGAAAGGTTGGTGCTAAGGAGGCAACTTGAGCAAACGTGTCTCCTGCTTGCTCCTTTTTAGCCGCCTCTAAATGTGAATCCGGGACACCCCGGCTAACAGTGGTTCCCTTCTCCCACGGCTACTTAGAACCCTGAAGTTCTCGGTGGAGCCCGGACGCCATTTTTGAACGTGATACATGCAGGGTGTAATACCATCAGCTTGCAAGGGGACAATGCAGCCTCAGAAACCTGGTGTCTGCGTAGACTGAAAATCAGCAGAGACACTGCAGAGATGGCAGAAGTCCTGCCCCATAACAGACAAACTCAGAACCGACGACATCAAACACAAATGAACTTTTCCCCTGGACCCATGGTACAACACCTACAAAGTTCTTCTTAGCAGTCACTCCACAGTTATATTTTGCTATTGTTCACTGTTTTATTGATTGCTTTACTATACCCATCCAGCCCTTATAGGTAGCTATCAATGTGCACTGACATCGCCTTTGGGGCTGGGTCATCAGCGCCTTATAATCCCCACTACCTATTGGAATGTGCCACATTAAGAAATTCACACCAATATAGCTTATTATCCCCACATTAACTGTGGCGATAATTGTGTCAATCAACGTTACGGGCCCCAGTACCCCCAATAAGAGAATGAGTCTGTATGGAAATCACTACTGTGTACTCCCCCAACTATACTATACCTCAGGAGACCCACCTGACAAGACTTGAACAACACAGAATGAAGCATAGGCTCTTCCCCGCGGCATTATACTCCCCTGACACTACACAATGAAGTGGCAATTTTTCACCCAAGGGATACCCACTTTCAGATAGACAGGATCAAAGATAAAGAGAGGCGCTACACCCTTACATGGGGGAGATGGGAAAGTCTTACCTTAGCTATAGTCTACTCTCCAAATAAGGGTCAGGATAAATTCTTAAACTAATTCTTTACACAATTAGCAGGCTTTGCCAAAGGCGAGATTATAGTCACAGTGGATTTCAATATTATTTAGGAGGGCTTGGAGGACATATCTTGCCCATACCGAGGATAGGCAGGTACTTTCGTTAAAAGCCTTAAAGCACATCTTCATTCTCTGGGTTTGCAAGATGTATGGCTCTAACAACACATGGAAGATCATGAATACACCTTTTACTCTCATGTCAATCAGACACATTCCAGAATAGATCACTTTCCAACAAGCAATGCCTGACCTATTTAATCAACACATAGGAGATTGCCTATATTTCAATTTCAGACCATGCACCTATCACCATACACTTAGACGTATGGGAAACACCCGCCAATGAGATGGTGTTTACACGCATCCCTCCTGAGGGGTCCTATACTAAAATAAGACATAGGGGAATGCATAGATGAATATTTCGTACTTAATGATACTAAAGATGTGTCCCCAATGACTTTATGGGACTCCTTCAACCACACATTGAGGGATAAACTCATCTCAATTTTAGGAAATATAAAGAAACACTGCTTTCTAGAAATCCAAACACCAGAGTCGGAAATATACGCATGTTAATTCTGCTTTTCCTTGTTGAATTCCGTCAGGTTTGACTTGCCAAAATCAAGTAAGGTGAGGTATTTAATGCACCCAGTAATTTCCTTGAAGGTGCTCAGAAACCACTGCTCATCTTCACATGATCAGTGAATCCATAAAATCATCCACAGTAGGGACAGCACGCTTTACAGATATTTCTTTAACAATTTAGTTACACAAATATTTCCATAACTAGATGCATATGTCTATTCCATTGCACAAATTTATAACTTGAGGCACAGAGATAAAATAGTTTGTCATTAAACACAGAAATGTTGGTCAAGCGAAGTGTAGTTATTTTTTTTCAAAAGATTAGAATGAAGGAAACAGGTATAAAGATTTAACATACAGTATCAGACAAGGCCCGACTGGCCGTACCGGGCATCAGGCATTTCCCCGGGAGGCTGAAAGGGTGTTGGGCCGGTTTTGTTACTGGGGGCTGGGTTTGCAGCAGTGCTGCAATATTGAACACCAGTCACATAAATAATCAGCAGGCCAGCATAATTCACTGAGCACTCACATTCCTTACCAGCCTCCTGGGGCCAGCCAGTATTCACAGGTGCCCTCAACTGCTCTTTTTAAAAAAAAAATTAAGATACAAAATGAACACCGGGTGACCACCCCTTGCTCGCTGGGCTGTCAATCTGTAGTAGCGCACGAAAGCGCTATCAATGACGGCCTTGTTATAATTATTTTGCCCTGCCCCTGTGCTCTCTGCCCTCCCATCCCTCACTCATCTTGTCACACACGGCCTCTCAATTGGACCTTGTGGTGGTACTCGGCACAGCATCATTACACTCCTGCAGACAGCTAGTCAGGCCCAGGCCAGCAGTGAAACCAGGCCAGCCACCACCAGCCACTAGAATCAGCCACCAATAGCGACAGGTATCTACCAATGATAAGTACTGACTGGCTGCATTTGTGACCGATTTCAGTTTTAAATTTTTGCTGAAGGTGTTTCGTGCCAGTGGGCCCCCTGGCTGGTGGCAACAAAAAAATTGTCAAGATATCTCTGGAAATGTTCCCTCTATTTTTTTCCTTTATGTGCAGCAATAAAGGTGGTTTGTGCACTTCAGTCAAGGCTATGTGCACTGAAGACAAGCAACAACTTAATATGCAATTATGTGCTGCATGCAAGCTACCAAAATCAGTGGCGTAGCAAGGGAACCATAGTCCCTAATCCAAGCCAGAAAAAATTTGACCTCCCCTCGCCTTTGGGTTGGTATTAAAAGATACCCATTAAAGGGGGGCAGTGGGCTCCGTGCACCTCTGAACCCTGGTGACACTGAATCTTATTCCCTAATCATTCTACGTATCATTCCTCTCTCTTCGCTATCATCATGAATCTCTTATCTCCTCCTCACACCTATTCTTATCCCTATCCACTTCCACTCTCCTCTCTCTCTCACTTGTCCTTATCTCGTTCCTCCCTTTTTAAAAGTTTTTGTCTTATCTCCTTGCGCCTCTTTATATTCCCCACTTTTCTTTCTCCATTTCCGCTCTCATCTACTTCTCCCTCATCCTGCCTCCTCTCTTCAATCTACATTCTATCATTCTCTTTTCTCTAAACTCTCTCTTATCTCCCTGTCCTCTCTCTCTCTCTCATTCTACCCTTTCTCTATCAAATCTATATCTTGACTATGCTTCTCTCCTACTCATATCATTCATTATCTCGGACCTCCTTAGTTGTCACCTTTCTCTACCTATCCCCTTTTTTTTACATTTGTTTTATTCAAGTTTTCATTTTTGTGCATTTGAAGAACACAACTACAAAACAACCCCTCCCCCCACTCGGATGACAGCTCTTACCCAGCAATCATGTGCAAAGCCACTTAACTACTGTACTAATTAATTCTATGTCAGGACCGGAGGCTTCGGATTATGCTTTCTATCTCTCTTCGCTTTATTACTACAGAAACTCGTAGCAGCCAGAAAGATCTTCAAAGTAAACATTACAAAAACTACAACTCCCTACAACCAGGGAGGAATCCAAATACATAGTCCTTCATCTGTTTCCATTGTCCTCTGTACATAGTCCCATGTTTGTCTCCTCCCTTCCTCTTTCTTCGCTGCTTCGCAGCCAGTTAAGTCGTTTTTCCTTGTTCCTTAATTAATAATAATCTAATTGTTTCTTCATTACAGGCGCTATTTACAAGTTGTTGTGTGCGCGTTTACAAGTTTTTTCTGAATTTCCTTTCAGATTCCCAAGCCGGCCGCGGGAACGTTTTCCGCTCCTTACGCGGCCGGCCCCCTGCTGGTGCGGCACTGTTCCAGGCCGCTAGAGGGACTCGCTCGTCTCGTTGCTCTCGCATCGCGGCTCCTCAGACGTGGAGCCGCGCTGCGGGAGAGGAGAGTACCGAGCCTTGTTCCCTTCTGCCTCACCTTTGACGCCCGTTTTAACGGGTTGTATTTCCCGCTTTTTCTACAAAATGCCCCGGCGGGGGTCCGTATTGCAGGTTTTACCCGCGGTGAACGCGCGAACTCGCGCTGTATTGCACAGTTGGCCAGGGCAGTTTAGCGAGTCTCCTCGCGGCCAAACGCGGACGCACGCAGTTGTGGGCATACTTTTTCTAACGCGCAGGGAGGCAGTAGCCCGGTCAGGTTTTCCTGAGGGCGATAGCGCGTTTTTGGTTGGTGCAAACCTGTCTGTGGTCCTTGGGGCTACCCATATCTGCGCAGCCTTTCAGCCTGCCCCTACTTGGTTTGTTTGTCAGACTGGTTGCTGGTAGTGCACAGCACGTTTATAAAAGGGAGTATTCTCTACATTTACACTGCTACTCACCTTCCCGTGGCAATAATGGATAGCCAAACTGAGTACTATGAGGAGGAGGTCCAGGAGTACATGCCCTGGGATGATCATTTTTACGAGGCCGTGGACTCCTCCATTTACCGGGTGGTTAACGAGGTAGTCGGCCCTATGGAGCAGCGTCTTTCAGATAGGATAGTGCAGGAGTGCAATAGATTGGCCGCGGCGCGCGCAGACTCCCCTGCGCCCCCCGGCGAGCATACTGGAGAGGGCCCCCCACCGTCCAAGAAACAGCGTCCAGAAGGGGTGGACGTGGATGCCTTTGCGCGTCTTAAGACTGCGTTTCTGGCTAAGGCGTCGCCGGCCGCCCCCGCTCCCCCACCGGTGGACGCCCCTCAGGATATTCCGGACCCTCCTTCCCCCGGGACGGATAATGATGACACGCAAGGGGACACGGACGAGGAGGCGGGATCCTCACGACCTTGGCTCCCGACCACTACTCCCTCCACTTCTACGGCGCCCGAGGAAGACTCTGACATGCTTAATCCCGACGACATCATGCATCCCCGGTCTGTGGCCTGGGTTCCCGGCGACAAGGTAGCCAGATTCGTCGCGGGTCGGCTCCGCAAGCCTCTCGAACAGGAGGCTCGGGGTTGCTTGCGAGCGGAGTGCCCGAGACCCTCCTTGTCCGACAAAATTGCGTGCACGCCGGAGTTGGACCCTAAAATGGCCACATTTCTGGCTAAGTACATGAAAGACCCTAGGAAGGGTATAGATAGATCCTGGCGGTCCTGTCAGGACAAACTCCTCGACGCTATCGGACCAATGACAAAGATCTTGGACATGGCGGAGGAGGCCAAGGTTTCAGGATCCTCCATTTCCCCAGAAGTCCTTTCAAATTGGGCCCAACGAGCTATTATCTTCATGGGCAACGCTAATTGCGCCCTTTCAACCGAGCGTCGTCGCTCGCAGTTGATTAAGCTTGACCCTAAACTTGGGGATCTGGCCTCCTCGGAGGCAGGGGAGGTGGCCCAGGGGGGCCTTTTCAGCGATCCTTTCATCAAGGAATTAGGTAAATTTGTCTCAACATTTACTTCGCTGGACAAGGCCCAGTCCAATATTAAACAGGTTTTCAACCAGCGGGTTTTCCGCGGGGCCGGTCGAGGCAGGGGCCGCTCGCCCGGCCGCGGTTTCCAACAAAATTCCTCAAGGGGACAAGGCTCTGGTCGCGGGCAGTATAATTCAACCGCAAACTACACCAACTTCTATCCAACGCGAGGACAGCGTTTCAGAGGCCGTGGAGGTTTCAGGACCAATTCCGGCGGCGGACATTCCAGCGGTAAGTGTCCTTCCAGCATCACAGGTTCGCATCGGGGGTCGGCTAGCGGCCTTTCGAAGTGCGTGGGCGGACATAACTTCCGATGCATGGGTGCTTCAGACCGTTCAAGGTTTTCATATAGAGTTTTACGAAAACCCTCGGCAGGAGGCTCGGCCTCGACCATTGGCATTCAATTCCCAATTGATCGACGAGGAGGTCTCCGAGTTGCTCCGCAAAGGAGCCATTTGTCGATCAACTTTGCACCCTCATGGTTTTCTCAGCAATATTTTTGTGGTGGACAAGGCCGACGGGGGTCGGCGGCCGGTTATCAACCTCAAGGAGTTCAACGGATGGTTGGTATACCGCCATTTCAAGATGGAGGGAATCCACCTGCTCCGCGACGTCCTTCTGCCTTCCGATTGGATGGCACGGTTGGACTTGAAGGATGCCTACCTGGTGATTCCCATCCATCCGCCCCATCGACGATTCCTACAATTTTGTTGGAGAGATCTGGTGTACGAATTCACCGCCCTTCCATTCGGTCTTTCCTCGGCGCCTTGGTGCTTCACCAAGGTGCTTCATCCCGCAGTGGAGTTCCTCCGAGCGCAGGGCATTCGCATGATCGTATATTTAGACGATCTTCTTATTATGGCGCAATGTCCGCAGACCCTATCGGGCCATCTTCAACAGACGGTGACCCTTTTGCAGAGTCTGGGGTTCATCATCAACGAGACCAAGTCGGTTCTCAGACCTTCTCAATCGGTAACATTTCTTGGGTTTGTGGTGGACTCCGTCCACGCGACTTTAAGTCTCCCGTCGCGGAAGATGGCGAAAATTCGCCACGAATTACGGCAAGCAGTTTCCAGACCTTACACCTCTCTACGGCGCCTGGCCAGACTGGTGGGTCTTCTGTCATCATCGATCCAGGCGATCTTTCCGGGACCCCTACATTATCGGGCTCTCCAACGCCTCAAGGCGTATCATCTGAGAAGAGGGCGGTCATACGACCATTCAGTTCCCCTCTCGGCTGAGGCCAAGGAAGAGATTGCATGGTGGTTGTCCCATATGGAGGCATGGAACGGACGCGTGATTTTCGGCTCAGTTCCAGACCTTGTCATAGAATCCGACGCCAGCAGGTCAGGCTGGGGCGCTCGGTGCGGGGATTTTTCCACCGGAGGGGTTTGGTCCTTGGACGAGCAGGACCTTCATATCAACTGTTTGGAGCTTCTAGCGGGCTCTTTTGTGGTACGATGTTGGACCAAGGACAGAGTGCAGTCCTGCGTCCTTTTGAAAATGGACAACATCTCCGCGGTACGCTATGTCAATCGATTGGGAGGTTCCCGATCCCGGGCATTGGCGAATCTGGCAAAAGACTTTTGGGGTTTGTGCCTGGACCATCATATTTCGGTCACAGCAGAGTATCTCCCGGGCCAGAACAATCAAGTGGCGGACTGGCACTTGAGACATCTCTACGATTCCAGCCTTTGGAAGCTGGACTATCAAATCTTCCAGTGGTTGAGCGTTCTATGGGGACCTTTTTCGGCGGATCTCTTTGCTTCCCGGCTGGACCATCAGGTCCCTCGGTTCTTCAGTTGGAGACCGGATCCGTTGGCTCTGGCCACGGACGCCTTCCTTCAGGATTGGAGCGCAGAACGGGGCTATGCATTTCCACCTTTTTCAATGATAACGAGGTCGGCGGCTCAGATCCGCCGGCAAGAGGCGGAAGTGACCTTGGTGACACCTTTTTGGAGGTCTCAAGTTTGGTTTCCAGTTCTTCTGGAACTTTCCTGGGATTTTCCAATCCTACTCCCCCTGTGTCCTCACCTGCTACTGAACCCGGAAGGAGTCCCTCATCACCTAGTCACACAGGGGACGCTCCGCCTCATGGTGTGGCGACTTTCAGGCAACGGTGGTCGCTGCCGGGCCTTTCGGGACAGGCTGAGACCCTCTTGTCGAAGGCTTGGGCAGATAGCACCACAAAACGTTACCGGTCTGCCTGGACGAGATGGGTTCGTTGGTGTCTTCGAGGGAGCTTGGATCCCGTGGTCGCAGGTGTCGTTCCCATCCTGAATTTCTTAGCGGACTTGGCGTCGGAAGGGTTGGCGTATCGTTCCATAAACGCGATCAGGTCGGCAATTTCGGCGGGACATGCCCCGCTAGACGGATCTCCAGTAGGGGAACATCCGTTGGTCTGCAAACTTCTGCAGGGTATCCGGCTGTCGTTGCCCCCGGAACCTCGTTATTCCGTCCTGTGGGACGTCAATCTCGTTTTGAATCTGTTTTTATCTTGGCAACCGAATAAATACCTTTCTTTAAAGGAGCTGTCTTCCAAGCTGGCTATGCTTCTGTGCTTAATCTCCTGCAGGAGAGTTTCAGACGTCCGAGCATTGGACATCTCGGCACGGACTTTTTCCCCTGACGGGGTAGTTTTTACGGTAGGTCGACATACTAAGTCTCATACCCGATCGGTTTCGTACCCGGCTTTTAGAGACACCCCAAAATTATGTGTGGTGGATTGTCTGAAGGCGTATGAGGAATTGACGCAAGAACTCCGCCCTCCGGGCGAACAACAACTCTTGATAGCTCTCAGAAAGCCGCACAAAGCTGTCTCTTCCCGCACGATAGCTAGGTGGGTGCGTTGGGTCATGCAAGAAGCAGGTATTGATACGAAACAGTTTGGTGCCCTTCAGCTAGGGGCGCTATGGCCTCTAAAGCTTTCGCGCTGGGAGCGCGTCTGGAAGATTTAATGCGTGCAGCTGACTGGTCTTCGGACTCTACATTCAAAAGGTTCTATTTTAAGCCGGTGCTGGAGGTGGCGCAGTTAGTAGTAAGTAAGCTTTGAACTAGCATAATCCGAAGCCTCCGGTCCTGACATAGAATCGGAATTTGCCTAGCACCATAACGGTAAGTTCCAATTCTATTAAGGACACGGAGGCGAGGATTATCCCTCCAAGGGCACAGTGGTGCGAACCCACCCGTATGGTAGTAAGTAATCAATTTATTCTTTCATGGTGATATTGGAAAAGTGTTTAACTTTATTCATGGTACAGTTGTCTGACGTTCCGCAATGTACATTGCATATGGCATTGGAGTTTCCTCGACCTTACGTTGTCCTTGTTTTCCAAGAAACGATGGTACAAAACAGGACCAGTGATGAGTTGGCGTGACTTGCGCAAAGAAAGAGGAAGGGAGGAGACAAACATGGGACTATGTACTGAGGACAATGGAAACAGATGAAGGACTATGTATTTGGATTCCTCCCTGGTTGTAGGGAGTTGTAGTTTTTGTAATGTTTACTTTGAAGATCTTTCTGGCTGCTACGAGTTTCTGTAGTAATAAAGCGAAGAGAGATAGAAAGCATAATCCTCGCCTCCGTGTCCTTAATAGAATTGGAACTTACTGTTACGATGCTAGGCAAATTCTGATTCTGTTCCCTAGATTAACCCATTGACCTAGTGTGTCTGGTGTTGCCCTGACAGTATTCTAATTGTCCCTTTCAATCCTATTCCCTCCCTCTTGTTACCTATCGCCTTTTGTTTATTCTTATCGTCCTTCCTTTTTTTTTCTCTTCTTTTATGTTTCACAACCCATTTTTCCTTCTTTTCCTAAGCATTTATTGCTTATTCACGTCTTCTTTTTTACTGTCTCACTCCCTTAGTTTATTCTCTCCATTCATGCCCCCTTTTCTCTCTACACTCAAATCTCCCCTTCCCCTCATACTCTCCTCCAAATCTTCTTCTCTCTCCATCTTTCTATTAGTTCTGTCCTTCCTATTATTCTATTTTTCTATCCTGCACCTTTTCTTTCTTTCCAGTCCCCGTTCTTATCTTTTCTCCTTTTCTCTACTCTCCCATCTTTACTTTCATTCTGTCTTTTCTACATCCTTTGTCCATTTTCTAATGCAGTGACTCACCTGCCTTTATTCTCTCTCTACTTCATATCCCATTCTCACCTACCCTTGAATGTCCCTCCTTTATTTTGCTACTCCATATCACTCCTCTATAGTTGCCCACTCCTCCTCCCAAACTCTTTCTATCCAGCTCTATTCCATTCCATACTTCTGTTTTTCTTGATTTCCGTTGCCTTTTCACCTCATCTATCAACTTCCACCCTGTCTCCTTGTCCTCTTTTCTTTTCTACCTCATGACAAGCTCCTACACAAACCCAGTGGGTGAAAGTTTCTGATGACCTCCCCCAGTCTGAGTAACCGCTCTTACGTGGCATGGGCCAGACTCTTGCACCTCCTGACCCCAGGTTGCCTGCTTCCAACCATTGTAGGTATATGGAGCCTAGTTTGCAAGCTGGCTCTCCCTGGCCAAAATGCATCTGCAGGCACCCTCAGCATGTTCCAGGCCTCGAAAGGTACCTCTACCCGAGTAAGACTCACTGCGGGCATATGCATACCCTGCATTTCAAGAGATGGAATATGTGAAAGGCAGTGTGTAGGAGTGCAAATCAGCCTTCAGGACCCATGTGCTGAGTTTTCCCTCTTCACAGAGCTGTAACTCCATCCAAGTGTGCTAATGATCCTTCACTGGGCCCTCCAGAGCCCAGTGCTGATTTCCCCATTCATTCTGAGTTATCCACAGTACTGACATGCTTCTTCTCTGCGATCCCTGCAAGCCAATCTATAACTCCTTCATACCCCTGCCCCTGGGCTGACATGCCCCGCACTGAGCCTCAGCCTTCCAAACTCTACCTCCAGTGCTGACACCCGCCCGCTAGTGACAGCAGACTGATTCTCTGAACTCTATTTCCATGGGTCAGTCTAGCTATTCATTCTCATGACACTAACAAAAGCATCCAGCTAAAGGTTATACCTTGAGGAGCTGTTACCCAACTCATTGGTGCTCAGTCTATCGACCTCAGAAGGATGAAAGACTTGCCTTACATCCCTAGCCCAAAATTCTCCTTAATCCGGCTCACTATTCCAAAAATAGAGCTCTCCCCAACCTGCCCTCTGTAGGTCTGGTGCTGCCACAAGACACTGAATCTCTTCCTAAGACCACACACATGCGTCCTCTCCCTACCCCCTCTATAATGCCATTGAGTATGACGGACTCTGAGAAGTGGAGGGAAGGTAGTGTATGAGCGAGATGCTGCTGACAGTGGGAAAAAAGGGAAACAGGGTGAGCCAGGGGGGGCTGAACACTAATTTTTCAACATTGACTGATCACACCTCCCGGCCCCTTCCAAACAGAGGCACACAGCACAAACAGGTATTCGAGCTGTGCTTTTCCAGCCCTAGCTGCAGCTGCTGACAGAATGCAGGGCTCTACCTGGATCAACGCCAAGTACAGTGATAATTTTACATTAAGATAAAAACAGTTATTCAATTTAAAATTTTAAAAAATTACATATTTTGTTTACAAAAATCATATATTTGAAGAATTCACATATCAATTATGGGGTACTATTTAAACCTTTGCAAAGTGTTTAAGTACATTTTGTTAAATAAAAAAAAAAGCCTACTGACTTATTAATGGGAATGAGACTAGGCAAATCCTTAAAAAGCAGCACTGTCAAACATTGAGCTCATGGTATATATGGTATGACTCCACGATGAGCACCACACTACTTTCATAGCGCCTGTGGTGGCGCACATGCGACAATCTTTTTTAGCAAATCCCCAATGACCTCCTTCTCCATGGATTCCCTCAGTATCACCCTCCAACAGTGTACTTCATCTCTCAAGTGCCCCCTCTCACACACCATTAATTTGTTGTATAGCACTACTCATATCAGTGTTGGGTGTCAGAGCACTTTATGTGATACATGTACATTATACAGAGGCAATGAATCATATGTGTGTAAATCAGTCTATAGAAAATGTTACCTAAGACAATGAGGATGAAAGGATATAGGAATAACATGTCATTGATACTAGTAGGCAGTATATTTTAAGAGTGTTTAGTCTGGAGAAGCATAAAGTCGGGATTTAAAACGTACCCCAGTGGTTGGGATTGGCCCCAGTGGATGGGGTTAGCATTACTAATAAGACTATTTTCAGCCAAACAAACCCTTTTAGCAACATTAGGATAATGAAAGCTTGGGAAAAAAGCATAAAGTTCTAACCTATACCATGCAGTTTGCATGCAGCTCTTTGATAACAATTCATAGGTCACTGTGCTATATTAGGACTGTGAGACTTATGAATTGCAAGTAACAAAAAGTTCTCTGTGACAAAAGCAGTAACCCTAGCCACCACTTGAGCTATCCACGTAAATACAGTTCTGTAATTTGCATGGTACATGTTCTTTGCAGCAGGCAGGCAAATTAACCCTCTACAGTACTTTAGGAAAAATCAAAACTGCCACTAGACAAAGATCCATCTCTCTGTAACAGGAACATTAATCGAGTCATTTTGACATTTTACTGTTGCCTGAAAACTGCTGAGCACACAGCACAACCCTAAAACCAGACTTGCTCAACAGGCATCCTGATGTCACGTATTTGAAGGAGCTCTCATCTGCGATAATGAAGAAACAAGAGGCTTGGTAAAAAGTATTTGCCAAGTCCCCAAACAAAATAATCCTGTTCAAAGCATTTAATTCTAACTGCCCCAGATTGTCCTCCTGAAATGCTCCATTCTTAGTTGAAGTAGCAGTCCCTTTGTCTTCAGTGCATTTCCTGGGCTGGGTCTCCTGCAGCCAGCCTGCCACACAAGAGTGAGTTTTCACACCTGCCGAAAGGGACAATAAAAGGATATTTCTTTGACGCCATCCAGCAGGTGTGAAAACACTTGAGTGGCTACGGCAAAATGTCCTTTTATTGTCCCTTTTGCTCCTGGAAGTCGCCATGGCGCTCCCAGAGACAGTATGGGTGCAGGAAGAGTCAAGGCTGCGCACGAGCGCACGTGTGCAGCCTAAAGGGGACATAGATCTCTGGTAATTATTCTTCCTGCTTGGGAGAGATTGGAGTTTTGTATAGTGGCAGTTTTGACTCATCATTAAGTAGTGCAGAGGGTTAACAACATGCCTGCTGCAAAGAACATGTACTCTGCAGATCACAGAACTGTATTTTATGTGCATAGCTCAGTAGGTTACTACTTTTGTGGCAGAGATCCTTGCGTTACTGTGCAATTCATAAGTTACTATCATAATATAGCAGTGTGAGCTATGAACTGCCATCAAAGAGCTGCATGCAAGGCTACTTTTGGTTCCAAGTCCTGCCCTTTGCTGCCGGTGTGAGTGTGCAGCCACCTTCTTCCTTGCTTCCCCACGACCTGCATGCCCTAGCCCTGCTACATAAAGGCGCACTGCCAGCCTAGGACATTATGTGGCCCTGGCTGCCTTGCCCAGGGCCGGCTTTAGGGCAATGTGACCGGTGCCACCACACTGAGTGCTGAGCTCGGGCTGGCACTGTGTTTTGAAATATGTTATGGTTGTAAAAGGACCCGCTGCAGAGCTCCTTGTATATCCAGCAGTTTTCAGACAACAATAAAAGTGTCAAGATACCTCAGATGATTAATCTTACTGTTGGAGAGAGTTCGGAATCTTGTCTAGTGGTAGTTTTGACTCATCTGATGTAGCACAGAGGGTTAATATGCCAGCTGCAAAGAACATGTACCATCAGTGCTTTAAATGGGAAATTAGAAGAGCCGGTACTCACTAATTAGACTGGGTGAGCTGTTAGGGGCGTGTCTGGGGGGCGTGGTTGTGAGCCAGGCATTTAACAATAGCCACATAAGTAAGCTTTAATGCAAATGTTCTGATTGTCATGTAAAACGCTTAAATGCCCATGGGCCAAATTCACGCAATATCAAACTGCCTCCTTACATAGGAGACATGGCAAGCATCCGCTTCTATGTCATAGGTGCAGGGCCTAATTTTTGGCAGTTTGATATTGCGCGAATTTGGGCCATGGGCGTTTAAGCGTTTTACATGACAATCAAAACATTTGCATTAAAGCTTACTTTTTTTTTTAAGCACCGCTGGTTAAGGGAGTTTGTCCAGAATCACAGGATGATGAGCCGACCTCGGGATTCGCACCTGGTTCTCCAGTTCCACTGTTGGTAGCTCTGACCACATCCTCCTCCTTGTTGCGATGCCAATTAGAACCTAACACTGCAGGAGCAACCCAGCACAGGACTACAGTGGCTGTTGCCTGCCAGAGCGGCACATAAACACGCTCCATCTGAAAGGGTCATTTTCAGTAGTTTTTGCTTTGAACGTACCCGTACTTTAGGGCCTGAGCCCTGCTGCTTCTGGGAGTACCGGTACTCTCCTTGCCCGAAAATAAGTTCCGGTACTCAGGGGGAGAAAACTGAGAAGTGCCGGTACTCAGTACCGGTGAGTACCGGCCCATTTAAAGCACTGTGTACCATGCAGTTCACATAATTGTATTTTAGGTGCATAGCTCAGTGGGTTACTGCTTTTATAACACAGATCTGTTTGTTACTGTGCTGGTCATAAGTTGCAATCGTAATCTAGTACAGTGAGCTATGAACTGCCATCAAAGAGCTACATGCAAACTGCATGGTACAGGTTAGAATGCTATTTTTTTTGCAGTCTTTCATTATCCTAATGTTGCTAAAAAGGGTTTCTTTGGGTAAAAATAAATTCTTATTAGTAAAGCCAACCCCAGCCACTGTGTTGCGTTTTGAATCCTGAATTTGTGCATCTCCACACCAAGCACTCTTACAAAATGTCTACCAGTATAGATGACACGTGAATCCTACATCTTGTAATGCCCTTTGTTTATTGTAACATTTTTAATACACTGCTTTACACAAGTATTATTCACTGTCTCTGTATGTGTGTGTGATGTAAAGTGCTCTGACACTCCACATTGTTATGAGAGGCGTTATAAATGTGAGAGAGGGGCTATGGAGAGATGAGGGAAACTCTTTGAGGGCGATAGTGAGGGAATTATTAAAAGGGCCCCAACAAAGATTGTCACATCTTAATGCACTGTAAGGTGATCATTTACTGTACATCAAAAACGAATACAATTGAATATATAATGAAAATGAGTTGTAGAATGCACCATTTTTGCCATTTTGTCCAATATTTTCTTGGAGGGAAAGTGGGGAACCCAGGAGACCCACCCCAAACCCCCTTGTAGTGGTTAGGCCCAAGTAGCGTAACAAAGGCCCCCGCAGTGCTGGGGCCCCTAGCTTCAGGGGGCCCCATCAGCACAGTACCCTGGCTTGGGAGCTCCAGAGTAAGTCCGGAGGGGGCCCCTCCATGCACTTTGCAGGGGGGGGCCTCAAGTTTTGTTACGTCACTGTTAGGCCCGCTCGCTACGCACCATATAGGGGCTGGTCTGACAAAATTTGCAAGGGCTGCTTTGGGTTCCGAGTCCGGCACTGGTATCAGATAATAAATCTGTCAGCTCTTAACGATAGTGATTAAAGCTAAGTATGTTGAATAAAATAAAATCTCCAGTCGCGGCTGGCAGCACTAGAGAGTGGTGAGGCGGGCAAATGGGTGGGTGACTGCATAAACAGTTAATAGGAAAAATGAATAAAAAGGCACTTACCTGCTCAAAGGTCCTCGCCACTTCGGTCCGTTTTTCTTCTGCTCGGCTCTGCTTCCAGCGTGAGACCCTCAACAACTCCCCTAACCAATCCTGGCGCTGCTCTCATGCTGTTTACCAGCATTAGATCAATGCCAGGATTGGAGGGAGCGGGCTCTCTCAGCGCTCCAGGGGGCACTGCAGGCCTGGGCTTGGTCTAAGCTGCGTTACTGCCCCTGAAAATCTCTACTCGAGTTTATGACATTTTCAACCTTACAACCTGTATGAAAGTGTACTCTTAATGTACTTTAATGTTTCATTTTGCATTTCTGTTTACAACTCGGTGTCACGATTTGATTTTTTAAATAATAAGCACATTTATGTTGATAATACCCAAACAATAAAATGGACGCCTTTTCCGAAGGACACACATGTGAGCTTTATGAACTGCTGCGCGTCTTTATTTTTCACCTTAACTAGTGAATGTAAAGATATGTGTGGTGATATAATGAGCTTGGCCATCAAAAAGATTTTTTTTTATTACAGGCTGCTATACTTCGGATTCAGCGCCAAGATGTTTCAAGGAGTAAACATGCGCTTTACAAACACAAGTTATGTTTAGTTAAGTCAGTTGTGTTATATTACGGCTGGGCTGACAAGTATTAGAAAATCATGCCACGTAATAAAATATACTGAACACACTATTGAAACCCATGGATGAAATTTTGATTGAATTTTTTCATTCAAAATCTAATACTAGGGTTTACCTCATTTAGAAATACAGGGAGCTGCTTGGTTTCCGACAGAGCAGCCTCAACTGTCTCTGCTGTCAAAAGCCTTTTATCTGGAGGGTCGCAGGTTAATGTTTTAGAAGGCCCGTCCGTCCTATTTAGGGCAGGCCTTCAGACACATACCTTCCTGCCCGGGACTGTCATGTGAGAAATGGCAGCCCAGTGAAGGAAAAAAAAATGATCAATGATCCCACTCGCAGGCAGAAAGCTCCTTGTGCTCCTGTCATTGATTTTATCTTCTCAGAAAAAAGCCTGGTTGATTTAGGGGTTATTTCTGACAAGCAAAAATAGAGTCAAGGGGGATAACATGGCACATTTATTTGTGGGAGCACCTATGATTAAAATACTCTGCCATTGAGGGGTGGGTGGAAGCTCTCCTACCTAAGTGGTCTGCAGCCTCATCTGCCCATCTTAATTGACGCTCTTAGTTTCAGGAAGTAGTTTTTTAAGCACAGCTTTGCCTTAAGTGCTATTCAGTGTGGAAATGAGCTGAAACTCTCCTAATTATCAATTAGATTGTTTTAATATAACCTTATAGCCCGCTGCCAAAGGCTATACCAGTTGTTAAAGGCCCTGAACCCGAGTTATAGGCCTGAGCCGCAGTCGAGGGCCTATAACGAGGGAGAGGGCCTTTAATAACTGGTATAGTCCGAGGCAGAAGGGCTGTAAGGCTATCAGAACATTCCACCCACTGAGAGTAGAAGGTTCTAAATTTAAAAGGGAGAAACAGAAAGACAAACCGTGGACTGTTGAAGCAGAAGTCTTATACCAGCCATTATAAGCCCAGGCTACTCCAGTGTCTTAAATGGAACTTTCCACATTTCAATGTTCTAATATGGCCTTATAGCCCGCCATAGCGGGCTATACCGGCTATTAAAGGCCCGCTCCCGCGTTGCGAGGGACTTTAACAAGGGACAAGGACTTTAATAGCCGGTATAGCCCTGCTACGAAGGGCTATAAGGCTATTAGAACATTCTGCCACTAGAGGGCAGAATGTTCTAACAAATAAAACAAAGGCTTCTTGAAGCTCGAGGAGATTTAAATCCCCTCGAGCTCCGAGAGGCCTTTGTAAAACATTGGAATGTTGCTCTGCGGGCCTTTACCGGCCCGTAGAAGCAGGGAGCACTCCGTTGTCTTCAATGGAGCCCCCAACATTCCAATGTTCTAATATTGGAAAACAAGTTTCCAATAGTGATTTGTTAAATATAAAAGCATCAATCATTCATAATAAAAAAATTGGGGTTTTAAGCACAGTGTCAGTGAGGACAAATATTATCACCAGCATGAGAAGAGCAAGGGCCCAAGGCTTCAGACGCTGACTTTGGCTAAATCGAGCTTAGGTACAGACAGAATCTGATTACCTGTATAACAGCATCACACCTGCAACCCCCTCACCATATTTGAAAATCACAGAGGACTGGGAGACTGAGCTGGGCCTTATTATTGCAGACGTATGTTGGGTGTACTGTTGCGAACAGATCAAGAAGTTCTCCTCCAAAGGCAGATTTCACCTCTTGCAGCTCAAGCCCATACACCGAGCATACTACACGCCTAAGCCCCTGGCCAGATTTGGGTTGGCGCCAGACACTTAACTGGTGAAGGTGCCAAATGCAGACCTCCTGCTCATGGTATGGGGATGCTCCATGATTCAGGTATATTGGCTTAAACTGAACCAAGAGACCAACAAGATGATTTCTCTAGACTTGGTACCTACCCCAATGATGGCCCTATTGGGGTACATAAAAGATGTTCCGAACACACACGGATAATTTGTAGCACTTGCCCTACTCATAGGGAAACGTAGAGTTGCAATTCACTGGAGGAAATCCAATCTCCAGATATGCACAATGGCTGAGAGATCTCCCACAGACGTCACTCCTCGTGGACATTTGGGAACCACTCCGCCTATATCTGCGGGCAAAGCAGTCTTCGCCATGATTGGAGGACAGCTATTTGGTTATTGTTATATTGAGTGAAATGGTCCTCTTATCCATCAGTGCATATTTATCTATAATGTATATCAGTGCAATTTGCAATACTATAATAAGACTGTATTGTACAGTAAGAATAATTGACAAATAAGTGATTCATCATATGCATGTACACCAGTTGTTACTGTGTTGAAAAGCAAAATAAATGTTTTTAAATAACTGTGTTACAAATCAAGACCTTATGAGAAACACTGTAAAGCGCTCAGGTACCTGCAAGGGTCATGTTTGCGCTATATAAAACTATAAATAAAATAAATAAATAAAATAAAACATTGATCACTTTCATGCAGTCGGAGTGAAAGTTTGGATGTCCCGTATTCTGGGTCAAGCGCGTTGCTGCAGACATTTAAGTTACATTTCTATGTGTGAACCCAGTGGCGTAGCTAGCCCTTGTGCCGCCCATGGTGGTCACTGCTTTTGCTGGCCGGCGGCCGCATGAAAGAGTGGGGGGGGGCTGGAGGTTGTTGCGTTGCCGCCCATGGTGCTGCATGAAAGAGCCCCACCCCCCCTTGCTACGCCACTGTGTCAACCTGTTGGAAAATGTATGGTAAATGTTGACTTGCTGACAAAATCCTTTTTGCTGTATTGAGTTTTGTTAGTGTCACTATGAAAGTGGGTGCACACATTCTAACTTAAATGCATCTATAGGTCTAGACAAGATAGAGGTCAGTTCCCGATTTTCTTATTCTTAGGATGTATTTGGCACATTAATAGTTGCTCCTGCTTAACTTTGAGCTAGTTATTTAGGATCCAAAGGAATTGGCAGGGCCGCAGTCAGGAATATTTATTTAGGGGGGCATGGCCCCCAGTATTGGCATCAAGCGAAGGTTCAATCTGGGTGCACAAGGATGTGAGTTTTTTTTTGCCTGACATGTTTTGAAAACATGCTGCAGGTACCCTTAGAATGCTAAAGTGCTCCTTTCATGTTTGGTGGAAATCTTGATTCAGGCAAGAAAATGAAGTTTTGCCCAAATTGGGATTATGAGTTGTTTTCCCTGTGCAGATATTTCTAGTAAAATAAACTTCTGGCTTTAGGCTTGGCGTTGGCTGTCAGTCTTTTGTATTTGTCATTGATTGTTATGTCATGTGTTTTGCAAAACGCCTTTAAGGAGAAGCTACTAGGCCCAGGTCAATGTATACAAAAAACTGTTGGCTGAAAGCAAAAATATTTTTGGGTAAAAAAAAGCACATATTGACATGTCTCTGGTACTGAAGGGAACAACTGTTTGTGTTGATATGGTCCCTTTGAAAAGTTGTAAAAGACGAGAATGCCGTCAATCACATTGAATTCAGCTAATGGCTGAAGTGGGATGACCCATTGCCCCAGTCTGTAGTGGGTGAAAGAAATATGTGAATGCCACAATAACAGGACAATAGAAGAAGAATGCTAGCTGAAAGCCCCTATAAGTGAGTATATTTATATAATGTTAGTACAATAAAAGGTTGTGGCTAACGCCAAGCCTAAAAATGGAAAAATGCAATGGTTTAAAGTGCCTGAACTGAGGGGGAACATGTGGAAATCATCTATATGTAAGCATCAATCAAGCAACAGACTTTATATGTGGAACAGAAAGTCATACAATACATTCAATTAAACCAATTAAGTCAATGACTTGCAGTATTATTATAGCAAAGAGACCATGGATGGAATGGGCTTGCAGAAAACTATGCATTATTATAACAGATGATAACTGAAAAGAGGGAGTCACTGAATAGGTGTGGAGACTAAAGCATTCCAACACCTTTTATCAGGGATTTCCCTAAGAAGGAGTCTAAAATTAATTAGAGATTGACACAAATATTTTCTTTACCTCTAAATTGATTTTGTCAGCAGAGTCTAAGCATTAAGTGCGCATGAAAGCTGTAGTCAAACACTTGCTCTTCCTTCTTTATGTCCGTTGTTCATTCTCTTGCCTCCTATATGTAACTGTTTGTGTGCTATTTGACTGTATCTATGTCATAAGTGATCCTGTCTGTGGCTTCAGTTTCTCTGAGTTGGTTAGTGGACATGGTTACCTAACTTTCCTTGCCACTTTCCTACCAGGCCACTACTCTTTAACTTGTGTTATGCCAATTTCCTCAGAATCTTTGCCCGTCCCTCAAGATTTATGGCCTCTAGACTCTCCTGTTCTCTCTTTGCCTCTTCTACCATATTTGTCCTCTCATGCTTCCTCATTGACAGGCAGATACCTAAGATTGTTAACTATTGTCACTATTTCTCCATCTTTAAGAAGATCATTCCATTTACAAGGCACCTTCCTCATTGCCTTCTCAGGAGTCCTGGTCTATCGCCCACCAGGCCCCAGCAAGATCTTTTTAGAAAGTTTAGGGGACATCGTGAGTGCACTCGCCCTTAGATTTGCCAATTTCACCCTTCTAGGAGATTTCAACATTCACCTGGATGTCCAAAGTGACCCTAGGACAATTCAGTTCTGAGAAACCATGGCCACGCTTGACCTAAAGCAGCACGTATTGACCCCTACCCATGACGCAGGTCACATTTTAGATGATATCTGCTCAAACCTTACAACCCTTACGGTTAAAGAGCCAGTCTGCCTCACCTGGTCTGATCACAAGCTCATACACTTGGAAATCAGGCGTCAGCCCATTACTAAACACACAGGCCATGCATACACCAGCCTGATTCCAAAGCCTAGATGGAAGGAGATGGCTTCACATCCTGATCTCAATCTGGCAGCCTCAGTAGGTAAGTCTACTCTAACAGGATATCCAACGGAAGACAACAAACGTTTCACATCATGGCTAACCAATTTGAAGGATCACTTTGCGGCAGCCGGTCCTGAAAAACGCTGCTTACAAAAGAAGCCCTCAGCCCCTTGGTATACCAAAGAGTTAAAGGAGATGCAGAGCCACTGCTGAAAATTGGAATGCAGATGGCAACTCAAATACATTCAGACAGAGCGGACCAGTTTCAAGGCAGCCCTTAAAAAGTGCCATCAAAACATAAAAATAGCCAAGAAATCGTACTTCACCGATATGCTTGAACAGGCCAACTCTAACCAAAAAACTATTTTTAATATCGTGAGCTCCTTTTTAAACCCCACGTCACTCAAACAAGAAATTCCCCCTTCACAGGCTCTCTGTGATCGCATCGCAGATTTCTTTGAGGAAAAAGTCCAGCTGTTGAAAAAAGACTTCCCCCCTCCCCCTTTGTCCCCTACTTACTCCAAGATTGCTCCGGACAGCAACCAACTCTCCCTCCAAGTGTTTCAAAATCTCAGTCTAGATCAAACATGTCAAGCCATTTTGGCTGTCAAATCTGGGTCTCCTTTTGATCCCTGCCCCCCTCTGATCCTACACGCTCTTATAAATACGGTCAACCCAATTATCCACAATATAATAAACACTTCACTGTCTACTGGGGAGGTCCCTAATGAGTGGAAACTTGCGGCAGTTAGACCCCTGCAAAAGAAACAGCTTGCCACCCTTTCTAATCTCCGCCCCATTTCCCTCCTTCCTTGCCTAAGTAAGACCGCGGAAAAACTGGTCAGCTCACAACTTACGACCTACTTGGAAGGAGCAAACATCCTACACCCAAACCAATCAGGTTTCAGATCGCAGCATTCAACGGAATCCACCCTTCTGTTCACGGCTGAATCCCTAAAAGCTGCCCTGGACCAGGGAAAAGGCACTGTGTTGGTCCTTTTGGACCTATCAGCGGCTTTCGACACGGTCTCGCATGACATTCTTCTAGACCGTCTCGAAGCCTATGGCATTTCCTATCTTGCACTGGCCTGGTTAAAATCTTTTCTCCAAAATCGAAGGCAAGTCATTACCCTCGGGCAATATCAGTCAGCAGAAAAACCTCTGCTCTCCGGGGTCCCACAAGGCTCCATCCTCAGTCCAGTACTTTTTAATGCATATATGGCCCCACTAATCAGGTTAATTTAGTCCTTCAACATCGAGACCATATCATATGCGGACGACACTCAGTTGGTATTGGTCCTAGACAAAAACACTACACTGGCTGAAGAAAACTTCTGCCAATGCCTCACAGCTGTCTTTCACTGGATGAAGACCAATCACCTGAGATGTAACTCTGAAAAAACTGAAATCATGCTGTTAGGGAAGGGCAATAACTTCTGCCCCAGCCGATGGTGGCCGGCTGATTCCCCTCCTCCCCCTAACATCGTAACTACTGCCAGAAACCTGGGGGTCAGATTTGATTCTGCTCTGTCTTTCCATCAACAAGCGCTATCTGTAGCTGGCACCTGCTTTCACGTAATCAAATCATTAAAAAAGTTTTTTGACCTACTGCCCATCTCGACAAGACAGACTGTTGCTACAGCCTTGATTACTTCTAGACTGGACTACTGCAACGGCTTTTATGCAGGAACTAATAAATCAGTCCTTCATAAACTTCAGATGGTTCAACACGCTGCAGCAAGTACTCAAATGGCCCAGGATATCCTCTGCATCAGCTGCCCTTAAAACACTGCACTGGCTACCTGTCCACAAAAGAATACTGTTCAAACTTCTAATAATTACTTTCAGAAGCTTTCACTCCTCTGGCCCCCAGTATCTCTGATCTAGGTTCACCCACTACGCACCTTGCCGCACGCTTAGATCCTCCAACTCAAATCTTCTAAAACCCCCAACCTTCAAATGTATTTCCAAAGGAGGTAAATCCATTGCAGTGTTAGGCACAAAGGCATGGAACCAACTCCCTTGTAACCTCCGCTTCATTCAGTCAGAAACCCTTTTTAGGAAGTCCTTAAAAACCTGGATCTTCACCTCTTCAGATGCTCTGTGCAGAGCTCTCATCTAACTTCTTTACTCCTGTTTCTCAGTAGCTGCTACGCTATACCCGCAACTCAATCAATTATAGCGCCATGATGCTCCTCGGAGTGACAGACGCGCTCTATAAATACTCCCTAACATAACATAACATTCCCTCTCTCCTAGTCCTTCCTTTCAAGTCAGGGTTTTATCAGTATGTTTAGCCTGAGAGCAACATAAAGTGCTTTACAATCAACCAACATAAGATAATACTTCACATGCCCTTTTATCTCTGTGCATGAGTGACTCAATAACTGGTGTATTGTGTGCCCTTAGAGTTGTGTATAAGGGTGTATGTTTATCTGCTGGCCTGCAAGTAATTTTTCACTAACAGGACATGTAAACGTTAGAAGTACATGTCCACTTTTTAAATACACTGCACCCTGCCTTCTGGGCTATGTTGGGCCTAACCTAGAGGTGATATATGTATTAAAAAGTAAGGGTTAGGCCTTGCAAAAGGTTTATTTTGCCAGGTCAAAATGGCAGTTTCAAACTACACACACAGACTGCAATGGCAGGCCTCGGACATGGTTAAAAGGCTACTTAAGTGGGTGAAACCCTGGGTGCTGTAGGCCCACTAATGGCTTTTAATTTACAGGCACTGAGTACATGTAGTACCTCTTTACTAGGGACTTACAAGTACATTAAATGTGCTATTTGGGTGTAAGCCAACATTACTGTGCGTTAGGGAGAGAGCACAATCACTTCAGCTCTGGTTAGCAGTTGTAAAGCATGCAGAATCCTAAGGCCTGCTAAAATGAAGTCAGCAAAAAGAGGAGGAGTGAAGGCAAAATGTTGGGGGAAACACCAAGCCTAGAGTGTCAGGTGCAAAAGTAGGAATGTTTGAATTAATGTAATTCACTGGCAAACATTCAAGCTGCCAACCGCAAATAGTCTTAGCAGTTTGGAATGAACTGGGAGTAGGATCAAAGCTGATTTACACGGAATCGGTCTAGAATGACAAAGTGGGAAAAAATAATGGGCTGGAATGGGACCCAGGTAATTTCCAATAGCTGAGATTTATTCAGGCATTTTACCCATCACCAGTGTTTATTTCACTACCCTATATCTGTACTTTGTGATTCAAAGTGTACTTTGTAAGAAGGAAAGAGTTAATAGACTTACAAAGTATGCTTTGTATATAGTAATACATTTTTTGGGTCTTAAAGTCAGAGTTTTTGCAAATCACAAGTGCAAAAATATTTTGTATATTTGTTCCTGAAACATTAACAACACTAACGTGTGTTTGTAAAGCACACAGTCACCAATTAATGTCTTGAAGCAAAATAACATATTTATTATTAGGCAACTCAGTGGCACTTTTTCAATCAAGTTTAGCCTTTCATCCTCAGGAGAATGAAAAGCTAAGTGGTCTGTCAGAATCCCTTTCAAAAGAGCACATAGGAGTTACTAGGCCAAGCCGTGGCAGTTGATGCCTTTTACTTCTGATGTCCTGGTCCCCACCTACTATGGATCCTGAGCAACTGGGCCAAGTACCCCTTCAGCACTTGACTCTCATAGCGTGGATCGAGTAGTCCAAGGCTCCCTCGGGGGGAGGTGTGGATACAGGGAAGTGTGCACAGGCTTACAACTCAAAATGCATGCAGCAGCAAGAAATAATTGTCTAGCCAAACACTAAATTTTATTAAAAAAAGAGAATTCTTTTATTTCTACTGCTAACAACACAAAGGAAAAATACGACATTCACAAACAACTACACAGTCCCCCTGAGGTCAGGGCCCTAGCGTTTTTTTAGGTGGTCCCTAAGGACTGAGCTGGACCTTATTTTTGCAGACGTATGTTGGGTGTACTGTTGCGAACAGATCAAGAAGTTCTCCTCCAAAGGCAGATTTCACCTCTTGCAGCTCAAGCCCATACACCGAGCATACTACACGCCTAAGCCCCTGGCCAGATTTGGCCTGGTATCAGACACTAACTGGTGAAGGTGCCAAATGCAGACCTCCTGCTCATGGTATGGGTATGCTCCACGATTCAGGTATATTGGCTTAAACTGAACCAAGAGACCAACAAGATGATTTCTCTAGACTTGGTACTTCACACGGATAATTTGTAGCAATTGCCCTACTCGTAGGGAAACGTAGAGTTGCAATTCACTGGAGGAAATCCAATCTCCAGATATGCACAATGGCTGAGAGATTTCCCACAGACGTCACTCCTCGTGGACATTTGGGAACCACTCCGCCTATATCTGCAGGCAATGTAGTATTCGCCATGATTGGAGGACAGCTATTTGGTTATTGTTATATTGAGTGAAATGGTCCTCTTATCCATCAGTGCATATTTATCTATAATGTATATCAGTGCAATTTGTAATACTATAATAAGACTGTATTATACTGTAAGAATAATTGACAAATAAGTGATTCATCAGATGCATGTACACCAGTTGTTACTGTGTTGAAAAGCAAAATAAATGTTTTTAAATAACTGTGTTACAAATCAAGACCTTATGAGAAACGCTGTAAAGCGCTCTGATACCTGCTAGGGTCATGTTTGCGCTATATAAAACTTTATAAATAAAATAAATAAATAAAATAAAACATTGATCACTTTCATGCAGTCGGAGTGAAAGTATGGATGTCCCGTATTCTGGGTCAAGCGTGTTGCTGCAGACATTTAAGCTACATTTCTATGTGTGAACTGCTTTTGCTGGCCGGCAGCAGCATGAAAGAGTGGGGGGGGGGGTGCTGGAGGTTGTTGCGTTGCCGCCCATGGTGCTGCATGAAAGAGCAGGGAGGGGGGGGTGGAGGCCACCGCCCCCAAAACTCGTGACCCCCCGCCCCCCCTTGCTACGCCACTGTGTCAATCTGTTGGAAAATTTATGGTAAATGTTGACTTGCTGACAAAATCCATTTTGCTGTATTGAGTTTTGTTAGTGTCACTATGAAAGTGGGTGCACACATTCTAACTTAAATGCATCTATAGGTCTAGACGAGATAGAGGACAGTGCCCGATTTTCTTATTCTTAGGATGTATTAAGCACATTAATAGTTGCTCCTGCTTAACTTTGAGCTAATTAGTGAGGAACCAAAGGAATTAAGGCAGCGGAGGCCAGTATTGACAAACGGCCCAGTGCGGCTCCACTGTTTGCAACCAAACGCTCGTATCCGGCTCCATTGGTTGGAACTACACGCACGTATCTGCTACAGATTATCTCTTTCCTTCAGAACAACACACGCGGTTCTTGTGTTCACACAACTGAAGGATCTAGATAAGATCTAATACTTCCATCAGGAACAACCTCCTTGGCGCTCCCGTGACACAGCGCATTTTCTTTTCGGACAGTCTGCTCTTCCCTCGGGGAGTCTAGTACTCCATCTTGCTTCTGTCCTGAAGAGGCCGAAATGCGTCGACATTCACGCTGGAGGAGTCTGCACAAATCTGACACCACCTGGTTAAGGACAACTGGTGCACACATTTGAGAACAAAGAGGAGAAAAACCTTTTCCTCATATGTGTGCTACCAAAAGACTATCTCCAATGGGGACTGTGTGAAAAATGAACGGCACAGCTACAACTGATAAATTAATAGGAAGATTGAGAGTAAAAGAATAATTGTTCAATCGGCACGTTAGGGGCTGAAATCTTGTGATATATGTTTTATGTATGTCCAAAGAATTTGTGTTAAATTGTTTTTTTGAAGTGATTTTTGTATATGTAACAATGTGGACTGTTATGTGTACAGTTGTTGTGTCTGACATCATGTAGAACCTATACGCTCTTCATGTGAGTGGGGATGAATATAACCCTGATTGATGTATAATAAATAAATGTGCAGTAATTATGCTAAAATGCTGGTGATTAATTAGAGTAATCACATTTGAAATTACTTTACATGTATTAATTATCGCATTACAAACTTTTTTGTTTATGTTGTATTTAGCCCATGTGATGAGGGAGAACTTGGGCTTACCCCAGTATGTTTTGCTGTTATACATTCTGGTCATGTGTGTGTGAGGGCTGGGATTTCGTTTTTTATTGTGATTTTTCTTACATCTAGTACAATTGCAACAACAGTAACCATACAAAGCGCATGACAGCAATACATTCAGTGAATCTATCTGAGCCCATCCATCCCTACACCCCCCTGTTCCTGTTACGTGGCAATGCCAGTGTCCACCCCCCACCAGTGCACCAACAGAAATTCAGCAGCCCCAATATGAGAGTTCACAGTTCATCTCAGCAGCAAAGTTGTGTACTCCGAGGTGGGGGGCTACCTCTATGCGTTGCCAGGGCAGGGGCAGGGTCAATTTGCACAATCAAAGCCAGGTCTGTTGGAAGTGTCGCAAATATGACAGCAGAGCTTGCCAAAACTTCTGAGGCCTGGAAGATGGTGGTAGTCCCATTCTAGAGAATCAAATGCTTTGGTGGCATCTGAAAAGACCGCCACTGCATTTAAATTAGCATCAATATCCTGCAGAACTGCAAAGAGCATTGTCAGGTTATAGGAGATGGACCGACTAGGATGAAACCTGACTGGTCAGGGTGCACCAGGTGTGGCATGAGCAGAGTAAGCCTATTGGCAAGTAACTTCAGTAGTATTTTTGCATCACAATTGATTAGAGAGAGGTCTGTATGAGTCACACTGTTCTGGTAATTTCCCAGGTTCTAACGTGCAATGATCAGGGCCTCACACAAGGATGTAGGGAGTTGCCCTGCCTGTCATGCCTCCGCAAAGACAGCAAGAAGTATTTGAGCCAGTATGGCAGGGTGTAACTAATAAAATTTGTCCGGGAAGCCATCTGGCCCTGGCGCCTTTCCTGATGGGAACTGATCTATTACTTCAAGGATCTAGTCTCTGGTAAATGCCTGATCTAGCAAGGAACGATGGGCATCACTTTTCCATTCCAGGGTCACATTTTTGAGATACAACTTCACTTCTGGGGGTGCCTTTCGTTGGGTCCTGTTGAGGCAGTGATAAAAGGCAGTGAACATCTGCAATATAGTAGGTGTGTTTACATGTATTACTCCTTGTGCATGAGAGTTCACACAGGGAAAATAGAATTTTAGCCCGGCGTTGTTTCTCAGATCCCCATTTCCCTCACAGGGAATAGTCCATATGGTCCACTTTAGTTCATGTTCTGAGAAGGACACACGTAGCAATGGAAAAGTCCATATATAGTCTTTATTTCAACATTTTGTCCTCCATTTCAAACATTATTCAAAGTTTTCCATTTAAGTACATGACTTCCACAGCCAAGTTTTTGAGTCTGAGCACATCATTGACAGCCCAAGGCCGCCTTATCATGGTGGCCAGCATTTTTCTAGGCCTAACTCCCTCCCCATAGGCACGTGCAACTGCATACTTTCTGCAATATCTAGTCTCTCTGGAGGCCACTTTGTGGTATTCTACCAAGGTCTTTTTAATCTGGCATGCCATTGCGGGGTTCTGTCTGATAGCTTGCTGCACTTTCACCTGCTTTAATTCCTTTTCCAATCTGGTAAATTGATAGGCGACTCAGGTTTTTTTTTGTCTGTGTGAAGCAGTGAATTCGTCCTGTCAGAACGACGAGCAGAGCGACGAGCGGCAGAGCAGTAGCACAGCATAGAGTAGAGCGGCGTGGGACCGCTCCTCCAACGTCCAACGGCCCGGAAACGGCCCGGGAACGGGAAAAGTCTCACAGCGGGAGCCGCAGGAGTCACGGAGACTGCGGAGACTGCGGAATCCTTGGAGCCCTTCGGAGTTAGGGAGCCTCCTTGCTTGGGCTGTGTGGCGGTGAGTGGTGAGCACCGGGCCGGCGTTGGCGGGAGCAGGAGCAGGGGGTCAGTGGGTGCGAGCTCTCGGCAGATCCTTGGCGCACAGTCTGGTCGCGAAGGTGGCCCAATAGACCAGGGTGCAGCCGGTGACCTGCCTGCCTGCGAGCAACCCGCCGGTGTGCCTCGCTTCCCAGCCTCGCTTGCTGGCCCTGCCTTGCCTCTCCCCCCATCTCCCCCACCATCTCCCTCCACCTCCACCTCTTCACGCACCTGCCAGTTGGGGGTTTTGGTTATCACCACAGCCGTGCTGGAAGCACCAGGGCAGAGGCAGCGGCCAACTACCAACAGTGGACGAGTAGAGGGGCCGCACTGAGAATGCGGTAGCGGCGGCCTGAACCAGGCCTGAACCAGGTCAGAGTGCACAGAGGAGACAGGGGAGGCAGCCGAAAACACGCATCGCTGTTTGATAGCAACTTCAGTACAAACTAAGTTGAGACTGCGCCAACAGGCACTCTGAGCCAGGAGGAGGATTAAAAGCATATACCATCAAGCCTTAAACCTTGACTCAGAATTTGAATTTGAAAAATTAAATTGCAACTACAGTGATAACAGAACACAAGACTATTAGCTGCGAAGGATGAGATCGGGCAAAGTTAGGCGGACCCCAAAGCAGTCCCAAAAAATTCAAAAAGTACAGTAAACGCTTGGTACCAACCAGGGGGACAAAAGCCAAAAAATATCCCAGACAAAAAAGGGAATAGTTACAACTCCACTGAGCCCACTAATCTCGCCGATCGCAACCCTATTTAGGAATCAGGAAACTAGAGGCACAACAGAAACAAACAAAGCCATTTTCTTCCTTAAAGACCCAGGGGCTGTGATTTTCTCAACACCTCGAGCCCTACCAGGTCTGCCTGCCCCTTTAACTCCTCAAAGGGTGCCACACCGCAAGGGAACAGACGACAGACCAACTGCTCAGGCATCCTTGGGACCAATAGTCCCCATTCCGGACCAAATGGACCCAAGCAGCCAAGACCCAAATCGAGACTTAAGTATAAACAAATGGCAGCCACACAAGGAGACGGAAGTGAACAACTTGAAAAAAGACGCGACCACGGCTTGGGTGGTCAGAGGAGACATATCAGTCCCAGAAAACCAGGCTGCGATTCCGAAAGAGGAATTGGATTTGGAGAAAAACAGTGCTAACGGGAGCAACCTTAAGGCAGCAGCTAAAAATTCCCCTGTTGAAGGCAGCAATTGGAGTGAAGAAGGAGGAATGCAAATGGTAAGGGCCAGCCCATTAGACGCTTACGCAAGCCTGACAACTGCATCAGGTATTACTTTTAAACCTACAACACCCTTCACTCCCACCAAGCCTCACGCCCCCAAACTGGCCTTGAGAACTGAAGCCCAGATACACAGGACGAGTACAGACGAAGCGACGTGCCCGGAAGATCTAGAAAATTCATGGTTGAAGCTTCTAAGCCCTTCATCAAGTAAGGAATCATCACTAGTTCCAACCAATAGTGAGATAGCAGAGGCCAACAAACCCCCAAAGCAAAATGCAGCAGATTTAGAACAGCACACGGGCACTAAACAAACATTGCAGCAAGAGAAAGCACCTAGTATCCCAATAACTCACCCGGAGCTTCTCACGGCCGTTATAGAAACACTCCAAACATCTGCAAAGGCACTCAACTGGCAATCGGACAAACTTGACATCCAAATAGACCTAATGAATATTATCGCGCTTCATATAGCAGGGATAGACACTAAATTGGATAAACTTAACAACCAAATAACAGCCGCACAATCAAAATATGTGTTAGAACAAAGTCCCTGCGCTTGTGGCCCAATTATCGATAAGCTGAGCCTCCTTCCTACCCTGTTAGAACAAATAATAGCACTCAGGCAGTCAAGTTTGCCATGTACTAAGCCCAAAGAGGCGGAAAGTAAAATACAATCAGCCTCCCTTAAACAGATGAATGCAAAAGAAACAATTGATGGACGGAATGCTGGACAATGCAACCATTCACCCCCAGTCACAAGGATCTGGGTTAAATCCATCATTCTTTTGCTCACCACACCACCCCAGTTTGGACCCAGCCATATGCAAATCAGTCTTGACCCTGTTCCTTGTGGGAACAGTCCAGCCCGAACTGCCAAGCCAGGTCCTCCCTGGACCGGGAAACAAGCATCCTGGGACCGGTTTCAGGGCATCACCCTTCTTCAGCCAGGCTAGCTTGAATCCAGTGGTGTAGTGAGCACGGGACCCACGTCTGGGCATACCCTTCCCACTTAGGGCGACACATGCAAAAGAAACAATTGATGGACGGAATGCTGGACAATGCAACCATTCACCCCCAGTCACAAGGATCTGGGTTAAATCCATCACTCTTTTGCTCACCACACCACCCCACCCCAGTTTGGACCCAGCCATATGCAAATCAGTCTTGACCCTGTTCCTTGTGGGAACAGTCCAGCCCGAACTGCCAAGCCAGGTCCTCCCTGGACCGGAAACAAGCATCCTGGGACCGGTTTCAGGGCATCACCCTTCTTCAGCCAGGCTAGCTTGAATCCAGTGGTGTAGTGAGCACGGGACCCACGTCTGGGCATACCCTTCCCACTTAGGGCGACAAATGCAAAAGAAACAATTGATGGACGGAATGCTGGACAATGCAACCATTCACCCCCAGTCACAAGGATCTGGGTTAAATCCATCATTCTTTTGCTCACCACACCACCCCAGTTTGGACCCAGCCATATGCAAATCAGTCTTGACCCTGTTCCTTGTGGGAACAGTCCAGCCCGAACTGCCAAGCCAGGTCCTCCCTGGACCGGAAACAAGCATCCTGGTACCGGTTTCAGGGCATCACCCTTCTTCAGCCAGGCTAGCTTGAATCCAGTGGTGTAGTGAGCACGGGACCCACGTCTGGGCATACCCTTCCCACTTAGGGCGACAAATGCAAAAGAAACAATTGATGGACGGAATGCTGGACAATGCAACCATTCACCCCCAGTCACAAGGATCTGGGTTAAATCCATCATTCTTTTGCTCACCACACCACCCCAGTTTGGACCCAGCCATATGCAAATCAGTCTTGACCCTGTTCCTTGTGGGAACAGTCCAGCCCGAACTGCCAAGCCAGGTCCTCCCTGGACCGGAAACAAGCATCCTGGGACCGGTTTCAGGGCATCACCCTTCTTCAGCCAGGCTAGCTTGAATCCAGTGGTGTAGTGAGCACGGGACCCACGTCTGGGCATACCCTTCCCACTTAGGGCGACAAATGCAAAAGAAACAATTGATGGACGGAATGCTGGACAATGCAACCATTCACCCCCAGTCACAAGGATCTGGGTTAAATCCATCATTCTTTTGCTCACCACACCACCCCAGTTTGGACCCAGCCATATGCAAATCAGTCTTGACCCTGTTCCTTGTGGGAACAGTCCAGCCCGAACTGCCAAGCCAGGTCCTCCCTGGACCGGAAACAAGCATCCTGGGACCGGTTTCAGGGCATCACCCTTCTTCAGCCAGGCTAGCTTGAATCCAGTGGTGTAGTGAGCACGGGACCCACGTCTGGCCATACCCTTCCCACTTAGGGCGACAAATGCAAAAGAAACAATTGATGGACGGAATGCTGGACAATGCAACCATTCACCCCCAGTCACAAGGATCTGGGTTAAATCCATCATTCTTTTGCTCACCACACCACCCCAGTTTGGACCCAGCCATATGCAAATCAGTCTTGACCCTGTTCCTTGTGGGAACAGTCCAGCCCGAACTGCCAAGCCAGGTCCTCCCTGGACCGGAAACAAGCATCCTGGGACCGGTTTCAGGGCATCACCCTTCTTCAGCCAGGCTAGCTTGAATCCAGTGGTGTAGTGAGCACGGGACCCACGTCTGGGCATACCCTTCCCACTTAGGGCGACAAATGCAAAAGAAACAATTGATGGACGGAATGCTGGACAATGCAACCATTCACCCCCAGTCACAAGGATCTGGGTTAAATCCATCATTCTTTTGCTCACCACACCACCCCAGTTTGGACCCAACCATATGCAAATCAGTCTTGACCCTGTTCCTTGTGGGGACAGTCCAGCCCGAACTGCCAAGCCAGGTCCTCCCTGGACCGGAAACAAGCATCCTGGGACCGGTTTCAGGGCATCACCCTTCTTCAGCCAGGCTAGCTTGAAACCAGTGGTGTAGTGTGCACGGGACCCACGTCTGGGCATACCCTTCCCACTTAGGGCGACAAATGCAAAAGAAACAATTGATGGACGGAATGCTGGACAATGCAACCATTCACCCCCAGTCACAAGGATCTGGGTTAAATCCATCATTCTTTTGCTCACCACACCACCCCAGTTTGGACCCAGCCATATGCAAATCAGTCTTGACCCTGTTCCTTGTGGGAACAGTCCAGCCCGAACTGCCAAGCCAGGTCCTCCCTGGACCGGAAACAAGCATCCTGGGACCGGTTTCAGGGCATCACCCTTCTTCAGCCAGGCTAGCTTGAATCCAGTGGTGTAGTGAGCACGGGACCCACGTCTGGGCATACCCTTCCCACTTAGGGCGACAAATGCAAAAGAAACAATTGATGGACGGAATGCTGGACAATGCAACCATTCACCCCCAGTCACTTAAACAGATGGACAAGAAACTAGAGGACAAGGAAAAACAAAAAACTTCAGCTGAGAAAAAAGCAGGCTCTACGCTAAATTCGCATACTTCATCTAATCCATCCAAATTAACAACTAAATTAACAAAAAGACAAAAAAACGTGAAAGGAAAGCAAGAAACAAACTATTAGTAGGCACTACGGAGCAAGGAATCAAAGTGTTTCCAATATTCAGTACAACTAGAGAAATAGACTTCACACTAAACACCACAGGTTCCTCAAAGGGAACAATGGATATGTCAACTGAGGCCCCAAAAGAGTGGTCTCGAGCAACATCAGCAAGGAAGGAACATGACCTTAAGAAACAAAGAAACTTCAACGTCAGTAGTATAGTAGAGTCCGGGCAAAGTGGAAAGGAATGAGCAGTAGGGACCAGGATGGGTACAGAACTTGCAGCATAGAAAAAGTCAACATCAAGCCTACAAAGCAGCCTCCAAATTGAGAGTGACGACGAAACAAGTCCAACAAAAGATAACACGGGAAATCACCAAAGAAGTGAACATCACGGTGGTCCTCAATCAACTAGGAAAAAGCAACAAGAGAAAAAAGAAGGGCAAGGAAAAACTCTTACATTGCATGCGCTCAAACACTGCGCCAAACAGGTGAAGCAGAACGAAGAGACAAAAGGAACGACAACTGGAAACGAAGGTTTAAAATTACAACAAAGTAAGAAGCAAAGTAAGGAACCAGGGAACAACGACTGGAGCCAGTTGGTACGAACAGGGAATAATCAAGAGGATAATGTAAATAACAAACGAAGCCTTAAAGACCTTGTAGAGACAACTCCACGAGGCAAGGACAGTAAGACCCCTCCAATCCAGAACACTAAGAGCTTACTACATAGCCCGGCAACAAAGACTGTTTCACCATATAGAAGCCTTAGAGTCAGTATAAATAACAAGGTGGAAGCCGCCCCTCTGGAAAGTGGGCACGTGACCGGGCCAAGGGCGGCAACCTCCGGAAAGGAACTGGTTCCCCAAAGACAGGACCTCGGCATAACTGGGAAAGAGAACAACTTGACAAGTAGGTCACCACTAACAATTACGCTACAAGACGTTGAAATAAGTAACAAGCCCAACGGCGACAATCATAGAATACAAATATCTTCCTTGGCGGGCACCTACCAACAAGTCAGTAACAGCAGTTCCACAAGGCGGTATGGTCAACAATCACAACAACTATTTTTAACACCTGAGTATGAGTCCCAGGGTCGTCATAACATTCTAAACAGGGGCAACATACTTAAACTGACGGCAACCATTCCAGGGCTAAAACATTTAAACTCAGCCCACCTACTTTCCGTGGAATTTTGCCAGGTAGGACATGGCAACTCTAACGAGCAAACTCTCACAACATGGCAAACGGAGGAGGTCGCCCAGCTAATTATGTCCTTTAAACAACAATTTGACACTTGGGGCATAAGGCTTTCGAAACCGAACAAATTTTGTTACCCAGGCCCATTAAGGGAAAAACCTTCTGAGAAGGGAATCGTTGGGCACAGCCTGGCGACAAAGGTACAGGCTTACTCAGTCCTCCGGAATGCAAGGGGGCTCGGTCCACCAATAGTAAGCCGCAGCATGGGCAAGGCCGGAAAAGTAGCAAGCACAGAACCCGACATGGACCACTGGAGCTGGCTTGCAGGTACGCTGAACAAAGTGAAAACCAATTGACCCCTACATAAACAGACAAGGAACCACAGTCAAGACAGCCTCCACATTATCTCATGGAACATAGCCGGTGCCAAGAAATGGCTAGAAGACGGCCGGCCCCTTCAAAACTGGGCATCTTGTGACTTAATCGCCCTACAGGAGACGTGGGCGCTAGAGGAGCTGCCGCTTGTCGGATACACTCACTTCAGCACACCAGCAGAAAAAAACATGAGGCATGGTCGTCCAAAAGGCGGGCTAGCAGTGTATGTTTCGACTGAAATTTATATTAAATCCGAGCAAATTGCTCCTTACGGGCCAAATATGCAACTAATAAAACTGTCTCTACCAGACAGGGCGGCACCTGTATTATTAGTTAACATCTACGTTCATCCATCTGCGAAAGAGAAGAAAGCCCACATTCAGCAGCTAATAACCACAATTAATGACATACGAAACAGCAGTCCCACTTGGGAAATTATAATAACAGGTGATTTTAATTCAAATTTAATCTACACACCGGAAGACGACGAGAAATTAGCAGCAGACAACGAGTTCTGGGAGGTACAACCCCAATACCAGCTTAAATCGGATCGTTCCGACCCAGTAGGACAACAGCTGGTGACAACTCTGGAATACCTGGGGTTGAGAATAATAAATGGGAGAACACCAGAGGATTACCCTCCAATGAATACCTACCTTGGAGGGAAAGCGCAATCAAGGCTCGACTACACAGCACTATCACTACCATTATTCCCCTTTCTCATACGGTTCTCAATTGAATTTACTACTAAAAGTGACCAATCATACCAACATATTTACTTCAATTTAAAGCCGCCTAAGCATCAAAATAGCGCGATAATTGTTGAAAGCACGCTCTCACTGACTTGAAACGACTGAAATGGTCAACAGAGAACATTGAAGAACTTCAAGTAACAGTACAGAGAATCAAAAAGGAAAGCGAAACAAGCGAACGCAACAAGATACAAGAGTGGGTAAGTTTCACGGACAAACTACTAACAATTATGTCTGGCAAACCCAAACAAGCCTCGGAATTGAAAAACACTAGGTTAACATCAACTGAACTAGCCAAACTTAAGTGAGAAATAAGGAAAAATGCAAGGAGACTAAAAAGAGCCAAGACGTCTCGCCAAGATTGGGAAGTAATACGGAACCTCAAGAAAAAGTACACAAAGATGCTGAGGGAAGACAAAAGAGGACGTGAGGACAACTTCTGGGTTAAATTATTACATACTGCGAAGAAAATCAACTCAAGTGCATTTTGGGGAATAATAAATGGTCTAAAGCGGCCTGCTAACTCAATTACATCAAGCGTACAAGAAAATGAGTGGGTTACATTACTAATAAAAAGATTCACAGACATTGAACCATCGAACCACTCCGTATGGAGAGAGAGGTCTCAAGCAATCACCGTGGAGCAAGAGGTACCATTGAGCCGTGACAGGAGCGTCTTACAAAACATAAACAGCACCCCAACTTGCCAACAATCCAAATTGCAAAACACAGACGAGGCACAATGGAAAGAAGCTGGTGGCTTAAGATCTGCCTTTGGAAATTCGGGCTTCTGTAATGAAGACATTAAAAGAATAATCCTGAAGGGTCGTGGAAATGGGGCCCCAGGCCCAAATGGCATCCCTCCAAAAATCTTTAAAACAGCCCCAGACTTCTGGAGTGGAAGACTAAAAAGCCTCTATGAGGAAGTGGAGAGAGAAAGGCAAATCCCGATAAGCTGGCAAGGATCAGTAATCACTCTGATTTTCAAAGGAGGCGAAGGAACCTCCCCGTCCAACTACAGGTTGATAGCCCTTTTGGACGTCGATGCAAAGTATTACGCCTCACTACTATTGGAAGATCTGATCATCTGGTCTGATAAAACAAAACGGATACCACTTAACCAAACAGGGTTCAGAAAAGGGTGCGGGACTATAACAAACATCCTGTCGCTCTCGTTGCTTGCCGACAAATATATTCGAAGGAAACAGCAGCTATACCTCAGTTTTATTCACCTAAAGGCGGCTTTTGATAGCGTCGACCGTCATCTTCTATGGGGAAAACTGTGTACATGGAACATCCCTGAAAAAATACTCAGAGGAATTTTGCTGCTATATTCCAATACATGGATGAGAGTAAAACTGGGAGATGGTTCGAGAGTGTCAAGAAAGGTTGTAACCACCAAAGGACTGAAACAAGGCTGCGTCCTGGCCCGCATCTTTTTAACCTCTTCATGGCAGACCTGGCCCCAAAACTCAACAAGATCATATCTCATCCACCCAAACTAGGTACTTTATCTTTATCCCATTTATCATATGCAGATGACGTTGTTTTGATGAGCCTAACTAAGATCGGCTTACGTAGAGCACTTACAGGATTGCTGGAATACATAGCCGATAATAAGCTAGAGATAAACATCGTAAAAAGCAAAACAATGCTGATTAGTAGACATCAGAAGGCAAAACAGCAATTCCAATTAGAGGGCAAAAAATTAGAAGCAGTATCCAACTATAAGTATCTGGGCTTCTATTTTGACAACAGGCACAATCATCGGGACCAAAAAGCATACATGACTCAGAGGACGAACGCTTTATCATTTGCCTTCAGGTCTTTTGCAAACAAATTGAAGGGGCCATCATTTAAACCCCTATTAGCAGTAATAAAAGCAAAGATGTTACCAACATTATCTTATGGCAGTACGGCATTACACGGGAAAGACGCTGACCTACTAAACAAGTCTCAAGTTTCAATTTACAAAAGAGTCTTTCAAATTCATCAGTCCGCCTCCCCAGCACAGGTAAGACTAGAACTTGGGGTAACCAATGAAATACTGGGGAGAATGTACGCAACCATTAAGCAATGGTACACCCTTAAGCAAAACGCGGCAGAATTGGAACTGAACAAGGCTTTGTAGGACGAATTTGAGAATGATGAAAAGTCCCCATACAACCAATATCTAAAAAAAGCACTACTAGAAACCAGTACAGGTGGGCTCTGGGAAACCAATTTGCCCTACTCATCCTTTAAGCAAGCTATAAATAAATCAGCTAAATTTCACTCTTTGCTGGTCGATAAAAATATCCTCAGTAAGAGAAAACACGCTTGGATGGTAATTACTAATTATAAGACACTTACCCCAGCGCCATACTTAAACATCACGTTCTCGGTCTACAAAAAGTTGCAACTAATGGCTTTGCGTCTAGGCAATCTGCCGTCTATTGCCGATCAGCCAACATGGGTCCACCAAGGGCCGAAAGAATGTAGACTATGTGGAAGTAGTAAAGAGGATTTTGTTCACCTAGTCTGCATATGCCCAAAATTATCACAAGCGCGAATCTCTTTATTAAAACACGCCATGAATACCAGAGGTATAAGGACTTGCAGATCTGCAATTTAACGGCTTTGGACCCAAGAGACGTTACACTGAACTGTCAACTAATAAAGTTCCTTTCCGTACATACGCAAGCATTAAAAAAAAAAATGAATTTGGAGCATTGTTCCCTAACATCAAACAAGACAGACCGGCCTTGAGATTGCACTTGTTTCTGGGATATAATGGTGAATAAGGCAAGGATGTCTGGAGAAATATTCACTCTTGTAAAGTACACTACGAGTTAATCAATGTTTCGGACTTATTAATCGTCAATAATGCACCCTGAAAATATCTGTATATTACTAAAAGGCTATTTAATTGAATTATGATATTTTTCATACATGTTTTAGTGTTAATAACTGACGAACAAAAGATCTTTTACGATTTTTTAGGTTTTATACAAAAACAAACTTTTTACTGTAGTTTTATTATAGAAATTGTATTGTAGTGGTTTTAACTAACTGAAACAATAAATAAATCTTGACTTGGTCCACAAATTGGTTATGGAGTGAAAGCAGCACACCACCCCCTTTAGAGAGGCATATTCCCCTAGTGGTGACCTTAGAGGCTCCACAAACTGTACACAGAGAGTCCACGGATTCCATATTCCGTTCGAAAAACTCTGATAACCAGCTTGAGTTCCCCTCAGTGGATGCAGGGATTGTCAATACAAGCATGACTGGAGAGTGATCAGAGAGCATGAGTGTCATATGGGTGACCCCTTCCTCCCTTAGAGAACAGCTAGTAATTGAGACAAAACCAACTCCTGTGTACTCCAGAGTGATGTGTGCCTTCACTACCACGTGGATGGAGAATACGCCATATGTCCACCAGATTGTTCGTGAATAATATCTTGCAGATGACGAGATTCTGTATCACGGTCGCTTGGGGGAATATACGATCTGCCTGCGTGCTCATCAAGGGCGCAATTGACATCGCCAACCCAGAACAGACTGGTAGGACTTGTGAACACAAGTTTTCCCCATAATCTATCAAAGAAGGCAGGGTCATCCATATTGGGCCCAAAGCAGTTAACAACACTGTTACTATGTGACACCAGCCTCCCCCATACAATAACATATCCGGCCTGCTCATCCACTATGGGCCCTTGGGGTGTAAATGGCACCCCTCTTTGTAACAAGAGCGCCACACCCCTTGCATAGGTAGAGCAGGAAGAAAACAGACTATATGATGCCTATTTCTCAGCAAATGGGTGGGAGGGACGTACAGCCAGGTGAGTTTCTTGTAAGAGAGCTACTCTTACTGTGTGCCTCTCCAGATAAGCCACAATGCGTCTGCGTTTACGAAGTTCGTTCATACACCGCACATTCCAAGTGACACATTCGTAGGGCGTATGGCGATTATCATGAGTGTGGTTAGTCACACTGGTCAGGTCTACGGCGTAGTGAAGTAGTGGCAGGTGTATGGCGATGGTGGAGGTGTATGTCACGGCTGATGATAATGGCTCGGTGTTGCCCCATAATCAACAGGAAGTTGCAATAACAATTTCCAACGGTGAGAGCTCCCTCCCTCTCCCTCACTGAAGGCCCAATCCCACCAGGAACTTTTCCCCACCCCCTTTAAAGTGATAGGAGTGTCCCAGAAACAAACATTTAATGTGAAACACATTTGGAAAGGATTTTGCAAACAATGGGGTAATTTGTGGGGTACAACTAAAGAGGTGGCGTGGTATTCATCTAGAAGTTGAGAGTGTCAGTGGGGTAGCTATAATTATACCCCATCTGGCATGTCCGGACTGTACACTAGTGTTCCATCATCAGACCAAGTTTCTTAAGAAGGCAATATCTAGTGAGCCCATTTAGATGTGCAAGACAGAGCCTGATGCACATGAAGGGTATCACTTCCAACACTGAAGTCACAAAAAGTACTCCCCTAATGCCACATGCATATAGATTCGTAGATGGAAAAAACCTCAAAAATTATTATAAGACCCAAATCAAAATGATAGAGTACACCACCTGATGGTGGGCAAGGAAGCAATCCTTTTTGTTTTATATACCCTCACACACCCTAGTGGTGTCATGCTTCATCATCGGGTCATCCTGACGCCTAAAAGTCAGGATGGGCTCGACCAATCTTTCAGGGAGCTCTTAATAATATGTTTTTGGCCAGGGGGAATAAAGATTAAAAATCTCAGAGAGATCCCGGTGTCCCTTTATTTTGGATCTCACTGAAATATTAAAAGAAAGTAAAACTAGGGTCTTTGGGATATTATGGTCCTAGGACCCTAATGCCAACATGTTTCAGTCCATGAAAAGTCCCACTAAGGGTACTGGACTTTCTTCAGGGCAGAGGAATAACACCCCCTGGAAAGTAAACGAAAGGGAGTGGGCATTTCCCTACCCTAATTATAATAAGGGCAGATAGCTGCTCCTTAAGCTACTCCTGTTTAGGACACAGAGTTGATCGCTCCATCTGTAAAGAAAGAAACAACAAAACAAAGAAACATAGTGTATGAATCTTTCTAAATGAATTTGCCTTCTTAATTCAGTGAAAATACTCCTCACCTTCGTGCCACGTTGGATGATGAGGAAACGACTCACTCACTAGCCTTTATTTGGCGTGTGTGATACCACTTTAACTCATAGATTCCTTCCATTGCGTGATCTAGAGAAAGTAGAAGTGCAGTGGCGGACTGTTTCCGCAAACTGACATTAACTGCAATCGTGTGTCTGTGATTCATTGTGTGTTCCGCAAAACACTCATTCTGTAACTCAACATCCGCCATACTCCCTCGCCATTAGGCTCGCATTCACAACCACCCATCTTACCCCTATTTAGGTGGAGTAATGCTTCGCGTCGGGCTTCGCAACAATGGGGTAGTCTTGTAGTCACACACTAGTGTGATAGAAGCCCCGAGTCAGGTTGTTATCATTAGTTGGTTTTGCAGATGAATGGAAAAAACGTGAAAGAAAAAGAAAGAGAAAATTGGAAAAAAGACACATAGATTAACCAATCTTAATGTAAATAAACTCAGACACCAACAAAACCTCCAAATCATGGAGTGTTGCACTTATGTCTCAGCCAATTCATTCCATTCACCATTACTCACGATTCCAAAGATCCTTCCCCACGATAAACCTTCTAGGTCTCGGTCCCGCCGGCTCTGTACTTCATGTGTCCTGACAGCCAAATTTAAAGTGGTAAAGATGCCACGCGATCCCAGGAAACGGAGAACCAGTCCACTTCCGGGTTGCGCTATGATGATTACCGGTGGCTCGTCGGGGCCGCTAGGGACGCTGGGGATTGTAGTGCCAAATAGGAAACAAACCCGAGAAATCACGGAAAAATAGACAGCCAGGAAAACGAGGCCTTTGACTAGGTCAAACAAGATATTTTATCTCTTAGAAATGTGAGAATAATAAGGACTGGATATTATAATAGTTATTAAAGCCCATTAAAACACGGAAAGGCAATGGGAGTGGATACTGCCTATTGCCTGTATTATATAGGCTGATGGAAAATATGTCTATGTCGGAGGACCGCCGAAAAGGATGATAAAAGGAAAATAAAAGGAAAATAAAAGAACCACTTGAAACTTTATAACTAAGTTGGCACAAAAGGGAGTAGTAGCCCAATCGAAACGATATATACACACACAAAGAGATATTGTGATTAAGATGATTACTCCAAACTATTTTATTTCGTCAAATCTAAAGGTACTGTGGGTGCTGACAATGTCCTGAGTACTCCTAATGTTTAACAATGCCAAATGGAACTTGCGGAAGACATAATCCCAGAAGGGGATATATGACTACTCTTGATTTAATTGGTTCCAAGGTATAGAATCATTCAATCCTGTGATGTGAGTCTTAAGTCTATAGACCCATCTTTGTTCTCGTTCTAAAAGGGTCTTAGTCATATTGCCTGTACCTCTTACTCTCTCAATAACTGTCCAACTGATATCTTTGTCAGTGTGTTGTTTCTCCAAATAATGGGATGTCAGTCTTGTCGCTGTAATAGCCCTACGTATGGTACTCCTATGTTCGCTTATACGCACCTTGACCTTCCTTCCTGTCATGCCAATGTACATCAATTGGCATGGACATCTGATCATGTAAACAACGTTGTCGCTATTGCAATTAGTATGCGACCGCTGTTCCCATGCGCGGTGCATACCTAGATCAATCTCTTTCGTATGTTCAGTAAAGGCACAAGCTACACATGAACCACACGGGAAATGACCAGTTACTGGAGGAATATTCCAAAGTGTGGTCTGTTGGGTAGTTCTTACAGTGCCAAATTTAGTATGTATTAGAGCATCTCTGATACTCCTATTCCTGCGAAAAGAAAACAATGGTTTATCAAAGGTAAGTCTATTAGATGTTAAAATAGACCATCTTTTATTGATTATTTTCTTAATGGTATTTGAAGAGGTGTTATATGTTGTAACACATATAAGTGTATCTTTCGTTTGCTTTTCGTGGTTTTCAAGGAGCGCTTCTCTAGGAGTGTTCCTTGATCTCTTTTGGCCTTGTCAATGATCCTTTTCGGGTAAGCTCTTTCTGTCAATTTTTTTGACAAAATTTCAGCCTCAGTTTTATAGTCTTTTAATTCTCTACAATTCCTGCGGGTTCGCAAAAACTGCCCGATGGGTAAATTCTCACGTAGTGCACGTGGATGTGCACTGTTAAAATGGAGGAGACTGTTCCTATCAGTGGGCTTGGTATAGAGGGAGGTGACCAATCTTCCCTCTTTGGCATTGATTTTAACATCTAAAAAGGCCACTTGTTCGTTGTTACTGGTTATTGTGAATTTCAAATGGGGATTGAGCTGGTTAATCCACGTATAGAAGTCATTAAGAGAGGAAGAATCTTCCTCCCAAATGACCAAGATATCATCTATGTACCGTAGCCACTTCTTAATGTGGCTCGAATAAGGGTTGTTAGACCAAATGTGATGTTCCTCTAATTGGCCAACATACAAACACGCTATACTGGGCGCGAACGTGCTGCCCATAGATGTTCCATGGACTTGGAGATACAGCTGTTCTTCAAAACTAAAAAGTTCTCAGTGAGGGCTAGACGCATAAGATCGATAACCCAGTCTACTGGAGCATCCCACGTCCAGGTACCTCTCCGTAAGAGGCCCTCAATGACCCTTATACTCTCTTCCTGTGGGATGCTAGTGTATAATGCTTCCACATCCAGGCAGACCATCTTATTAAGTGCCGGATCGTAGGTTACATCTGTGAGGAGATTGAGTAAATGTTTAGTATCCTGTACATATGACTTCATGTGTGGAACAAGCGGACGTAGGAACCAGTCAGTGTATTTCGAGATGGGTTCTAAAAGAGACCCTATCCCTGACACTATAGGTCTGCCAGGTGGCGGTGTTCTGCCTTTATGTATTTTAGGTATTGTATAGAAAAGTGGTACTCTAGGATTGTCTGGGTTAAGGAACGCATGCTCCTTTTTAGTGATCCAGTCTCGATTTAATGCTTCTTTCGTTATAGTGCTGATTGTCTTTTTTAATCGTACTGTAGGATCTCTTATTATTCTTTTATAATACTTGGTATCTGCCAAGAGATCCATGCAGGCTGTGCTATATGCTGTGGTACTCTGGACAACTGTCGCACCACCCTTATCAGCTGGTTTTATAATAATGTCCGTCCTGTTACTAAGGGTTTTCAATGCCTCTCTCTCTTTTTGCTGAGGTTGTCATAGGTGTGCCTCCTGGGTTGCAATTCTTCAATTTCCTTAGATACACATTCTTCGAAAGCAATCACTTCCGGGGGCATAAGTGATGCTGGTGGACAAAAATTAGATTTAAGACGTAAGGGGGTGTGTGCAGTATCCACCTCAGGTCTTTCTTTGTCTGCAAAGAATGTCTTTATCCGTATCTTACGGAAAAACTCGCTTAACTCACAACGCATCTCAAACTTGTCAAGAAACGCCGTGGGTACAAATCCCAATCCTTTGTCAAGGACGGAAATCTCATCTGGTGTCAAAATGTGGTCTGTCAGGTTAACCACTAATCCCTCATTGAGCTGGTGCTCGCTTGCGGGGCCTTGGTCATACTCCGGGTGCTCACAGACATATTCTCGTCCTGCCATTGTACTTGTCTGTTGTTCTTTCTGCCACGTCTGCCCCTTCTTCCGCCCTGTCCTAAAAAACGATTCTGGTTGTAATTGGGTTGAAAAAAGGGGCCTCCCTGATAATGTGGGGGTCCTTGAAAATGCGGGGGTCCTTGGAAAGGAACTGGACCATAAGGATTAGGCCAAGGGAATAGTTGTGGAGGTGGGTAACTTTGATTGTAATTACCTCTCCTGGGCCTCCTTGGTCTGCCTTTCCAACTCCTATTGGACCCATCACTGGACCAAGCCTCCTGTTCTGAATCGGAATTGCTGGAATCTCCCTGATATGAAGATCCTGATTCCGAATTATCCGGATTTTTGTAATCTTCCTTTATATATGGGTACACTTTATCATGTGCAAATTTTTCAAATCTTTTTGCAATTTGTTTACTTTACTTTGCATCAGGAATTCCTTGTGTTCCCCAATCTCTTTATTTACCTCCTCTAACTTTTTTTTGAAGAGAGTGATTTTAATTTCTGTCATAAGTGCATCTTCACTCGTTTTAATTTTTACCAAGATCGCATCTGAAAGGCGCTTTGCCGTATTAATGATAAGAATCAGCCAATCGCGTGTGCACCTCCACGCGATAAGCGACCATTCTTTCTTAAAAGTTGGTCTTCTAGAAATATTCTAGGAGCATTGGTGACTAATAAGCCCCTAGGTGCTGAATTACCACGTAAATACTCTGTTAATATAGCACCATGAAGAAGAATCTTCATCTGGGTGCGCTTCAATTCTTTCAGCTCGTCCCAGTTTTGAGTCTGGCTAAGGCTTTGTGTAATATTTGTATCTGAAAACAGGGATGGTCCAGATAAAATGGCGCTTGCCATGTCATCTGAGTATCCTATACCTAAAGTCTCTGATGATATTGGAACATTCATCTTTTCGTTCCTTTAATTGGCGAAGATAAAGAAAAAGGAAAAAGGAACAGGAATTCGGGGAAGTGATAGTGCGGAGTGAACACCAGAAGAAGAATGAGGTGACCAACAATGGTCAGACACATGCAGGAAGTTCAATCAATTGAACTTACTTATTCGGAATAACCCACAGCTGTGCGCTGCTCAATACTTTACACACCAAGATAACACATGTTATCAAAAGGGGTTAAGAGGAAATATATTATGGAGAGTACATCTCCCGTGTAACAACACTGAAGTCACAAAAAGTACTCCCCTAATGCCACATGCATATAGATTCGTAGATGGAACAAACCTCAAAAATTATTATAAGACCCAAATCAAAATGATAGAGTACACCACCTGATGGTGGGCAAGGAAGCAATCCTTTTTGTTTTATATACCCTCACACACCCTAGTGGTGTCATGCTTCATCATCGGGTCATCCTGACGCCTAAAAGTCAGGATGGGCTCGACCAATCTTTCAGGGAGCTCTTAATAATATGTTTTTGGCCAGGGGGAATAAAGATTACAAATCTCAGAGAGATCCCGGTGTCCCTTTATTTTGGATCTCACTGAAATATTAAAAGAAAGTAAAACTAGGGTCTTTGGGATATTATGGTCCTAGGACCCTAATGCCAACATGTTTCAGTCCATGAAAAGTCCCACTAAGGGTACTGGACTTTCTTCAGGGCAGAGGAATAACACCCCCTGGAAAGTAAACGAAAGGGAGTGGGGATTTCCCTACCCTAATTATAATAAGGGCAGATAGCTGCTCCTTAAGCTACTCCTGTTTAGGACACAGAGTTGATCGCTCCATCTGTAAAGAAAGAAACAACAAAACAAAGAAACATAGTGTATGAATCTTTCTAAATGAATTTGCCTTCTTAATTCAGTGAAAATACTCCTCACCTTCGTGCCACGTTGGATGATGAGGAAACGACTCACTCACTAGCCTTTATTTGGCGTGTGTGATACCACTTTAACTCATAGATTCATTCCATTGCGTGATCTAGAGAAAGTAGAAGTGCAGTGGCGGACTGTTTCCGCAAACTGACATTAACTGCAATCGTGTGTCTGTGATTCATTGTGTGTTCCGCAAAACACTCATTCTGTAACTCAACATCCGCCATACTCCCTCGCCATTAGGCTCGCATTCACAACCACCCATCTTACCCCTATTTAGGTGGAGTAATGCTTCGCGTCGGGCTTCGCAACAATGGGGTAGTCTTGTAGTCACACACTAGTGTGATAGAAGCCCCGAGTCAGGTTATCATTAGTTGGTTTTGCAGATGAATGGAAAAAACGTGAAAGAAAAAGAAAGAGAAAATTGGAAAAAAGACACAGAGATTAACCAATCTTAATGTAAATAAACTCAGACACCAACAAAACCTCCAAATCATGGAGTGTTGCACTTATGTCTCAGCCAATTCATTCCATTCACCATTACTCACGATTCCAAAGATCCTTCCCCACGATAAACCTACTAGGTCTCGGTCCCGCCGGCTCTGTACTTCATGTGTCCTGACAGCCAAATTTAAAGTGGTAAAGATGCCACGCGATCCCAGGAAACGGAGAACCAGTCCACTTCCGGGTTGCGCTATGATGATTACCGGTGGCTCGTCGGGGCCGCTAGGGACGCTGGGGATTGTAGTGCCAAATAGGAAACAAACCCGAGAAATCACGGAAAAATAGACAGCCAGGAAAACGAGGACTTTGACTAGGTCAAACAAGATATTTTATCTCTTAGAAATGTGAGAATAATAAGGACTGGATATTATAATAGTTATTAAAGCCCATTAAAACACGGAAAGGCAATGGGAGTGGATACTGCCTATTGCCTGTATTATATAGGCTGATGGAAAATATGTCTATGTCGGAGGACCGCCGAAAAGGATGATAAAAGGAAAATAAAAGGAAAATAAAAGAACCACTTGAAACTTTATAACTAAGTTGGCACAAAAGGGAGTAGTAGCCCAATCGAAACGATATATACACACACAAAGAGATATTGTGATTAAGATGATTACTCCAAACTATTTTATTTCGTCAAATCTAAAGGTACTGTGGGTGCTGACAATGTCCTGAGTACTCCTAATGTTTAACAATGCCAAATGGAACTTGCGGAAGACATAATCCCAGAAGGGGATATATGACTACTCTTGATTTAATTGGTTCCAAGGTATAGAATCATTCAATCCTGTGATGTGAGTCTTAAGTCTATAGACCCATCTTTGTTCTCGTTCTAAAAGGGTCTTAGTCATATTGCCTGTACCTCTTACTCTCTCAATAACTGTCCAACTGATATCTTTGTCAGTGTGTTGTTTCTCCAAATAATGGGATGTCAGTCTTGTCGCTGTAATAGCCCTACGTATGGTACTCCTATGTTCGCTTATACGCACCTTGACCTTCCTTCCTGTCATGCCAATGTACATCAATTGGCATGGACATCTGATCATGTAAACAACGTTGTCGCTATTGCAATTAGTATGCGACCGCTGTTCCCATGCGCGGTGCATACCTAGATCAATCTCTTTCGTATGTTCAGTAAAGGCACAAGCTACACATGAACCACACGGGAAATGACCAGTTACTGGAGGAATATTCCAAAGTGTGGTCTGTTGGGTAGTTCTTACAGTGCCAAATTTAGTATGTATTAGAGCATCTCTGATACTCCTATTCCTGCGAAAAGAAAACAATGGTTTATCAAAGGTAAGTCTATTAGATGTTAAAATAGACCATCTTTTATTGATTATTTTCTTAATGGTATTTGAAGAGGTGTTATATGTTGTAACACATATAAGTGTATCTTTCGTTTGCTTTTCGTGGTTTTCAAGGAGCGCTTCTCTAGGAGTGTTCCTTGATCTCTTTGGCCTTGTCTATGATCCTTTTCGGGTAAGCTCTTTCTGTCAATTTTTTGGACAAAATTTCAGCCTCAGTTTTATAGTCTTTTAATTCTCTACAATTCCTGCGGATTCGCAAAAACTGCCCGATGGGTAAATTCTCACGTAGTGCACGTGGATGTGCACTGTTAAAATGGAGGAGACTGTTCCTATCAGTGGGCTTGGTATAGAGGAGGTGACCAATCTTCCCTCTTTGGCATTGATTTTAACATCTAAAAAGACCACTTGTTCGTTGTTACTGGTTATTGTGAATTTCAAATGGGGATTGAGCTGGTTAATCCACGTATAGAAGTCATTAAGAGAGGAAGAATCTCCCTCCCAAATGACCAAGATATCATCTATGTACCGTAGCCACTTCTTAATGTGGCTCGAATAAGGGTTGTTAGACCAAATGTGATGTTCCTCTAATTGGCCAACATACAAACACGCTATACTGGGCGCGAACGTGCTGCCCATAGATGTTCCATGGACTTGGAGATACAGCTGTTCTTCAAAACTAAAAAGTTCTCAGTGAGGGCTAGACGCAGAAGATCGATAACCCAGTCTACTGGAGCATCCCACGTCCAGGTACCTCTCCGTAAGAGGCCCTCAATGACCCTTATACTCTCTTCCTGTGGGATGCTAGTGTATAATGCTTCCACATCCAGGCAGACCATCTTATTAAGTGCCGGATCGTAGGTTACATCTGTGAGGAGATTGAGTAAATGTTTAGTATCCTGTACATATGACTTCATGTGTGGAACAAGCGGACGTAGGAACCAGTCAGTGTATTTCGAGATGGGTTCTAAAAGATACCCTATCCCTGACACTATAGGTCTGCCAGGTGGCGGTGTTCTGCCTTTATGTATTTTAGGTATTGTATAGAAAAGTGGTACTCTAGGATTGTCTGGGTTAAGGAACACATGCTCCTTTTTAGTGATCCAGTCTCGATTTAATGCTTCTTTCGTTATAGTGCTGATTGTCTTTTTAATCGTACTGTAGGATCTCTTATTATTCTTTTATAATACTTGGTATCTGCCAAGAGATCCATGCAGGCTGTGCTATATGCTGTGGTACTCTGGACAACTGTTGCACCACCCTTATCAGCTGGTTTTATAATAATGTCCGTCCTGTTACTAAGGGTTTTCAATGCCTCTCTCTCTTTTTTGCTGAGGTTGTCATAGGTGTGCCTCCTGGGTTGCAATTCTTCAATTTCCTTAGATACACATTCTTCGAAAGCAATCATTTCCGGGGGCATAAGTGATGCTGGTGGACAAAAATTAGATTTAAGACGTAAGGGGGTGTGTGCAGTATCCACCTCAGGTCTTTCTTTGTCTGCAAAGAATGTCTTTATCCGTATCTTACGGAAAAACTCGCTTAACTCACAACGCATCTCAAACTTGTCAAGAAACGCCGTGGGTACAAATCCCAATCCTTTGTCAAGGACGGAAATCTCATCTGGTGTCAAAATGTGGTCTGTCAGGTTAACCACTAATCCCTCATTGAGCTGGTGCTCGCTTGCGGGGCCTTGGTCATACTCCGGGTGCTCACAGACATATTCTCGTCCTGCCATTGTACTTGTCTGTTGTTCTTTCTGCCACGTCTGCCCCTTCTTCCGCCCTGTCCTAAAAAACGATTCTGGTTGTAATTGGGTTGAAAAAAGGGGCCTCCCTGATAATGTGGGGGTCCTTGAAAATGCGGGGGTCCTTGGAAAGGAACTGGACCATAAGGATTAGGCCAAGGGAATAGTTGTGGAGGTGGGTAACTTTGATTGTAATTACCTCTCCTGGGCCTCCTTGGTCTGCCTTTCCAACTCCTATTGGACCCATCACTGGACCAAGCCTCCTGTTCTGAATCGGAATTGCTGGAATCTCCCTGATATGAAGATCCTGATTCCGAATTATCCGGATTTTTGTAATCTTCCTTTATATATGGGTACACTTTATCATGTGCAAATTTTTTCAAATCTTTTTGCAATTTGTTTACTTTACTTTGCATCAGGAATTCCTTGTGTTCCCCAATCTCTTTATTTACCTCCTCTAACTTTTTTTTGAAGAGAGTGATTTTAATTTCTGTCATAAGTGCATCTTCACTCGTTTTAATTTTTACCAAGATCGCATCTGAAAGGCGCTTTGCCGTATTAATGATAAGAATCAGCCAATCGCGTGTGCACCTCCACGCGATAAGCGACCATTCTTTCTTAAAAAGTTGGTCTTCTAGAAATATTCTAGGAGCATTGGTGACTAATAAGCCCCTAGGTGCTGAATTACCACGTAAATACTCTGTTAATATAGCACCATGAAGAAGAATCTTCATCTGGGTGCGCTTCAATTCTTTCAGCTCGTCCCAGTTTTGAGTCTGGCTAAGGCTTTGTGTAATATTTGTATCTGAAAACAGGGATGGTCCAGATAAAATGGCGCTTGCCATGTCATCTGAGTATCCTATACCTAAAGTCTCTGATGATATTGGAACATTCATCTTTTCGTTCCTTTAATTGGCGAAGATAAAGAAAAAGGAAAAAGGAACAGGAATTCGGGGAAGTGATAGTGCGGAGTGAACACCAGAAGAAGAATGAGGTGACCAACAATGGTCAGACACATGCAGGAAGTTCAATCAATTGAACTTACTTATTCGGAATAACCCACAGCTGTGCGCTGCTCAATACTTTACACACCAAGATAACACATGTTATCAAAAGGGGTTAAGAGGAAATATATTATGGAGAGTACATCTCCCGTGTAACAACACTGAAGTCACAAAAAGTACTCCCCATATGCCACATGCATATAGTTTCGTAGATGGAACAAACCTCAAAAATTATTATAAGACCCAAATCAAAATGATAGAGTACACCACCTGATGGTGGGCAAGGAAGCAATCCTTTTTGTTTTATATACCCTCACACACCCTAGTGGTGTCATGCTTCATCATCGGGTCATCCTGACGCCTAAAAGTCAGGATGGGCTCGACCAATCTTTCAGGGAGCTCTTAATAATATGTTTTTGGCCAGGGGGAATAAAGATTACAAATCTCAGAGAGATCCCGGTGTCCCTTTATTTTGGATCTCACTGAAATATTAAAAGAAAGTAAAACTAGGGTCTTTGGGATATTATGGTCCTAGGACCCTAATGCCAACATGTTTCAGTCCATGAAAAGTCCCACTAAGGGTACTGGACTTTCTTCAGGGCAGAGGAATAACACCCCCTGGAAAGTAAACGAAAGGGAGTGGGGATTTCCCTACCCTAATTATAATAAGGGCAGATAGCTGCTCCTTAAGCTACTCCTGTTTAGGACACAGAGTTGATCGCTCCATCTGTAAAGAAAGAAACAACAAAACAAAGAAACATAGTGTATGAATCTTTCTAAATGAATTTGCCTTCTTAATTCAGTGAAAATACTCCTCACCTTCGTGCCACGTTGGATGATGAGGAAACGACTCACTCACTAGCCTTTATTTGGCGTGTGTGATACCACTTTAACTCATAGATTCATTCCATTGCGTGATCTAGAGAAAGTAGAAGTGCAGTGGCGGACTGTTTCCGCAAACTGACATTAACTGCAATCGTGTGTCTGTGATTCATTGTGTGTTCCGCAAAACACTCATTCTGTAACTCAACATCCGCCATACTCCCTCGCCATTAGGCTCGCATTCACAACCACCCATCTTACCCCTATTTAGGTGGAGTAATGCTTCGCGTCGGGCTTCGCAACAATGGGGTAGTCTTGTAGTCACACACTAGTGTGATAGAAGCCCCGAGTCAGGTTGTTATCATTAGTTGGTTTTGCAGATGAATGGAAAAAACGTGAAAGAAAAGAAAGAGAAAATTGGAAAAAAGACACATAGATTAACCAATCTTAATGTAAATAAACTCAGACACCAACAAAACCTCCAAATCATGGAGTGTTGCACTTATGTCTCAGCCAATTCATTCCATTCACCATTACTCACGATTCCAAAGATCCTTCCCCACGATAAACCTACTAGGTCTCGGTCCCGCCGGCTCTGTACTTCATGTGTCCTGACAGCCAAATTTAAAGTGGTAAAGATGCCACGCGATCCCAGGAAACGGAGAACCAGTCCACTTCCGGGTTGCGCTATGATGATTACCGGTGGCTCGTCGGGGCCGCTAGGGACGCTGGGGATTGTAGTGCCAAATAGGAAACAAACCCGAGAAATCACGGAAAAATAGACAGCCAGGAAAACGAGGACTTTGACTAGGTCAAACAAGATATTTTATCTCTTAGAAATGTGAGAATAATAAGGACTGGATATTATAATAGTTATTAAAGCCCATTAAAACACGGAAAGGCAATGGGAGTGGATACTGCCTATTGCCTGTATTATATAGGCTGATGGAAAATATGTCTATGTCGGAGGACCGCCGAAAAGGATGATAAAAGGAAAATAAAAGGAAAATAAAAGAACCACTTGAAACTTTATAACTAAGTTGGCACAAAAGGGAGTAGTAGCCCAATCGAAACGATATATACACACACAAAGAGATATTGTGATTAAGATGATTACTCCAAACTATTTTATTTCGTCAAATCTAAAGGTACTGTGGGTGCTGACAATGTCCTGAGTACTCCTAATGTTTAACAATGCCAAATGGAACTTGCGGAAGACATAATCCCAGAAGGGGATATATGACTACTCTTGATTTAATTGGTTCCAAGGTATAGAATCATTCAATCCTGTGATGTGAGTCTTAAGTCTATAGACCCATCTTTGTTCTCGTTCTAAAAGGGTCTTAGTCATATTGCCTGTACCTCTTACTCTCTCAATAACTGTCCAACTGATATCTTTGTCAGTGTGTTGTTTCTCCAAATAATGGGATGTCAGTCTTGTCGCTGTAATAGCCCTACGTATGGTACTCCTATGTTCGCTTATACGCACCTTGACCTTCCTTCCTGTCATGCCAATGTACATCAATTGGCATGGACATCTGATCATGTAAACAACGTTGTCGCTATTGCAATTAGTATGCGACCGCTGTTCCCATGCGCGGTGCATACCTAGATCAATCTCTTTCGTATGTTCAGTAAAGGCACAAGCTACACATGAACCACACGGGAAATGACCAGTTACTGGAGGAATATTCCAAAGTGTGGTCTGTTGGGTAGTTCTTACAGTGCCAAATTTAGTATGTATTAGAGCATCTCTGATACTCCTATTCCTGCGAAAAGAAAACAATGGTTTATCAAAGGTAAGTCTATTAGATGTTAAAATAGACCATCTTTTATTGATTATTTTCTTAATGGTATTTGAAGAGGTGTTATATGTTGTAACACATATAAGTGTATCTTTCGTTTGCTTTTCGTGGTTTTCAAGGAGCGCTTCTCTAGGAGTGTTCCTTGATCTCTTTTTGGCCTTGTCTATGATCCTTTTCGGGTAAGCTCTTTCTGTCAATTTTTTGGACAAAATTTCAGCCTCAGTTTTATAGTCTTTTAATTCTCTACAATTCCTGCGGATTCGCAAAAACTGCCCGATGGGTAAATTCTCACGTAGTGCACGTGGATGTGCACTGTTAAAATGGAGGAGACTGTTCCTATCAGTGGGCTTGGTATAGAGGAGGTGACCAATCTTCCCTCTTTGGCATTGATTTTAACATCTAAAAAGACCACTTGTTCGTTGTTACTGGTTATTGTGAATTTCAAATGGGGATTGAGCTGGTTAATCCACGTATAGAAGTCATTAAGAGAGGAAGAATCTCCCTCCCAAATGACCAAGATATCATCTATGTACCGTAGCCACTTCTTAATGTGGCTCGAATAAGGGTTGTTAGACCAAATGTGATGTTCCTCTAATTGGCCAACATACAAACACGCTATACTGGGCGCGAACGTGCTGCCCATAGATGTTCCATGGACTTGGAGATACAGCTGTTCTTCAAAACTAAAAAAGTTCTCAGTGAGGGCTAGACGCATAAGATCGATAACCCAGTCTACTGGAGCATCCCACGTCCAGGTACCTCTCCGTAAGAGGCCCTCAATGACCCTTATACTCTCTTCCTGTGGGATGCTAGTGTATAATGCTTCCACATCCAGGCAGACCATCTTATTAAGTGCCGGATCGTAGGTTACATCTGTGAGGAGATTGAGTAAATGTTTAGTATCCTGTACATATGACTTCATGTGTGGAACAAGCGGACGTAGGAACCAGTCAGTGTATTTCGAGATGGGTTCTAAAAGAGACCCTATCCCTGACACTATAGGTCTGCCAGGTGGCGGTGTTCTGCCTTTATGTATTTTAGGTATTGTATAGAAAAGTGGTACTCTAGGATTGTCTGGGTTAAGGAACGCATGCTCCTTTTTAGTGATCCAGTCTCGATTTAATGCTTCTTTCGTTATAGTGCTGATTGTCTTTTTTAATCGTACTGTAGGATCTCTTATTATTCTTTTATAATACTTGGTATCTGCCAAGAGATCCATGCAGGCTGTGCTATATGCTGTGGTACTCTGGACAACTGTCGCACCACCCTTATCAGCTGGTTTTATAATAATGTCCGTCCTGTTACTAAGGGTTTTCAATGCCTCTCTCTCTTTTTTGCTGAGGTTGTCATAGGTGTGCCTCCTGGGTTGCAATTCTTCAATTTCCTTAGATACACATTCTTCGAAAGCAATCACTTCCGGGGGCATAAGTGATGCTGGTGGACAAAAATTAGATTTAAGACGTAAGGGGGTGTGTGCAGTATCCACCTCAGGTCTTTCTTTGTCTGCAAAGAATGTCTTTATCCGTATCTTACGGAAAAACTCGCTTAACTCACAACGCATCTCAAACTTGTCAAGAAACGCCGTGGGTACAAATCCCAATCCTTTGTCAAGGACGGAAATCTCATCTGGTGTCAAAATGTGGTCTGTCAGGTTAACCACTAATCCCTCATTGAGCTGGTGCTCGCTTGCGGGGCCTTGGTCATACTCCGGGTGCTCACAGACATATTCTCGTCCTGCCATTGTACTTGTCTGTTGTTCTTTCTGCCACGTCTGCCCCTTCTTCCGCCCTGTCCTAAAAAACGATTCTGGTTGTAATTGGGTTGAAAAAAGGGGCCTCCCTGATAATGTGGGGGTCCTTGAAAATGCGGGGGTCCTTGGAAAGGAACTGGACCATAAGGATTAGGCCAAGGGAATAGTTGTGGAGGTGGGTAACTTTGATTGTAATTACCTCTCCTGGGCCTCCTTGGTCTGCCTTTCCAACTCCTATTGGACCCATCACTGGACCAAGCCTCCTGTTCTGAATCGGAATTGCTGGAATCTCCCTGATATGAAGATCCTGATTCCGAATTATCCGGATTTTTGTAATCTTCCTTTATATATGGGTACACTTTATCATGTGCAAATTTTTTCAAATCTTTTTGCAATTTGTTTACTTTACTTTGCATCAGGAATTCCTTGTGTTCCCCAATCTCTTTATTTACCTCCTCTAACTTTTTTTTGAAGAGAGTGATTTTAATTTCTGTCATAAGTGCATCTTCACTCGTTTTAATTTTTACCAAGATCGCATCTGAAAGGCGCTTTGCCGTATTAATGATAAGAATCAGCCAATCGCGTGTGCACCTCCACGCGATAAGCGACCATTCTTTCTTAAAAAGTTGGTCTTCTAGAAATATTCTAGGAGCATTGGTGACTAATAAGCCCCTAGGTGCTGAATTACCACGTAAATACTCTGTTAATATAGCACCATGAAGAAGAATCTTCATCTGGGTGCGCTTCAATTCTTTCAGCTCGTCCCAGTTTTGAGTCTGGCTAAGGCTTTGTGTAATATTTGTATCTGAAAACAGGGATGGTCCAGATAAAATGGCGCTTGCCATGTCATCTGAGTATCCTATACCTAAAGTCTCTGATGATATTGGAACATTCATCTTTTCGTTCCTTTAATTGGCGAAGATAAAGAAAAAGGAAAAAGGAACAGGAATTCGGGGAAGTGATAGTGCGGAGTGAACACCAGAAGAAGAATGAGGTGACCAACAATGGTCAGACACATGCAGGAAGTTCAATCAATTGAACTTACTTATTCGGAATAACCCACAGCTGTGCGCTGCTCAATACTTTACACACCAAGATAACACATGTTATCAAAAGGGGTTAAGAGGAAATATATTATGGAGAGTACATCTCCCGTGTAACAACACTGAAGTCACAAAAAGTACTCCCCTAATGCCACATGCATATAGATTCGTAGATGGAACAAACCTCAAAAATTATTATAAGACCCAAATCAAAATGATAGAGTACACCACCTGATGGTGGGCAAGGAAGCAATCCTTTTTGTTTTATATACCCTCACACACCCTAGTGGTGTCATGCTTCATCATCGGGTCATCCTGACGCCTAAAAGTCAGGATGGGCTCGACCAATCTTTCAGGGAGCTCTTAATAATATGTTTTTGGCCAGGGGGAATAAAGATTACAAATCTCAGAGAGATCCCGGTGTCCCTTTATTTTGGATCTCACTGAAATATTAAAAGAAAGTAAAACTAGGGTCTTTGGGATATTATGGTCCTAGGACCCTAATGCCAACATGTTTCAGTCCATGAAAAGTCCCACTAAGGGTACTGGACTTTCTTCAGGGCAGAGGAATAACACCCCCTGGAAAGTAAACGAAAGGGAGTGGGGATTTCCCTACCCTAATTATAATAAGGGCAGATAGCTGCTCCTTAAGCTACTCCTGTTTAGGACACAGAGTTGATCGCTCCATCTGTAAAGAAAGAAACAACAAAACAAAGAAACATAGTGTATGAATCTTTCTAAATGAATTTGCCTTCTTAATTCAGTGAAAATACTCCTCACCTTCGTGCCACGTTGGATGATGAGGAAACGACTCACTCACTAGCCTTTATTTGGCGTGTGTGATACCACTTTAACTCATAGATTCATTCCATTGCGTGATCTAGAGAAAGTAGAAGTGCAGTGGCGGACTGTTTCCGCAAACTGACATTAACTGCAATCGTGTGTCTGTGATTCATTGTGTGTTCCGCAAAACACTCATTCTGTAACTCAACATCCGCCATACTCCCTCGCCATTAGGCTCGCATTCACAACCACCCATCTTACCCCTATTTAGGTGGAGTAATGCTTCGCGTCGGGCTTCGCAACAATGGGGTAGTCTTGTAGTCACACACTAGTGTGATAGAAGCCCCGAGTCAGGTTGTTATCATTAGTTGGTTTTGCAGATGAATGGAAAAAACGTGAAAGAAAAAGAAAGAGAAAATTGGAAAAAAGACACATAGATTAACCAATCTTAATGTAAATAAACTCAGACACCAACAAAACCTCCAAATCATGGAGTGTTGCACTTATGTCTCAGCCAATTCATTCCATTCACCATTACTCACGATTCCAAAGATCCTTCCCCACGATAAACCTACTAGGTCTCGGTCCCGCCGGCTCTGTACTTCATGTGTCCTGACAGCCAAATTTAAAGTGGTAAAGATGCCACGCGATCCCAGGAAACGGAGAACCAGTCCACTTCCGGGTTGCGCTATGATGATTACCGGTGGCTCGTCGGGGCCGCTAGGGACGCTGGGGATTGTAGTGCCAAATAGGAAACAAACCCGAGAAATCACGGAAAAATAGACAGCCAGGAAAACGAGGACTTTGACTAGGTCAAACAAGATATTTTATCTCTTAGAAATGTGAGAATAATAAGGACTGGATATTATAATAGTTATTAAAGCCCATTAAAACACGGAAAGGCAATGGGAGTGGATACTGCCTATTGCCTGTATTATATAGGCTGATGGAAAATATGTCTATGTCGGAGGACCGCCGAAAAGGATGATAAAAGGAAAATAAAAGGAAAATAAAAGAACCACTTGAAACTTTATAACTAAGTTGGCACAAAAGGGAGTAGTAGCCCAATCGAAACGATATATACACACACAAAGAGATATTGTGATTAAGATGATTACTCCAAACTATTTTATTTCGTCAAATCTAAAGGTACTGTGGGTGCTGACAATGTCCTGAGTACTCCTAATGTTTAACAATGCCAAATGGAACTTGCGGAAGACATAATCCCAGAAGGGGATATATGACTACTCTTGATTTAATTGGTTCCAAGGTATAGAATCATTCAATCCTGTGATGTGAGTCTTAAGTCTATAGACCCATCTTTGTTCTCGTTCTAAAAGGGTCTTAGTCATATTGCCTGTACCTCTTACTCTCTCAATAACTGTCCAACTGATATCTTTGTCAGTGTGTTGTTTCTCCAAATAATGGGATGTCAGTCTTGTCGCTGTAATAGCCCTACGTATGGTACTCCTATGTTCGCTTATACGCACCTTGACCTTCCTTCCTGTCATGCCAATGTACATCAATTGGCATGGACATCTGATCATGTAAACAACGTTGTCGCTATTGCAATTAGTATGCGACCGCTGTTCCCATGCGTGGTGCATACCTAGATCAATCTCTTTCGTATGTTCAGTAAAGGCACAAGCTACACATGAACCACACGGGAAATGACCAGTTACTGGAGGAATATTCCAAAGTGTGGTCTGTTGGGTAGTTCTTACAGTGCCAAATTTAGTATGTATTAGAGCATCTCTGATACTCCTATTCCTGCGAAAAGAAAACAATGGTTTATCAAAGGTAAGTCTATTAGATGTTAAAATAGACCATCTTTTATTGATTATTTTCTTAATGGTATTTGAAGAGGTGTTATATGTTGTAACACATATAAGTGTATCTTTCGTTTGCTTTTCGTGGTTTTCAAGGAGCGCTTCTCTAGGAGTGTTCCTTGATCTCTTTGGCCTTGTCTATGATCCTTTTCGGGTAAGCTCTTTCTGTCAATTTTTTGGACAAAATTTCAGCCTCAGTTTTATAGTCTTTTAATTCTCTACAATTCCTGCGGATTCGCAAAAACTGCCCGATGGGTAAATTCTCACGTAGTGCACGTGGATGTGCACTGTTAAAATGGAGGAGACTGTTCCTATCAGTGGGCTTGGTATAGAGGGAGGTGACCAATCTTCCCTCTTTGGCATTGATTTTAACATCTAAAAAGGCCACTTGTTCGTTGTTACTGGTTATTGTGAATTTCAAATGGGGATTGAGCTGGTTAATCCACGTATAGAAGTCATTAAGAGAGGAAGAATCTCCCTCCCAAATGACCAAGATATCATCTATGTACCGTAGCCACTTCTTAATGTGGCTCGAATAAGGGTTGTTAGACCAAATGTGATGTTCCTCTAATTGGCCAACATACAAACACGCTATACTGGGCGCGAACGTGCTGCCCATAGATGTTCCATGGACTTGGAGATACAGCTGTTCTTCAAAACTAAAAAAGTTCTCAGTGAGGGCTAGACGCATAAGATCGATAACCCAGTCTACTGGAGCATCCCACGTCCAGGTACCTCTCCGTAAGAGGCCCTCAATGACCCTTATACTCTCTTCCTGTGGGATGCTAGTGTATAATGCTTCCACATCCAGGCAGACCATCTTATTAAGTGCCGGATCGTAGGTTACATCTGTGAGGAGATTGAGTAAATGTTTAGTATCCTGTACATATGACTTCATGTGTGGAACAAGCGGACGTAGGAACCAGTCAGTGTATTTCGAGATGGGTTCTAAAAGAGACCCTATCCCTGACACTATAGGTCTGCCAGGTGGCGGTGTTCTGCCTTTATGTATTTTAGGTATTGTATAGAAAAGTGGTACTCTAGGATTGTCTGGGTTAAGGAACACATGCTCCTTTTTAGTGATCCAGTCTCGATTTAATGCTTCTTTCGTTATAGTGCTGATTGTCTTTTTTAATCGTACTGTAGGATCTCTTATTATTCTTTTATAATACTTGGTATCTGCCAAGAGATCCATGCAGGCTGTGCTATATGCTGTGGTACTCTGGACAACTGTCGCACCACCCTTATCAGCTGGTTTTATAATAATGTCCGTCCTGTTACTAAGGGTTTTCAATGCCTCTCTCTCTTTTTGCTGAGGTTGTCATAGGTGTGCCTCCTGGGTTGCAATTCTTCAATTTCCTTAGATACACAGTCTTCGAAAGCAATCACTTCCGGGGGCATAAGTGATGCTGGTGGACAAAAATTAGATTTAAGACGTAAAGGGGTGTGTGCAGTATCCACCTCAGGTCTTTCTTTGTCTGCAAAGAATGTCTTTATCCGTATCTTACGGAAAAACTCGCTTAACTCACAACGCATCTCAAACTTGTCAAGAAACGCCGTGGGTACAAATCCCAATCCTTTGTCAAGGACGGAAATCTCATCTGGTGTCAAAATGTGGTCTGTCAGGTTAACCACTAATCCCTCATTGAGCTGGTGCTCGCTTGCGGGGCCTTGGTCATACTCCGGGTGCTCACAGACATATTCTCGTCCTGCCATTGTACTTGTCTGTTGTTCTTTCTGCCACGTCTGCCCCTTCTTCCGCCCTGTCCTAAAAAACGATTCTGGTTGTAATTGGGTTGAAAAAAGGGGCCTCCCTGATAATGTGGGGGTCCTTGAAAATGCGGGGGTCCTTGGAAAGGAACTGGACCATAAGGATTAGGCCAAGGGAATAGTTGTGGAGGTGGGTAACTTTGATTGTAATTACCTCTCCTGGGCCTCCTTGGTCTGCCTTTCCAACTCCTATTGGACCCATCACTGGACCAAGCCTCCTGTTCTGAATCGGAATTGCTGGAATCTCCCTGATATGAAGATCCTGATTCCGAATTATCCGGATTTTTGTAATCTTCCTTTATATATGGGTACACTTTATCATGTGCAAATTTTTTCAAATCTTTTTGCAATTTGTTTACTTTACTTTGCATCAGGAATTCCTTGTGTTCCCCAATCTCTTTATTTACCTCCTCTAACTTTTTTTTGAAGAGAGTGATTTTAATTTCTGTCATAAGTGCATCTTCACTCGTTTTAATTTTTACCAAGATCGCATCTGAAAGGCGCTTTGCCGTATTAATGATAAGAATCAGCCAATCGCGTGTGCACCTCCACGCGATAAGCGACCATTCTTTCTTAAAAGTTGGTCTTCTAGAAATATTCTAGGAGCATTGGTGACTAATAAGCCCCTAGGTGCTGAATTACCACGTAAATACTCTGTTAATATAGCACCATGAAGAAGAATCTTCATCTGGGTGCGCTTCAATTCTTTCAGCTCGTCCCAGTTTTGAGTCTGGCTAAGGCTTTGTGTAATATTTGTATCTGAAAACAGGGATGGTCCAGATAAAATGGCGCTTGCCATGTCATCTGAGTATCCTATACCTAAAGTCTCTGATGATATTGGAACATTCATCTTTTCGTTCCTTTAATTGGCGAAGATAAAGAAAAAGGAAAAAGGAACAGGAATTCGGGGAAGTGATAGTGCGGAGTGAACACCAGAAGAAGAATGAGGTGACCAACAATGGTCAGACACATGCAGGAAGTTCAATCAATTGAACTTACTTATTCGGAATAACCCACAGCTGTGCGCTGCTCAATACTTTACACACCAAGATAACACATGTTATCAAAAGGGGTTAAGAGGAAATATATTATGGAGAGTACATCTCCCGTGTAACAACACTGAAGTCACAAAAAGTACTCCCCTAATGCCACATGCATATAGATTCGTAGATGGAACAAACCTCAAAAATTATTATAAGACCCAAATCAAAATGATAGAGTACACCACCTGATGGTGGGCAAGGAAGCAATCCTTTTTGTTTTATATACCCTCACACACCCTAGTGGTGTCATGCTTCATCATCGGGTCATCCTGACGCCTAAAAGTCAGGATGGGCTCGACCAATCTTTCAGGGAGCTCTTAATAATATGTTTTTGGCCAGGGGGAATAAAGATTAAAAATCTCAGAGAGATCCCGGTGTCCCTTTATTTTGGATCTCACTGAAATATTAAAAGAAAGTAAAACTAGGGTCTTTGGGATATTATGGTCCTAGGACCCTAATGCCAACATGTTTCAGTCCATGAAAAGTCCCACTAAGGGTACTGGACTTTCTTCAGGGCAGAGGAATAACACCCCTGGAAAGTAAACGAAAGGGAGTGGGAATTTCCCTACCCTAATTATAATAAGGGCAGATAGCTGCTCCTTAAGCTACTCCTGTTTAGGACACAGAGTTGATCGCTCCATCTGTAAAGAAAGAAACAACAAAACAAAGAAACATAGTGTATGAATCTTTCTAAATGAATTTGCCTTCTTAATTCAGTGAAAATACTCCTCACCTTCGTGCCACGTTGGATGATGAGGAAACGACTCACTCACTAGCCTTTATTTGGCGTGTGTGATACCACTTTAACTCATAGATTCATTCCATTGCGTGATCTAGAGAAAGTAGAAGTGCAGTGGCGGACTGTTTCCGCAAACTGACATTAACTGCAATCGTGTGTCTGTGATTCATTGTGTGTTCCGCAAAACACTCATTCTGTAACTCAACATCCGCCATACTCCCTCGCCATTAGGCTCGCATTCACAACCACCCATCTTACCCCTATTTAGGTGGAGTAATGCTTCGCGTCGGGCTTCGCAACAATGGGGTAGTCTTGTAGTCACACACTAGTGTGATAGAAGCCCCGAGTCAGGTTGTTATCATTAGTTGGTTTTGCAGATGAATGGAAAAAACGTGAAAGAAAAGAAAGAGAAAATTGGAAAAAAGACACATAGATTAACCAATCTTAATGTAAATAAACTCAGACACCAACAAAACCTCCAAATCATGGAGTGTTGCACTTATGTCTCAGCCAATTCATTCCATTCACCATTACTCACGATTCCAAAGATCCTTCCCCACGATAAACCTACTAGGTCTCGGTCCCGCCGGCTCTGAACTTCATGTGTCCTGACAGCCAAATTTAAAGTGGTAAAGATGCCACGCGATCCCAGGAAACGGAGAACCAGTCCACTTCCAGGTTGCGCTATGATGATTACCTGTGGCTCGTCGGGGCCGCTAGGGACGCTGGGGATTGTAGTGCCAAATAGGAAACAAACCCGAGAAATCACGGAAAAATAGACAGCCAGGAAAACGAGGACTTTGACTAGGTCAAACAAGATATTTTATCTCTTAGAAATGTGAGAATAATAAGGACTGGATATTATAATAGTTATTAAAGCCCATTAAAACACGGAAAGGCAATGGGAGTGGATACTGCCTATTGCCTGTATTATATAGGCTGATGGAAAATATGTCTATGTCGGAGGACCGCCGAAAAGGATGATAAAAGGAAAATAAAAGGAAAATAAAAGAACCACTTGAAACTTTATAACTAAGTTGGCACAAAAGGGAGTAGTAGCCCAATCGAAACGATATATACACACACAAAGAGATATTGTGATTAAGATGATTACTCCAAACTATTTTATTTCGTCAAATCTAAAGGTACTGTGGGTGCTGACAATGTCCTGAGTACTCCTAATGTTTAACAATGCCAAATGGAACTTGCGGAAGACATAATCCCAGAAGGGGATATATGACTACTCTTGATTTAATTGGTTCCAAGGTATAGAATCATTCAATCCTGTGATGTGAGTCTTAAGTCTATAGACCCATCTTTGTTCTCGTTCTAAAAGGGTCTTAGTCATATTGCCTGTACCTCTTACTCTCTCAATAACTGTCCAACTGATATCTTTGTCAGTGTGTTGTTTCTCCAAATAATGGGATGTCAGTCTTGTCGCTGTAATAGCCCTACGTATGGTACTCCTATGTTCGCTTATACGCACCTTGACCTTCCTTCCTGTCATGCCAATGTACATCAATTGGCATGGACATCTGATCATGTAAACAACGTTGTCGCTATTGCAATTAGTATGCGACCGCTGTTCCCATGCGTGGTGCATACCTAGATCAATCTCTTTCGTATGTTCAGTAAAGGCACAAGCTACACATGAACCACACGGGAAATGACCAGTTACTGGAGGAATATTCCAAAGTGTGGTCTGTTGGGTAGTTCTTACAGTGCCAAATTTAGTATGTATTAGAGCATCTCTGATACTCCTATTCCTGCGAAAAGAAAACAATGGTTTATCAAAGGTAAGTCTATTAGATGTTAAAATAGACCATCTTTTATTGATTATTTTCTTAATGGTATTTGAAGAGGTGTTATATGTTGTAACACATATAAGTGTATCTTTCGTTTGCTTTTCGTGGTTTTCAAGGAGCGCTTCTCTAGGAGTGTTCCTTGATCTCTTTGGCCTTGTCAATGATCCTTTTCGGGTAAGCTCTTTCTGTCAATTTTTTGGACAAAATTTCAGCCTCAGTTTTATAGTCTTTTAATTCTCTACAATTCCTGCGGATTCGCAAAAACTGCCCGATGGGTAAATTCTCACGTAGTGCACGTGGATGTGCACTGTTAAAATGGAGGAGACTGTTCCTATCAGTGGGCTTGGTATAGAGGGAGGTGACCAATCTTCCCTCTTTGGCATTGATTTTAACATCTAAAAAGGCCACTTGTTCGTTGTTACTGGTTATTGTGAATTTCAAATGGGGATTGAGCTGGTTAATCCACGTATAGAAGTCATTAAGAGAGGAAGAATCTCCCTCCCAAATGACCAAGATATCATCTATGTACCGTAGCCACTTCTTAATGTGGCTCGAATAAGGGTTGTTAGACCAAATGTGATGTTCCTCTAATTGGCCAACATACAAACACGCTATACTGGGCGCGAACGTGCTGCCCATAGATGTTCCATGGACTTGGAGATACAGCTGTTCTTCAAAACTAAAAAAGTTCTCAGTGAGGGCTAGACGCATAAGATCGATAACCCAGTCTACTGGAGCATCCCACGTCCAGGTACCTCTCCGTAAGAGGCCCTCAATGACCCTTATACTCTCTTCCTGTGGGATGCTAGTGTATAATGCTTCCACATCCAGGCAGACCATCTTATTAAGTGCCGGATCGTAGGTTACATCTGTGAGGAGATTGAGTAAATGTTTAGTATCCTGTACATATGACTTCATGTGTGGAACAAGCGGACGTAGGAACCAGTCAGTGTATTTCGAGATGGGTTCTAAAAGAGACCCTATCCCTGACACTATAGGTCTGCCAGGTGGCGGTGTTCTGCCTTTATGTATTTTAGGTATTGTATAGAAAAGTGGTACTCTAGGATTGTCTGGGTTAAGGAACGCATGCTCCTTTTTAGTGATCCAGTCTCGATTTAATGCTTCTTTCGTTATAGTGCTGATTGTCTTTTTCAATCGTACTGTAGGATCTCTTATTATTCTTTTATAATACTTGGTATCTGCCAAGAGATCCATGCAGGCTGTCCTATATGCTGTGGTACTCTGGACAACTGTCGCACCACCCTTATCAGCTGGTTTTATAATAATGTCCGTCCTGTTACTAAGGGTTTTCAATGCCTCTCTCTCTTTTTGCTGAGGTTGTCATAGGTGTGCCTCCTGGGTTGCAATTCTTCAATTTCCTTAGATACACAATCTTCGAAAGCAATCACTTCCGGGGGCATAAGTGATGCTGGTGGACAAAAATTAGATTTAAGACGTAAGGGGTGTGTGCAGTATCCACCTCAGGTCTTTCTTTGTCTGCAAAGAATGTCTTTATCCGTATCTTACGGAAAAACTCGCTTAACTCACAACGCATCTCAAACTTGTCAAGAAACGCCATGGGCACATTATCAGGGAGGCCCCTTTTTTCAACCCAATTACAACCAGAATCGTTTTTTAGGACAGGGCGGAAGAAGGGGCAGACGTGGCAGAAAGAACAACAGACAAGTACAATGGCAGGACGAGAATATGTCTGTGAGCACCCGGAGTATGACCAAGGCCCCGCAAGCGAGCACCAGCTCAATGAGGGATTAGTGGTTAACCTGACAGACCACATTTTGACACCAGATGAGATTTCCGTCCTTGACAAAGGATTGGGATTTGTACCCACGGCGTTTCTTGACAAGTTCGAGATGCGTTGTGAGTTAAGCGAGTTTTTCCGTAAGATACGGATAAAGACATTCTTTGCAGACAAAGAAAGACCTGAGGTGGATACTGCACACACACCCTTACGTCTTAAATCTAATTTTTGTCCACCAGCATCACTTATGCCCCCGGAAGTGATTGCTTTCGAAGAATGTGTATCTAAGGAAATTGAAGAATTACAACCCAGGAGGCACACCTATGACAACCTCAGCAAAAAAGAGAGAGGCATTGAAAACCCTTAGTAACAGGCCGGACATTATTATAAAACCAGCTGATAAGGGTGGTGCGACAGTTGTCCAGAGTACCACAGCATATAGGACAGCCTGCATGGATCTCTTGGCAGATACCAAGTATTATAAAAGAATAATAAGAGATCCTACAATACGATTAAAAAAGACAATCAGCACTATAACGAAAGAAGCATTAAATCGAGACTGGATCACTAAAAAGGAGCATGCGTTCCTTAACCCAGACAATCCTAGAGTACCACTTTTCTATACAATACCTAAAATACATAAAGGCAGAACACCGCCACCTGGCAGACCTATAGTGTCAGGGATAGGGTCTCTTTTAGAACCCATCTCGAAATACACTGACTGGTTCCTACGTCCGCTTGTTCCACACATGAAGTCATATGTACAGGATACTAAACATTTACTCAATCTCCTCACAGATGTAACCTACGATCCGGCACTTAATAAGATGGTCTGCCTGGATGTGGAAGCATTATACACTAGCATCCCACAGGAAGAGAGTATAAGGGTCATTGAGGGCCTCTTACGGAGAGGTACCTGGACGTGGGATGCTCCAGTAGACTGGGTTATCGATCTTATGCGTCTAGCCCTCACTGAGAACTTTTTAGTTTTGAAGAACAGCTGTATCTCCAAGTCCATGGAACATCTATGGGCAGCACGTTCGCGCCCAGTATAGCGTGTTTGTATGTTGGCCAATTAGAGGAACATCACATTTGGTCTAACAACCCTTATTCGAGCCACATTAAGAAGTGGCTACGGTACATAGATGATATCTTGGTCATTTGGGAGGGAGATTCTTCCTCTCTTAATGACTTGTATACGTGGATTAACCAGCTCAATCCCCATTTGAAATTCACAATAACCAGTAACAACGAACAAGTGGCCTTTTTAGATGTTAAAATCAATGCCAAAGAGGGAAGATTGGTCACCTCCCTCTATACCAAGCCCACTGATAGGAACAGTCTCCTCCATTTTAACAGTGCACATCCACGTGCACTACGTGAGAATTTACCCATCGGGCAGTTTTTGCGAATCCGCAGGAATTGTAGAGAATTAAAAGACTATAAAACTGAGGCTGAAATTTTGTCCAAAAAATTGACAGAAAGAGCTTACCCGAAAAGGATCATTGACAAGGCCAAAAAGAGATCAAGGAACACTCCTAGAGAAGCGCTCCTTGAAAACCACGAAAAGCAAACGAAAGATACACTTATATGTGTTACAACATATAACACCTCTTCAAATACCATTAAGAAAATAATCAATAAAAGATGGTCTATTTTAACATCTAATAGACTTACCTTTGATAAACCATTGTTTTCTTTTCGCAGGAATAGGAGTATTAGAGATGCTCTAATACATACTAAATTTGGCACTGTAAGAACTACCCAACAGACCACACTTTGGAATATTCCTCCAGTAACTGGTCATTTCCCGTGTGGTTCATGTGTAGCTTGTGCCTTTACTGAACATACGAAAGAGATTGATCTAGGTATGCACCACGCATGGGAACAGCGGTCGCATACTAATTGCAATAGCGACAACGTTGTTTACATGATCAGATGTCCATGCCAATTGATGTACATTGGCATGACAGGAAGGAAGGTCAAGGTGCGTATAAGCGAACATAGGAGTACCATACGTAGGGCTATTACAGCGACAAGACTGACATCCCATTATTTGGAGAAACAACACACTGACAAAGATATCAGTTGGACAGTTATTGAGAGAGTAAGAGGTACAGGCAATATGACTAAGACCCTTTTAGAACGAGAACAAAGATGGGTCTATAGACTTAAGACTCACATCACAGGATTGAATGATTCTATACCTTGGAACCAATTAAATCAAGAGTAGTCATATATCCCCTTCTGGGATTATGTCTTCCGCAAGTTCCATTTGGCATTGTTAAACATTAGGAGTACTCAGGACATTGTCAGCACCCACAGTACCTTTAGATTTGACGAAATAAAATAGTTTGGAGTAATCATCTTAATCACAATATTCTCTTTTTGTGTGTGTATATATCGTTTCGATTGGGCTACTACTCCCTTTTGTGCCAACTTAGTTATAAAGTTTCAAGTGGTTCTTTTATTTCCTTTATTTCCTTTTATCATCCTTTTCGTGCGGTCCTCCGACATAGACATATTTTCCATCAGCCTATATAATACAGGCAGTAGGCAGTATCCACTCCCATTGCCTTTCCGTGTTTTAATGGGCTTTAATAACTATTATAATATCCAGTCCTTATTATTCTCACATTTCTAAGAGATAAAATATCTTGTTTGACCTAGTCAAAGTCCTCGTTTTCCTGGCTGTCTATTTTTCCGTGATTTCTCGGGTTTGTCTCCTATTTGGCACTACAATCCCCAGCGTCCCTAGCGGCCCCGACGAGCCACCGGTAATCATCATAGCGCAACCCGGAAGTGGACTGGTTCTCCGTTTCCTGGGATCGCGTGGCATCTTTACCACTTTAAATTTGGCTGTCAGGACACATGAAGTACAGAGCCGGCGGGACCGAGACCTAGTAGGTTTATCGTGGGGAAGGATCTTTGGAATCGTGAGTAATGGTGAATGGAATGAATTGGCTGAGACATAAGTGCAACACTCCATGATTTGGAGGTTTTGTTGGTGTCTGAGTTTATTTACATTAAGATTGGTTAATCTATGTGTCTTTTTGCCAATTTTCTCTTTCTTTTCTTTCACGTTTTTTCCATTCATCTGCAAAACCAACTAATGATAACAACCTGACTCGGGGCTTCTATCACACTAGTGTGTGACTACAAGACTACCCCATTGTTGCGAAGCCCGACGCGAAGCATTACTCCACCTAAATAGGGGTAAGATGGGTGGTTGTGAATGCGAGCCTAATGGCGAGGGAGTATGGCGGATGTTGAGTTACAGAATGAGTGTTTTGCGGAACACACAATGAATCACAGACACACGATTGCAGTTAATGTCAGTTTGCGGAAACAGTCCGCCACTGCACTTCTACTTTCTCTAGATCACGCAATGGAATGAATCTATGAGTTAAAGTGGTATCACACACGTCAAATAAAGGCTAGTGAGTGAGTCGTTTCCTCATCATCCAACGTGGCACGAAGGTGAGGAGTATTTTCACTGAATTAAGAAGGCAAATTCATTTAGAAAGATTCATACACTATGTTTCTTTGTTTTGTTGTTTCTTTCTTTACAGATGGAGCGATCAACTCTGTGTCCTAAACAGGAGTAGCTTAAGGAGCAGCTATCTGCCCTTATTATAATTAGGGTAGGGAAATTCCCACTCCCTTTCGTTTACTTTCCAGGGGTGTTATTCCTCTGCCCTGAAGAAAGTCCAGTACCCTTAGTGGGACTTTTCATGGACTGAAACATGTTGGCATTAGGGTCCTAGGACCATAATATCCCAAAGACCCTAGTTTTACTTTCTTTTAATATTTCAGTGAGATCCAAAATAAAGGGACACCGGGATCTCTCTGAGATTTTTAATCTTTATTCCCCCTGGCCAAAAACATATTATTAAGAGCTCCCTGAAAGATTGGTCGAGCCCATCCTGACTTTTAGGCGTCAGGATGACCCGATGATGAAGCATGACACCACTAGGGTGTGTGAGGGTATATAAAACAAAAAGGATTGCTTCCTTGCCCACCATCAGGTGGTGTACTCTATCATTTTGATTTGGGTCTTATAATAATTTTTGAGGTTTGTTCCATCTACGAATCTATATGCATGTGGCATTAGGGGAGTACTTTTTGTGACTTCAGTGTTGTTACACGGGAGATGTACTCTCCATAATATATTTCCTCTTAACCCCTTTTGATAACATGTGTTATCTTGGTGTGTAAAGTATCACTTCCAACATGCAGGACCTGACTCGGTCAGTCTGAATCAGCCTTGGGGGACCCGGACCAGGACAAGCCTGCTGATAGGTCTTCTCTGCTCTCTTGGTGTGACAGTCTGCGCCGGAATTCCGAAGCTTGGTGCGGCTTGTAGAAGAGGTGCTGTTTGCCCTTGACAGTGATCTGAAAGTCAGCAGGGTAAAGCATAAGATGAGGGATGGCTGCCTTCTGAAGTTTCTGTTTGAAGGGGAGGAACTTGCGTCTAGCCTCCTGCACCACCACCGTGAAGTCAGGAAATAGTGAAATTGTCTTTCCATCAAAGGTCAAGGTGCGTTGCTCATGGGCAGGCGAAAAGCAGTATCACAGTCCCAAAAGTTTAGGAGATGGGCAATTATCCAGTGGGCAGGGGCCCCCGGTGGGGGTCAACCAGTCTGGGATTGGTGTGCTTTCCACAATAAGCATACGTGAGAATGCATCAGGCCAAAAAAGGATTTTCAACACATTTTCTACACAATCCTCCAGCCTGCCAGTGTTTGTAGATTCAGGGACTCCCATTATAAGGATGTTATTACACCACAAGTGCGCCTCCACATCTTAGTTTTTCGCCGCAATTACCTTCAAGACCTTTTTCATGTTGCGAAGGGGTGGAATGGTGTCTTCAACCTTTGATATGCTTTGTTCATCTTATTGCAAGCAACTGTCATGTATGTCCAGATTTTGCGTTATGTTATCCATCCTAGCACTTAGAGAGTCCATTTTGGATTTGATGGATGACAGACAACTCTGCTTTGCTAGGAGAAGTGCCTTAACATCGTCAGCCTCCTTATGCTCTGCTGGTGAGGGCCCGGGCTCACCCCTCCCCCCAGCTCCAGTGGTTTTTAAAGCATAAGTAAAAGGCATTGTCATTTACAATGCTAATAGCTTAAACTCTCGCAAATGCGAGACCTATTGCATTCTAAATGCTTGTTACCTTCTGGCACTCCGAGCGCTGCAGAAGGAAAGTAAAACTACAGGTCCCAGAATGCACACAGTGTGAGGCAACTTTAGAGCTCTTAGTATCTGCTTGATGCCTGCCCACTAAGTCTAGTTAAGCATAGTAGTTGCACAGAGAGCCAGTGATAGCACTGTCCACCTTTGGAGCTGAAATCATCCATAACAATTACTCAGTGAGAATTATCATGACATACTCATCCTCCTGTGTAACCTTTGACCCAATGTGTGTCTGCCTTGCATGACATCTGGCACTGCAAGTGAGAGACCGACTTCACTTCTCCATTAATTTTAGAACTTCCAAAAACTCTTATTTTGCAGCCATATTTAGGTATTATGTCCCTCGTGGTTCTCGCTGAGTCATGGATTAGGAGCCTGTGGTCCCAGACCAGTTATCTGATCTGCATAAATGAGCTTTGCCTGAGGCTTTTTGTCTGTTATTTAAAAAAAAGAGAGAGAAGTCTGACAATACCATCTGCATGTCTGTATTAAGCGGGTATATCACTCCTTGGTACGGGGTCTGTCCTTTCACAAAAAACGCACTATGTAGCATGCAGCCTTTCAATGAAAGAGGCACAAATAAAACACACCCAGCCAGCAGTGGTCTGCAGTAATTTATTTATAGCTGGCAGAGCATTTTCAAAGAGCAGAGCTCAGTGCTTAATTTGTAACAACATAAGTGCCAGGGCTCTCATCAGGAGGCCACTGCAGCTTGCACCACACATTGCCCCCGATCATTGTTCATGTCTGTGTAATGTGCTGTTATCTATATGTGTTAATTCTTTTGCAAGTTTGATAATTATCGTTTGACAACAAACTGTGTAGTAACCATCATTGATATTAGATATCGCTACATGTAAAGTATTGTCATTGTTTCAGTGTATTGTCAGATATTGTTTAGCCACTTGTTTAAACATTTTTTTTAATGAATAAAAAGATGCATTTATATATTTCGAATGGTACATTAAGTCGCTTTTGTCATCAGTCCACTTTTGTTTAGGCCTTACGGTACCTGTTTATGGCCAGTGTTTGCCTAGTGATACATATTTTAAGTTGACACCTGAAAATTACACCATTGCGTAATGTACTACCTAGAAAAATACACGATCTCCTCACCAAAGCATCCTGTGATCTGAGAAAGCAGGAGTTTTCGGATGTTCATAGTCTGAACAGATGATGAATGCTGGAGTTATCCAATTAAGCCACTGGTATATTTTGCCAACAATCGGTCCTTTTCAGCTCAAGTGTCATAGGCTTGCTGTTGCAGTGTTAAAGGAACTGGTCATGAACCTGCAGCGCAACGTCTTTGCATTCCCACAGTGGCCTCTCATGCACACTCACTAGTGACATATTTCCTCTCCTTTATGGTGTCTCTAGATCGTCAGATAGAAGAGAGATTTTTTTAGGTTACTTTGGGGTCAGCCCTACCAACATAGTTTGTCATGTGCTTGGTAGATCTGTATTATTACTCGGCTGTCACGCGAGTTGCAATCTGTCCTATTCTCCGCATCAACTTTTCATTTGTATGTATGTTATTGCTGATTAATTAACAGGCAGTTTTTTGGGAAGGGCCTCGTTACTGTTTCAAGGCCCAGGGGAGGGGTGCCTTGAAGCACTGGATCAAGTTGCAAGGTCCAGGTGTGGGGGCCCCCTTCCCTGGGCCTTATAGCCATTATGTAGTGCCAGGGTTGGATTGGGAAGGGAGGCTTGATGTGGGCTGTTTTTTTTCTCATTAAAGTTTGGGCTTGCTCTGCTGCTGTGAACTCGATAGGCCTCAGCAGCACCTTCCAAACCCAGCACAGATTATCACAGCCCATTGTCATATATAGAATGTCAATGGGCCAGCCCCTGCAGGCCCATCATGTGTTGAGTGCTCCCGCCCTGGCATTGTGGTATGAGGGTGCGGCCTCGCCATGGGAGATGCTGCTTTTGATCAGCAGAGTTTTCACTCCCCTTAGAAGGGGAACTGATGGTGGCAATAAACGGGGTTCTGCTTTTGTCTCCGCAGTGGATGGCCACACTCCCATTCATGGTGGCCAGTCATGGCATCCTCGCTGCTCTACCCACCTCCCGTCTCAAACCCAGAATTTAACTGGAAAGCAACATCCTGCCTTACCAGTCTCTTGCAGATTTTGCACTTAATTGAGAGGCTTTGTCAGCAGATGGCCTTGTCAGTGAGTTTCCTGAGCTTTAGTGCCACTAAATTGCAGCTTTTAAATTACCATAGTCAAAGGACAGCCCTACAGAAAGTGTTACTATTTTTCAGAGAGATCAACTGTTTGATTATGTACTCCTTTTTTTAATACAAAGCTCTTTCAAACAAAGCCAGTGAAAGTGTTTACGCCTGTAGTTTAATCGTTAAGACAGCACAGTCATTAATGTGCTGTCTGCTGGGGTGTACTGATATAACCAGGGCCACTGGAATGATACAGCAGTCGAGGACCAAATTATGCAGCAGAGTTGAGTAAATTGTACGGCAAGAAAAGAAAAAGTATGCAGCGTAATGCAGGAAATTTATGATAGTATTACTTCATTATTTTGACATTTTTAGACTTGTTAACAGTGTCTGTGCATTGGCTGCACCTCATTAGTACCAATTTAACACTCAAAAAGAGAAAAAGCAACAAAAAGGTGAGCAGTCAAGCATTGCAGAGAGGCTTCAACCGTGTGGCAACACCTCGCTGCATGTTCGGTAATTTTTTAACCCTTTGAGCTAGAAACAACTTTTTGTGTTAAAATCTGCGGATTATGCAGGAGATGATAGATTATGTGGTAAATGCAGCAAATCTATATGCATAAAACAGTGCAGCCGCACAGTTGCATAATTCCAGTGGCCATGGATATAACTTACAGGCTTCATTCGGACCAGTATTAACCCAATTATTGCTCTATCTGAGAAAAGTGGATCATGGTATTAAAAACATCTGTTGGGTACAGTGCTACTGAATGGCAGGAAATTCAGTGGAATGCACTATGTAACAACTCAAATTGTATGCACCTTTCCTTTCTTTTTCTGCCTTTTTCAGCAATGCTCTGCTTTTTGACTCTGTTGCACCTATGTCTATAGCTCACTTTATTTGTCCTCACTGAACACATCTGCATTTTTTTATCACATCAACACAGTGCTGGAGTTGAGCCTATAGGTAGTGCAAGGTTCTCACAGAGGCTACCAGAGGATCATCAAAGTGTCTAGAATACTACCTTTGGGTTTGTCTAGATTGAACAATGGTGCATTCTTGCAGTAAATATTTACATTGGTTTCTTTCTTTTGTTGTAGAACTCACCTTCTATATTGGTCAAACTCTACCTGCTGAGAAGGAGCAATCTCTCTAACAGTGGATCCCGTTACTTGCAGATTACGCTTATATCACTGATATTGAAGTAAGTGCCTGCAGATCGAATATAGATCTGTGTACAAAGTCCCTACATATGTTGAGGGGCCTTCCTCAAACTGCAGCCTCTTTATTTTTCGTTTTTTCTTTCTTTTTTCTATTGTGTAGGTCATGAAGGAGAGAAGTATGTTTTGGATAAAATGAACAGTCTTATTAAATTGGGTCATAGCAACATATATTGTCCACAGTGTTTAAAATTTATGGAGGTACAGTAGGAGTCCCCATATTAAAGTATGTTTTAGATTGAGCTGGGTAAATAATATTTATTGGTAAGTAGTATGGGATAGGATATCAGATAAAAGATTAATTTTTCATGCTTTGATTTGCTATTTAAATAGAATCCGATCCATTTTTCATGACAGGTATATTGTATATTTGAAAAACCTATACATACTGTATGTTACCATTTCTGTATATAAAATGGCATTTCATTTTACATTTATTCTGCAGGGTCAAGTTTTTCAACATAAGGAAAAATGGCTAACCGTGCCCATGACATTGGAAGGAAATATGCCTCTGGTGCATTCAAGAGGAAAAGGAAGCGGGAACAGATTGAAGAAGATAAAAGTCAGTGGGAAGCACTACTTAAATTTATGAGAAGAGGGATGCACAATGAGAAGGAAAGTAACCCCAACACAGCAGCCTTCCAGTTCCAAAATCAGGAGCCAGAGAACCCTCCGGACCAGCACCAAGCATCAACTGCTGCTAGTGTACTCATTCAGTACGAAAATAAAGTGGTGAAGAGCATCCTGGGTCAAGATCCTAAACATATCACTACTACCACACCAGTAGAATCTCCAATTTCGAGGAACATGATCAGGAACATGAGCAGCAAGTTACAGAAGGACCAGTATCACAGTTGCCAGAACAGGAATCGGAGGACCAGCAGCAAGAAAAAGCCAGTGATGCTACCAAGCTCCAAGCGGAGGTACAAAGGAACTCGGATGTGCAACAGCAAGTTAAGGTCACAATTAATATGCCATCTGAATATTACGATTGTGGAGTAAAGAACCAGTATGGCCAGTGGCTGGACATTGTAAAAGAGACTGATAGCCATGAAACTACTAGCGAAACTGCTGAAAAGTTTTTCCACCTCATTGATGATGACCCAGGGAAATGGCATATTACTCAAGATGATAACATACGTTGCCACCTAGTAGAAAGAGGACCTACCCAGGCTGGACGTAATGCAAGTGATTATTTCCCACGTGACTCTCAAAACCGATCCTTCAATCCTACTTATTTCAAAAGGCAAATGAGTAACGGTCAGCAAATTAATCGTCAGTGGCTAGTGTATTTGACATACAAAAATGCAGTATTTTTTTCTGCTGCAAATTGTTTACCACTTTTTTCACTAACACTCAGCTTGTGAGCAGCGGTTTGTCTGATTGGCACCATCTTGGACAGCGTTTATATGAACATGAAAATTCTCAGGAGCACCTAAAAAATATTAGGGAGTGGAAGGAGCTTGAACTTTGATTGCGGAAGGAATGCACTATTGATAAGCAAAACCTTGCTCAAATCCAGCAGGAGAAGATGCATTGGCGAAATGTCTTGGAGAGGCTCCTAGCAATTACACAGTACCTAGCAGACCATAACTTGGCATTCCGCAGCAGTGTTGACCAGCTCAACCAACCCCACAATGGCAACTTCTTAGGGCTTGTACAACTTTTAGGCAAATTTGAGTCGGTTATGATGGAACATGTTCGCAGAGTTACCACAAAGGAGATTCATACACATTATCTTGGCAAACACATTCAGAATGAATTGATTGAGCTGATGTCTGTGATGGTTCTCAAAGAAATCCTACGGCGTGTCTGAAAAGTCAAATATTACTCAGTGCTCCTTCACCGTACTCCTGATTTGAGTCATACCGAACAGATGGCATTTATTGTGAGATTTGTCAGTTCTACAAATGGATGTGTGACTATTGAGGAACATTTCATTGGATTCATTCCCCTGGAAGAGCAAACTGGACTGGCTCTTACTGATGCATTGTTACACAAGCTGGAGGCACTGAAACTTCCCCTTGCTGATTGTCGTGGGCAAGGTTATGACAATGGTGCAAATATGCATGGACAATACAGTGGTGTGCAAGCTCGAATCTTAAAAGAGAACAGACGGGCTTTTTTCACAGCGTGTGCCTGTCAAAATTGGAACCTGGTCTTGGGAGATGCTGCAGCTTCATTTAGATATGCTGCCAAATTCTTTGGTATTATTCAATGACTTTACTCATTGTTCTCTGCATGAACAAAAAGGTGGAATGTATTAACCGAAGCTGGAGTGACCCTTTCCCTCAAAAGCCTCTCTGCTACTCGGTGGGAATGCCGTCTGGAAAGCGTCAAAGCGGTCCGATTTCAGATGAGTCTAATACATGAAGCACTTCTGCAGGTGTCTTAAATGGATAAAGATGTGAAAACCAGAAGTGAAGCAACATCACTAGCATCAGAGCTTGAATCATATGACTTCCTCCTATGTTTGGTCATATGGTATGATATTTTAATGAGAATCAACACAGTCAGTAAACTGATGCAGAGTGAGAACATGCAGCTTGATGTAGCTGTGAAACACGTTCAGGAACTACTTGCATTCTTAACAAAGTATCGCCATGAAGGATTTACAGCTGCATTGATATCAGCAAACGAACGAAAAGAATTCAAATGTGATCGAAGAATATCTAAGAAAAAGAAAATGTTTGGATATGAGGGAGCTGACATGCCAATAACGGACCCAAAAGAGCAATTTCGCATCAAGTTTTTTAATGCTCTTGTTGATACAGCAATTGTGTGCATTGACAGACGATTTGAGCAGTTGAAAAATCACCACAAGCAATTTGGCTTTCTTTATAATATTTCCAGCTTAAAAGACATGAAAAGTGGAGAACTACAAAAGCACTGCAATGATCTACATCATCTTCTGTCAGACAGCTCAGCTGATGGTGCTATATCTTCTGACATAGATGGGATTGAATTGTTTCAGGAGATTTCCTTTCTTGCTCAAGTCCTTCCTGAAAAACTAAATATGTTAGAGGCTCTTCCGTATATTTATATTAACAGATTGGAAGACATCTATCCAAAATGTGTGCTTGCCCTAAGAATTCTGCTTACAATTCCAGTGACAGTAGCATCTGCCGAACGTAGCTTCTCACGCCTCAAATTGAAAATGACTTATTTACGCTCAACGATGTCCCAGGAACGACTATCAGGATTGGCCCTTCTTTCAATTGAAGGAGTTATTGCAGCAACATTGGACTACAGTGAAATGATTGATGCCTTTAGCAGAAGAAAGGCTAGGAAGATCACATTTTAGCATGTAGTGCTACACACGAGATATTGATTTGTCACAACAAATTTCCTTATTCAATATTGCCCTGTCAGAAAGAACTCATTGGGCTCTTTATTGTGTTGTTTTTCAGAGTTCAACTTATGTTTCCTGTTTTGTTCCTCCTTCAGATTCAGCTATGAAATTTATGCTGATGTTTTCTTGACACTCTGGTTCCTTTGAAATTTGGGGGCATATCCTGATGCGCTCAGAGGATCGACACCAACTAATCATTGAAGGAGCCAGTAAGTGTTACACTCATTTTGTTGCCTTGTATTATTTCTCTGTTTGTTATGAATGAACTTCCTAATAACCTGTTATATGTATATGTTTGTATTAGGATGTAGGCGAAACAGGCGGATTCGATCAGTGACCTCCAGATGCGTACAGGACATGATATGAAGATGGCAAATTCTTTTTTTTCCCATTCCTACACCTACCCCAATTTTCCCCAAGTTGGACAAGCCCATAAAGTTGGAAATATAAACAACAATGGTGCTGTCTTTTTGGGGAGTTTGAGGATTGACATCAGAATTCTTCCATCCTGCCTCTACCACTTCCTACAGTTCTAACACCAAATTAAAAACAGTGATTTGAAAACCCCTTGAATCTGCTGCATACCTTCACTTTAAACACACCCAGATACTTGGCCTTCCCTAAATGAATCAATACCAGGGAGCCACTCAACGAGAATAATCTAGAACTTTGGAGTTACTCTATTTATGTTTCACTGGAATTGTCTTTTTATGTGTTCATTCTCTCCTCATTGTTTGATTGCAATCTTTCCTTTTAAGAAATGGATATTTGCTCACCTGTTTTCTATCCCCTCATATTTTTGTCCATGTTACTGATATCCACATTAGGTCGCTTCAGTGATGCCGAATAAGATCAATAGTCCTGCGATGTCACTTTCTGTGATGTCACTTCGTGTGATGCAATATGCAATTAGAGGGGCCTCACATCTTCCCTTTCGCCCGGGGCCTCAGAAGTCCTAGGACCGGCCCTGGCGGGGGTAGTAAAGAATATAGCGCCCACTAAGAAGTTAACCACCTCCTGGCGCTACTGGACTGGTGAGAATTGGGAGAGGCACCTGTAATTTCTTTTAAACGTCGCCAGATGTGCTGGCGTCAAGGTAACCCGGACGAAGCATAGCCCACAAGGGGTTAAACAGCAGCCCTTGCAGCCCTTTGTGTCTTTTGATTATTTACAGTTTTAATTACAGCGGTCAGTCGCTGCTGTTATTTCATTATGGCCACGGACATTGAATGCCCGGGGCCGCTTTCAATGCCTTTTATTGTAAGAAGCAGGAATCCGACATGGTAACGCTCGCATTTGGTGGGGCGCATCGAAGCCCTGGTACTTACTATCTGTTCAAGCAAACACCGAAGCCTGGTAGAGGGTGCCCAACAATGGCCCAGGAGAGCCTGACCCTTGCAGTTATTTAAGATAAATGTGTGAGAAATTTGCATACGGCGGTGATCTCCAAAAGAAACTTAGAGTGTACCATGTGTACGGGTTCCTACGCTAGCCCCCTGGATTTTACACTGCTTGGGACGGAAGCTCCCGTCAGCATCCGAGCAGAGATTTATCTGTGAGACCGAAACCTCAGCTAGGCCCTAAGGTGGACAGAGAAAGAGAGACCTGTAAACCAAGTCTATCAGGGGCCTTCTCCAGGGCAGACATCAGAGACCCTTCCAGCCCTCGAGTGAGACTGTCTCCAAAAGTAAGCCGCTTACAGGCCCATTACCACTTTCTATTCTTCACTGCAAACAAAACGCCTGCTTCTTCTGGGAGAGGCTGCGTGGAGCTATGTGGGAGGGGCTGGACGTTGGCTTCTGAAAGCAGAGATGTCTGTGTGTATAGAGAACCACCTAATTCAAAGTGCACGGACATCAGCAGATTTTCGACTGGAGATCGGACAATTACTAAGCACATATTTCAAATAAAAATTCTTTTAAAAATTGTAACTTTGTTCAATGATCCAAGACCCTTTCCTCTGAAAAGGATTTAATTAAAATTTGGCATCTTTATATTTGGAGCTAGTTTGTAAAATTTAATAAATTGTGAACATATATTTAACTTGCAAATATGCAAGAATCGAAAGGGCAAAGGGCAAGTGTTACAGACTCTTAGATTCACTAATGCAATCTCTCGCTGCCTCTATCTCTCTACACAACACACAAATGCATGCCACATATATCTTCTAAACACAACACATTTTCACATCTCATAATAACATGCCACACAATTCAACTGCACACACTTCCGCTCCACATCATTCCACATAATTGCAAACCAATAAAATAAAATCCACATAATTCAACTCCCCTCCATGCCACAAAATTCCACTTCACTAATAACACTCAGCTACGTAATTCCACTCCACTCCACTCCATTCCATACTATATAAGTGCACTCCACACAACACAATTCAACTCCACATAATTTCACTACACATAATTATACTCCAAGCTACATTTCACACCATGTATTTACACTCCACATGGATGCACTCAAATCCAAAACGCATAATTACACTGCACAAAATAAATTCAATTACGCAAAATACCAAATAATTACCCACCATATAATGCTACTCCACACAATTCCACCCCACACAATACCACAACTAACAATTCCAATACAACTCTCATAGTTCCACTCCACACCACATACATCCCCTACACTCCAAACCAAAACACATAGGTAAAAGATGTCATTTACAAACCCAATAGCTCTAACTCTCGCAAATGAGAGACCTGTTGCATTGCAAATGCTTGTTGTAACTAGGGCTTCAGGTTCATCCTGTTGTATTCCATTATACAGATCTAGTTGAGAGACGCCCCACTGTCTAGAATGAATTGGGCTGGATGTTCTCCATTTGTATGTGTAGTCTCGGGTATTTCTTTAGCCTATCATGATCAGCAACCATGCACACATATTCATCGCTGTCCTGAGACGTAGGTATGAGGGATCTCAAATCACGGAACACGGAGCATTGAGATCTGTAGGTAGCATGCAACCTTAGACTTGATCACGAAGAGCTGAGGGAACATTCTCCCCGACCACATATTGCCTTTGCGTGATGTCAAGATCTGAATTCTTTTGATTTTTTCGATATGTCTTGTTGTGATGCCCTGCACACTTTCTTGAAATCATTCACTTTCCCGCAGTGCCGACATTCTTGACCTATGGCAGGGCATGGTCCAAAGTGCGGGAAATTTTGACCACAACAATAGAACTATAGTTTGTGGTCTTTCCTTTTGTCATTGTGCTTTGGACTGCGATGATGATCTGTAGATCTGGGTGTTTGGCGACACGTTGGTGTGTATTTGATTCCTTTACTTGAATATCTCTAGAGGAGCATGTCACTCCGCATCTGTTCTCTAGCCTGCTATTCTCCTGACTAACTCCTCCCTTTCCAGTTCCTCCTTTTGACTTCCCCTGCCAAGGTCCCCTGTACCCTTCGGGTCCTACTGCTCTGACGCTAATGTCCAGTTACAACATTACATCTCCCTCATCACGAAGGTAGATTCTAATTATTCACATAGTTCTTTAGATTTCTCCTGTTGTAACGTCCAGTTACAGCATATTGCCGTCGGGTCAGTGACAAGGAGAGCGTCTGGGTCTCAGGTGGCAGGATTCGTCCTGGACGAGTCTTGTTTCCGGAGTTGATAAACCAAAAGTCTACCTACCATCTCACCCCTTTCATAGTGCCTCTGCATTGCATTGGCGGAGAAATGCCGCTTCCGTATTTGACAGTTAGTTGAATCTAAGATGATTTCTAGAAACTTGAAAAAATAGTCTTATGTCATATTATGATATGTCCTTATCTTAGCTTCCATTTTCCTGGATTTGCCATTGTGAAATGTTGAAAATGTGTGCTCTAGCAATGGTCCAAAAAGAGGTAACGTCTGGATTGTACATTATCCTATATCGATCATGACACCATAAATTGAAACAGCTTCATATATTTTCTGGAAGATTAACATTTGAATTAGAATCCATACAAGGTAACAGATGATGGAGGAAATGTAATAACACATTGGTCAATCTTATTAAACACTGCAACCCTTCAGTCCTACCTGCTAGGTCTTTTGTCAAAGTATGCAGGATTTTACTTTATATTAACATAATCTAAGGTTGAATCTTGGTGGATCACCAGTAACTATATTGCCTATGGGGTACACCTTTCAACTCAGCAGCACTATATCAATAAAAGTTTTTTTCCTGCTGGGGTCGGGAGCTGGGGCCCTCTCAGCATATTATAGAGGACCTGGTAGGTTCCTACTGGGAAACTGCTACCTGGGACCACCATCATGAAGGCTCCTCGCCAAACCTATTAAAAATCATTTTCAAACCTCCATTCCAGTCAGCAGCCTTCGAACACCCCTTATCAAAGCAACTCAACATTCAGTGATGTCATCATAGGGTCACTGTGGCTTCTAGTTGGTCCTATATTTTCCCCTAAGTGAAAGCACACACAGCATCTGCACTAGGCCTGGGCGTAGTACTACGCTACGCTCGCGTAGTTTGCGTAGTTTGCGCTACTTCGCACTACGCGAATTGCACGTAGCACAGTGCAAAAACGCGTAGCGGGCATTTTTTGCTTGCTCGTGGTCCTCAACGTCAAGTTGGCGACCGCGAGCGAGCAAAATGACATCCCGGCGAGACTTTTTCCTCGTTCGCGATCAGCAACATCAAGTTGCCGATCGCGAGCGTGGAAAATAAACCTCCCGGCGAGATTCTCAACGCGGGGAGGTCAGGTTTCTCATTGCGAGTGGTCGCGTATGCTCGCGACCGCTCGCGATGAGAAACTACCAGTCCGCGTTGAGAAAGCTGCCGCTCGAGTAAAAATCTACTCGAGCGGCAGAAAACGACTGCTTGCACTGTGCAAGATGCCGTTTGCAATGATTGCACAGTGCGGACAAGCATCCGGCACTGTGCAATCATTGCGAACAGCAAACTACGCAGTTCGCGTAGTGCTACGCGTAGCTCGCGTAGTGCACTTCGCGTAGCTACGAATAGCGCTACTACGCCCAGGGTTAATCTGCACACAAACATAGATCCCGCCCTAATGTCAACTGTCAAAATGCAGCCCAAATTCACAACTAAAAGGCAGCATCTGTTCACAAATAACCTGACCGTGTGTCTTCTAGGCACTACATGTGACGAGCAAATGTCTTCGTGGGGCAAATACACAGCGCCCAGACACTCAACAGACACGCCATCTTCCGGCGAGGGCTGGTGGAGTACCATGTCAGCAGCTCCGGAGTGTACTTTGCGGTGCGTGTAACGTAATAAGGAGGGTGCACCTGCAAATGCACAGCAGCACCGGAGTGCACTCGCAGCGCTCAGGACCAGCAAAGCGGGAAGTAATGCCAGGCAGGGAGCTGCGGGAATGCCGACGGCCCACCTATTTCACGGGGCTAGCAGAGAGGGAGCGAAAAAGAGTCCCCGCTCCACCTGAAGAGAACAGGAAGGTGTCCGGCTGGGCGGGCGGAGACTTAGAGATGGATGATGATTTGGAGGTGTTGCTGGAAAGAGCGCGCCGGCTGGTTTCGAGCCGAGGGCACGAATGGGCTCTTGGTGTTTTTGGAACTTGCTCCCTTGACTTTCTATCTTGGACTCTTGTGCTCCCCATCATTTTGGAACTTTCTTCTTTGACTCCCCTGTCCCTGATTCCATCACTCATCACCCCCTCCCTCACTCTTTCTACCTCCCCTATTCCTTTCCTCTCTGCCCTGAATTTCTCTCCCCTTGCCTGCTTTTTCCCTATGCCTGAGCCATGCTTCTGTAACTCATAAATATATATATATATGTAAATATGTAATATATAATTGTCCAAGCCTAATCGCTGTTAAAATGTAATCCTGAGTGAATTTAATATTTGTATATATTGAACTCTAACCACTAGTACATGTAGTAGACCTTTGTACTTACTACCATTCCTATGTGATTTTAGAGTTTATCTGTTTGTATCTCTTCCTTGAGTGACTTTACACCTTGTACATTTGCCATTTTTTCTCTGTTTGTATCTCTTATGTAACTCATGTAATCCAAAGTCCTTATGTAACGCAACTGGTTCTTTTGTAAAGCGCTCTGACACCTTTGGGTAATGTTCGCGCTATATAAAATCGCATTAAATAAATAAATAAATAAATATACTTTCCCAAGTAGGAACCCCAGTCCACTAGACCACTGTTAATTATGGCATGTGCTCTCCTGTTTCTCTCCGTGAAAGTACTTAGTCCTGCCCTTTTACAGGAGTAAAGTTGCAAGCACGCCCGCAGTGAGCACTCACCTGTAAAATGTTGTTGAATACCCACAATCCTGGATCCCCCGAGAAATGCTCACCAGCGGGCCCCAACATTTTATATGCAAATGCAGCAATTCCCCTATACTCAAAGAGCATCTGTATTTTGGGCCTGGAGCAGTAATAATGTGTTGTGAAATTACTGTGAGTATAAAATGGCTTGTAGTGATGGTGTAGGGAGACAACCACAAGCAGCATAACCAGATAAAATCCCTTAGCCTGCTGCAGAGAAAACAGGGCGTAATGTAGAAAGAAGCACGTTGTTCAGTCTGTTCGAGTTCTTACGCTGACTGACAAACAGCATGCAAATCAAAGGCCAGTGTGTTTGATTTATGGCATCAGCAGCACAGCAATTCTGGTTCGAATATATTAGGTTTGGCACAGTAAACAAGCTTGGCAAGCAAAACGGGTCATTTAAATGCTTCTGAAGTGAGCTGTAGAAATGGTTTGACCAAATTACAGTGAGATGCACTGCAGTATAATTTCAGTTTTACTGAAGCGATTGTGCTTGCCAGTAATTTTAGAGTTTTTGAGGCGCTGCTGCGTGCTAAAAATTACGACATGTATTAAAGAAGGAAACACGTTCACGTTTATAGTCTGTAAACGTCTGGAGGTGGCAGAGATACTACGTGAGGCCTTAAATAATTTGCTAGGCGGAGGGGGTAGGTTGCAGGCTCACAAACGGATAGTGGAGGGGGATGTATGTTACCATATTGAGCTCAATAACACTGACCTCCACATATATCAACTCCCACGATGGCCCTCGTTACATGCACAGCACTGACAGGGTACAAACTCCGGGCATGGAACTAACATTATGGTAGCACTTCACCAGTACTGTGGAGTTGTGAGTAAATACCCCCCCCACAGAATGGGGAATAACTGGGGAGGCCCGATTTTACCGGGCATAATTCAGCAAAATTCTCCCTGTTCCCGGGGGATTAACGATCACATTGACCCTCAGCTTTGTGGTAAATATGTGATGGGGGCACGTGCTGCGCAGAAATGGATGGAGGTGGTGCTGTGAGGGTAGCCGAGAGAAAGGAGAAAAAGGTACTCTGGCATGTACACCCCCCCACCGCCCCGCAGAATGCAAATCTGGGTAGGGAAGGGGAAAGAGCCTTAGTTGCTGTTCCAGTCAAAGACTCATGCAAATGTAAATATTTTGTTTGATTACTTAACATCTTTACAATAAAAAACAATGCAAGTGCGGCATTAATACTAATCGTTTAAAATGTCAATAAAACTGTGTGATTAAAGTAAGCAGCCATATGTCCCTTTTTTGTACATCAATAAGAAGACAGGATGGTAAAATTAGTTGGTCAAAAATACACGAAGTGAACAGGGCGAAGGAAGGGTGCTTTGTTGACACTGTCCAAGGAGGTGTCAATTTCCTCAATCAAGAAGCGGTTGTCCAAGGAGGTGTCTATTTCCTCAATCAGGAAGCGGTTGTCAGTCTGTTCTTAGGGCAGGTTGGGATGTTAGCCCCTGGTGACGTTTTTCTGCCTTTATGAGTGCCTTTTCCACACCATGAATGTACTTAACTATTCTAGCAATGGAACTCACGTCTGATGAATTGAAGCAGGTCAGGATAGCTTCCCTGCAAGTGAGCACCCCTTGCTGTTTCCAATGGGGGCGCAAAAGTTTCCAGCGAATTCCTAGTGTGGTTGGACAGAGACAGATGTTGTGGACCAGGTTTTCGACTGCCACGCCACATAGCCTGCACGCCGTGTCTCTTGCTGCCCTCATGTAGGGCTTGATAAATGATAGCGACGGGAATCCACCCAGGCGGCAAAGCAAGAATTGTTTTTTTGTCTTGGGATTTAGAGCTTTCGCAAGGTACTGCTGAGGTCTCAGGGATGTGTAGCTGTTCAGTACGACCCAGGCGTGTTGGCGTTTCGCTAGGGTTGCCCTATCCTCTAATGATGCTAATATTTTAGATGATTTTGATGACGCCTTTTTGAATTGGTCTTGACTTGCTGAGCTTAGCCACAATTCCTTCAGGCCTAGCAGTTCGATGGTATCATTGAAATATTTGTAAAAAGGCGAGCATGGCTTTTTTGCAATCTCCTCCCAAACATAGTAATTGATGGAATTGGGCTCTGTGTTTTTTAGCTTATAGCAGACAGCAGCAAAGGCTGCTCTTCTTGCGTGAGACTGCTTTATTAGCCCAAACTCAAGTCTGATTTGTGCTGGTGAAGTGCATTGGGTGAGATGAAAGATTCGCCTGTATATGTAAATTAAGATTTTATCCAGGACCAAGGTGTACTCCCTCTCAAAGCTTCACACCCATAAGCTAGGGTTGGTATTATTTTTGCTTTGGCGGTTTCAAGAATCCGAGTATAGGAGGGCCCATTTAGGTGCCTGAATAGCCCTGCCAGGCCCGCTGCGAGGGCCATCCCTTTCTTTTAGGTCGAGCCTGAGCCAGCGCGCATGCGATGCTCTGCAAGACTTCTTGTGTTTACTCCGTGTGGGTCTGACTCCTCCCACACATAGGATTGGCTTTTGCGTGTGTCTTTCAATAATGAAAGCACGCAAATGGCTAAAGGCGGGCGCATGTCCCAACTCTTTTTTAATGTTCACTCCCACAGCGTTTTGGTCTCGGGAGCGAGCAGTGGCGCGCATGGTGGCAGCTGCATTCCTCTTGGGTCAGGTTACCGTGCTTTCTCTTTCGCTTGCAATCTGGTCTTTTACTGCCAGCGCCTACGGCGTTCCCCTGTTGTCTGCGTCTTTGTTTCCCCATGTGTTCAAGGTGTTTTTCTGGTTTATTTTTGAGGTTTGCTGACCTGGGAAATCGCGCAGTATGGACGGTTTCAGTTGCAAGCAAGAGTTCTTAATAAAGCTGACATTTCACAATTATAAAGCATGCCCGCTTTCAGAAGGAAATGCAGCTCCGGGTATTTAGAGGGAACCCGCCTTAAGACACAAGTAACGAAATGCCGCCGAGGGGATTAAGGCTGGTTTTTAAAGGAAACGTGGATACAATTAATCCGAGCTAGTCTATGGATGCTCATTTAACTTAAATTCTTCTCGGGTGGGTGTGGCCTTTCAAGACATGTTGACTGTCACTTTGATGTTTCATCTGCCCGACACTGGCAGCGACGCTGGGGATTTTATTCTTTTTGTGCATAATTCATAGAAAGGAACACGACAAAAACCTTGCATCGATGAAAACGGAAGCAACTGTTGCCCAAGGCTTGAGGTATTGGTATTTTTTATATGTTGAGCATCTGTTTATGTGACCGTAACAGTCGCTGGAGTGTTTCACAGTTTATAGTTAATCTTTCTTAGGTCGAACCTAGGCAGCGCCTGCTCTTTCCTTCCACCCACCCTCTCTTTCCTGTTTCTCCTCTCTCTGCCCTCCCGTCCCTGTTTCTTCTCCCCCTTGTCTGTTTCTCCCTCCCTGCCCCTGGTCGCCACTCCCACCCAATCGCCAAAGGCAAAAGCTCGCCTATGGGCGAGACCTATTGGCTTTGCCAATGCTTGTTTGATCTCCTCTTTATGTGACTTGAAAGTGCCGTTGCTGTCAAAGATGAGACCAAGATATTTGTACCTGTCTGTTGCAGATATTATGCTCCCCCCAAAGTACCAGCTGGTCTTCCCTTAGAGGACCTTTCTCCCCAATATCATTATTTTGGTTTTTTTACCATTTATTTTCATCCCGTTGGTCTCAGCGAATTCCTCCGTCGCTTTCATAAGGCGCTGCATCCCGACTCGTGTTCTGCTTAGTATCACCAGATCATCGGCATAAAGTATGTTAGATAACTGAGCAGACCCTAGAGAGACTCATGTGATTTTACCAGCTGGAATTACTAGCTGGCAAAATTGTGTCCAGTCTTTCCACACCCAGGAAAACCGGGTGTGTGAACACCAGCCCAGTCGTGATTAGGCAGAGTGGGATCCCATGACTAAGACAGAGTAGATACCACTCCGTCTTACTTGTAATAAGGTTCCAGATCATCAATGTAAGTGTATGTATGAAATAAAACATGTACTATTTTAACTCCATATCTACTTACCTTGATTATCTGTTAGTATTCACTACTGTGGATTCGCCATATGTGCAGGTTGAGGTTAAAATTTTGTGCCTTCCCACTGTTGTGGTTTTGTCATGAGTAGTTGAGAAGGGGTGTTGGTAAAATTTCAGATACTTGTGAAAGGGCTATTTTTTGTCAGATACACATATTAAAGCAGTTCTCACTCTGGTTAGGACTCTTGACCGCTGGGAGAATTGGTGTATTTCTAATACAAAAGGAAGCATAATGTTCCTTGGTTAGTCTCCTGATCAAATGAACTACTATCTTCGGAAATCATACACTTCAGGCAAATAAATACAACAGTACCAGCCAACCATCTAACATTACAGCTTGTGGTCTGCTTGTAACCAAACTCATTTTTAGGTGTTGTCTACTTGCAAGATGTATAGTTAGTCTACAGTGGTCCGGCCATTGCTTACCATTGGTTGACTTCATTGTCCCTCTCCGCCCAATTCTTTCCATTAATTGGCTCCATTGTCCCTCTCATTTGCTTGCTTCCTACTCATCAGATTGTGTGGGCATTCCTTCCCCTTTTTGTGTTTGTCCCCCTCCTGGAGCATGGGCATATTACTTGTGTCCTTCCATTGCTCATTGCTCAGGCACTATTTTTTCCTTTTTGTTTAAGCACTCTACAATAATGCATGTGTGTTCCAGATGTCTCCTTAGTGTGCTTTTCTTCCCCATCCACGCTCCATGTTGCTCTATTTCTTTGGTCCGTGTGCTTCTCCAACACCCGTTCCTGTTGTTCTCGCCTGCTTAATTTTGCTCCACACTTCACATTACTCTCCCTCAGTTTGCTTCCATTTCAATGCTGTCCGTGTTGTTTCCCTCCACGTCCCCGTGTGCTTCCAACTCGCTTTCTCTGTAGCTTCCCCGCTCTCTTCTGTTGCTTACCCACAGCACCCTGCTCCATAATGCCACCTCCTCTCCACATTGCTGTCTCTCACCTGTGTTTTCCTTTTTGTGCTTACCCCCCAAAGAACCTGAGGATATTTGGATCAGGTACGAAAGTGAGCAAACAACCACCACAACTTCTGAATCAATTTTGCCAGGGAACAAATATTCAGTTCCCATTCTTAAGGGGCGTAGTGGCACCAAGATACCTGTGATCTACAATCGCTGCCTGGGGTGTCACAGTGGAAGATATCAGGCCCTCGGCTTTCTCTCACTGAAGTGCCTAACTCCTCTCTCTAATGCCTAACACCACCATCGCTATTTCCATCTTAGTGATGCTGCAGAATGAGTACCGCAGAGGACCAAAGTGCTAGCTCCTTCTCTCTACTCCACAAGTTTAAGATTTGATTTTAACTACTTCACAATTTTACATCACAATTTGTAGGCCTCGCCTGCAAGACAGCTTTTAGTGCTTTAAGTGGGATGAAAACGATGCAGGGGTTTTTAAAAGGGGCATGGCCTAAGTAATTAAGGAAATAGCTTAAAACATGTGGACTACAGTTCGGTTCTTTACAGAACATCCCGTCCAACCAGCATTTAGGATCCTGTTTGTTAGTTTTCTGCTATTGGATCCAGACATCACAACAAACATGCCTAAAAGAAACCAGACCTATTGGCTTTGTGAGTGCCTGTTAGCAGTTTGATAGAAGTGATTAACAACATTGATTTCTTTTGTAAATACTTAGTACTAGTAATTACAAATGGTACATATGTGAACCATCACTATGGGCGCTCTGGAGAGAGGCCAAGGATTGGATGAGCATGTAATATGAACACTGTTATGGCCCACTGACTCACACTGCCTTCAGCCTCCTCTCCAGAGCTCTCAATTGTGCTTCATTATGAAAACCCTAAGGCAACAAGAACTCACTTGGACACTTTAATGTGGCTCAGCTCACATATACCATACAAGCATTGGAAAACCTAATAGGTCGGCTTTTTAGAACAAATACCTCTTGGCTTTCCAATACTTAGTAAAGTCAATTCCAATAAAAAAATGCACCAAAGCAAAGACAGTTTACAAATGTTAACAAATGTAAAGTCTTTACTTATGTAAAATATCCAATTTATATACAGTACCATATTGATAAAACAATTGGCAAAGCCAATAGGTCCAAAAGGCATGACCTATTGTCATAGCCAATGCTTGTTCAACATTCACTTTATGCAGTAGATGCAAGACAGTCTTAAAGATGGCTGAGAAACCAATACCTAAAACTCATCATCAAATGTCCTTTCTGGAAGGAAAATGATCAGTTGCATATTCCAAGCAGCCCATAGTTCTACCAGGATTAATAAAGGGAGCTGGATGATATAAAAATACTTAAAATCCAAGAGTAAAACACCCTCGAGGAAGCTTTATACTTGTGGTGATTGTGTTACATGCGCTACATATTTATCTTTGAGATATAATTATAGTTTCACTGTTTCCGGGGGTATTTTAGAATGCCTCAAGAAATTGTGGTTCCAGTGGGCCAGCTTGCATGCAGACTTGTTGTACTGTGCTGTAAGAATAAGGAAGATTTGTTCCATAGTTTTGCGTTGGATCTTTAGAAATGGCGACAAGTTGAAGAGGTATCGGCTACATTCGCAGCATAGGAGTGATACCATCTTCATTTGGACCCCAAAAATACTCTCTATGTTTTTTCTGCTCCAGGATACTCTCATTAGATGGTAATTTACAACAGAGCATTTACCTTCTTGTTCCTGAAATTCTTGGATGTCGGATGCCCTTTTTGTACAATTTCAAGGAATTTGCAAAATTTTGGAGGCTTAACGGTCATCGGGGCCTGCTCCTCCTCGTGGGTGAGTCTACGTAGCGAGGGGAGAGTGCGAGGGCCATGCCAGCAAAAATCATGCTTATGTCAGTGTTATGAGGAGCCAGAACGTGCTATTGCTTCTGTGTCGCGTACTGCTACGCTAGTGTTGCTAAGTAACAGTGAAGCTTGCAAGAGAGTGAGCGCATTCATCAAACATGTCGATAAGCGCATTCGCCAAACATGTCGATGAGCGCATTCATCAACACGTCAAGTTACATGTGTTACTGCGTGTGCTGAGTGGTTGCCAGTTCCCGGTATGTCGGTTTGGCTACGTGCAGCGTTGCGCTCCCAATTCGTTCTTTCACCATATTTTCAACAGTTTAAGACTTGGCCCTGTAGATCGGCACCACATTAGGACTACATTCAACCCAGCGGTAAGCGGTGCATAAGTACTGTTTTGTGGCATTTGCATAATTTCTCTACCGTTAGTAACACTTCTTCCTGTTGGTGTAAACAATAGGGAGGTAGTTTTCTCTTAGCCACAGAACCTTTATCTGGTGTTTACTTTTCTCAAAGGAAATAAATAAATAAATAAGAAGAAGGAAAGTTCATCCCAGATTACCGGCTACTCTTGGGTAAAAGTGTAACTAATAAGCAACTTGTGGAATATCGTATCTCAAGGCCATAGATGGGGAAAGAATGGCTGCGGAGAGAAAGAATAACGTTCTCCTACATTGTTTAAGTTCAGAGAGTCAAGTGGTCTTCAGGACTTTACCACCTATGGAAGGCCAGGGTGAAAGAAATGTGTATGAGGAGGCCATACTGAGGATGGAACATTGGTTCAAGTCCACGTCTAGTGTTGCGCTGAACAGGTTCAAGGTTTATACCCAGGCACAAGAGGAAGGCGAAAGTTACTAGTCTATGACCTCTATCTGACAACTGTAACTTTAGACCCATCACTGACGAGAGGATTAAAGACCAGATCATTGTGCATGTCAAGAGTAAAAAAGTTCAGGAACAGTTGTGGGTTTTGGGTGATCTTAACTTGCAATTGGCCATTAGCACTGCTGAAGCGTTGGAGCAGTCTGAGCAGTGGATAAAGCTGTTGAACAAGGGTAGCAAGAATGGTGAGGATGGGTGTAATGTGAGTACTGGGGGTGCTCATGAGGGAATCAGACTGTTAATGCTGGAAGTGTCCATGAGGGAAATCAGACCATTAATGCTGGTGGTGCCCGTGGGAGTAGTCAGTTATACAAAAGAAATGACAGGAGTTTCCATTGTTTTAGGTGTGGTAGCACCAGTCATATAGCGTCATCTCCCCAATGTCTGGTCGGAGGTAAAGAATGTAGCAAGTGTGAGCGTGTGAGGCATTTTGCACATGTGTGTAGGGATTTCAGGAAAGCAAGTTATGCCACCAAAGCTAAAGGGAAAGTATTGTGTGTAACTGATTAGGGCAATTATCATGAAGATGGTGAAGGCCGCCTGGGAATTATACTTCTCATTAATGGTACTGGTGAGGGCTTGAAGGAGGGAGAAATGAGGCCACATAAAGGTGTTTATTATGTATCATTGACAATAATAAAAAACACTCTTGTTCCTCCGTTGAAACAGTCACTTCAGTTTAATCTTGAGATCCTTAGCCAACACGTGTTTCATTGCGCTTAATTGCTGTCTCTAGACAGACTTGTGCAGTTAAAATATGATCGCTATTCCAAACAAAAATTGTCAGCAAATGAAAATAAGCCCGTTTCTGGTGACTTATTTAGTGACATCCAACCTCCGAACATTTAGCAGTGATTCTTCTAAAGTGATTTAAGAAACACGGCACCCTCTCAATGTTGCCTCAGATCAAACAAAAGTATATTTATAATCTAAGAAGTACCTCTAATCTCTTAATACCACATTATTATCTTCCCTTGTACCTTTTCTCCATATAGGATCCATACAAAGAGATTAGAGGTACTTCTTGCACTCAATATGACACTCACCAAGAGCATGCGAAAACACTGGCACCTATTGTGTGCTGACAAGACATTGGAGGCTTTTATCTCTTCTAGACCAGAGGTGACATTTCGTAAGGGTAAGAGCCTCAGGAATCTACTGAGTCCCAGCTACCCGAAAGCGGGTACTCAGAGAAATTGGCTATTGTCACAGGGTCTGGGTTTCTACAAGTGTGGACGCTGCTCCGCGTGTAGATGGGCCTCAGATAAAAAGAAGGAGTTTTCTGGCCCCAATCACCGCACTTACAAGATAAACACCAACATCAACTGTCATACCAACTATGTGATTTACGCAATCGTTTGCAAATGCCAACGACAGTATATTAGCAGCACTATTAGGGCTCTGAAGGACCGCATTGTAGAACACGTCAGGGCGGTCAAACAGGCTGACACTAGATACCCTGTGGCAATGCACATAATGGATTGTCCAGCTCAGGACAACCACAAATCCTTCTCTTTTTTTGGATTTGACACCGTACCCAGACACGTGAGGGGTGGCAATAGATAACTTTTGTTGAGGAGGAGGGAAGCAACTTGGATTATGCGATTGAGAAGTGTTGAGATAGGCTTGAATACATACCATGAATTACATTACTTTTTGGGGGACTAGCACTCGTGGTCCATTCTTGTGCATAATTTCACCAGGACATAGTATGTCTACGCTACTGCATACGACACTACTCATGTGGGTGCGTCACTACCCCCGTTTTATCCCTGTCTCCAACATGGCCCTCCTATGCTGACCGACCTTTCTTCTACTCACTTTCAACCTTTAAACGTTGTAAATACTAGAAGTAATAAATTGTCAACCTGCTCTCTTGCTTAGACGTGTCGACCGTTCTAAGAAATGACGAACTATTGAATTATGTTATACTTGTTAGAACCCTATTCTTACTTCTAATCCGGCTCTTCTATGCTGACTGACATTTCTTTACTCTCACAATGTCAACAGTTGATTGGCAACCTGCTTTTCGAATCAAACGTGTAGACCTTCCTTAACAAACTTTCGTATTGTATGAATATGTTATGTATGTTCCAACACTTTGCTTTTATTCAGGCATTGATTTATATATTACAAGTTTTAAAAAGTACATTCTCAAGATAATTCACAGAACTGTGTCTGTAGGTTCTGTGAGTGTCTAATACCGTCCTATGATTACTCCTGCTTGCACGTCTTGTCCTAGAGCGTTTTGGACACAATTTCACGAGATTTGGAATGTATTCCCTCGACTCTGCTTCAATGTTGCCATAGCTTAGCACCGGTTTCGACCTCAATATAGCTTTTTATTTCTCATTCACTCAATACTACGTAGGATTTAACTTAGATTGTGGAGCTTCACTGCTCCAAGATGGCCGACATTTTTCTTCATACTATTATGCATCTGTTTCATAACTTATAAATTGGACGTTAGACAGAATGGCCCCTCACAATATATTTGTGACCATGCAGATACCCCAGTACGTTGGTATATAATCCTTGATACACTTTGGGTTCAGGACTGCACCATCCACTTAGCTTTTTGGAGGCAGCTGTACTTTCAAACATTAACTTTACTCCATTTCAAGATGGCTGACGCCATTATTTTGATTTGTTAGAGTAAGCGGGTGTAGTCCTATGACTATGTCTGCGGTCTCTCCAGTATTTAGGCGGGAACCTCAGCAGGCCAAACTCTTCTGCGGACATGCCGGAGGCAGCCCTGCTACTGAACAGAGGTAAGCGCCCGTGTTAGGATACCCGGTAGCATTCAGCTGTGGCATACTTTACACTACTGAGACGCGCACCCTTAACTTGGGGTACGCTCCTTAATAGTATTACATGGGGAGGCCATATATAGTGATTGTAACAAAATCCCCATCTTCCCTTTATTGTGTTTAGGGTTCGCGTTTACGCCAGCAAAGACTTGGTTGCTGGCAAGAGGGATTCACTTAGCCCCCAGAGTGGTTTTACTATACCACGTCGTCATTCTTCATGATGGATTTATGACTTATACACACAAGATCCACACTTAAGGTACGTGGAACTTCCTGTTGTCAGCTACGAATGGGCGATAACAAGCCCTTACTTAAGTGGGGTGTACTCACAATTGTAACTGGGACTTTTCTGTCTGCCTTTCTTGTTTATCCCCAGAAAAGAATTCTGGAATACACTAAATCTTGGACACAGTAATCACTGTTGCCCTTTACTGTGCAAATATCACTGGAGTACTAGAACCCATTCCGGCTCGGAAATACAACCATAACTGAGGTTGGTTTCCCCACAATATCTTTCCACAATTATCACTATTCACCAGTCCTAGTGGATTCGGTATTTTAATACCACGTTATTTTCTTCCCTTGTACCTTTTCTACATATAGGATCCATACAAAGAGATTAGAGGTACTTCTTAGATTATAAATATACTTTTTCTTGATCTGAGGCAACATTGAGGGGGTAACGTGTTTCTTAAATCACTTTAGAAGAGTCACTGCTAAATGTTCGGAAATTGGATGTCACTAAATAAGTCACCAGAAACGGGTTTATTTTCATTTGCTGACAATTTTTGTTTGGAATAGCGATCATCTTTTAACTGCACAAGTCTGTCTAGAGACAGCAATGGTGATATGTTTTAGTAAAACAGCATGGGTTTCCACAGGCTCAAGGACTATACTTGAGCCGCTCTTTGCGATAAACATACAGTCACAAAGGGTAACGGACATCTGATGTTAGTGATGGATATCGTTTACTCCCAACTTCTATACACTTGTTTGTTTCTTAGCCCTGAAGAAGTCGCTGCGCACAACAATTAAGCGCAACGAAACACGTGTTGGCTAAGGATCTCAAGATTAAACTGAAGTGACTGTTTCAACTGAGGAACAAGAGTGTTTTTTATCAGTGGTTATCCACACCCTTATGCACCGCAATCATAATTGTACACTAGTATATACTCACTGCGTCTTTCCCAGGAGCGCCATTACCCTGCACAATCCACTGACCAAGCAGTGCCCTCCTAAAGGTGTTGTTTGCATATTAAATTTTGAACTGGAGTTGATGGACGATTCCGGTTTACCCAGGACTATCATTACGAAGGAATATTGTTTGCAAAAGTTCGGTGACAAAGTGTGTTTGGACTCTCTTAGGGAGTCAGACATTATTGCTGAGACTTTTGATGGCTCAAGAATAGATATTGAGGGGTACGAGGTGGTTGAGGTTGAATTCAAGGGAAAGGCTGCTCAGATCAAGTTGTAAGTGGCTACAAAAGGTGTCAATGTGTTGGGATGACGGATCAATGGAAATTAGGTATTATTCGCAACCTGAGATGTAGCGACCCAGTGTTGGTCGTTGAGGATGTGACGGATAAAGAGGGTGTGATCCAATGATTTCCCAAGGTTTTTGATAAAAGATTGGGAAAGTTAAAAGGCTTTAGTCATAAAATCAAAGTGAGAGAAAATGCTATTCCTGTTATCAGAAATTAAGAGGTGTACCGGTGAATGTCTGGAAAGAATTGAAAAACATGTTGGTTGACATGGTTGAAGATAGAATAGTTGAAGAGGTAGAATCCTCTGAATGGGTATCCCCCATTGTTCTTGTCTGCAAGGCTGACAGACATCTTAGGTTGTTTGTGGACTTGAGAGCTCTGAATGCCAATCTGATGGTGGATTGTCATCCGCTGCCAAACATTAATAAAGTGATATGTATGCTGGAAGGAGCCAAAGTGTTTTCTACTTTAGTTCTTTGTTCCGCATACCACCAGGTTGAGTTAACAGAAGAGTTGAGGCATTTTACTGCATTTCTTACTCCGCAAGGCCTTTTCCAATTTATCAGGATGCCCTTTGGCCTGGCCTCTGCGGTATCTGTTTTTCAGAGAGCAATGGTTCATATTTTCAGAGACCTGGACAAGTTTGTAAAATGTTTTCAGGATGATATTCTGATTTTCTCAGCAAATGAACAGGAACACATTGAGCATGTTGGGGAGGTTTGCAAACAATTGGAGTGTCATGGTCTGATGCTCAATGGGGAGAAGTGCCAGTTTTTTGTGATTCTGTTGAGTACCTCGGACACACTCTGTCTGGGAATGGAGTGGTTCCAAAGAAATCATTGGTTGATGCCATTGAAAATGTTCCAGCTCCTAACAACAAGGAGAAGTTGTTATGCTTTGCAGGGCTGTGTGAGTATTACAGCAAATTTATACAGGCTTTTGCAACCAAAATGGAACTCCTCAGGAAACTAACGAGGAATAAAACTGATTTCAGTTGGACGGAAAGGCAACTGGCAGCTTTCCAGCTTATAATGGAAGAAATTGTGCATGTTCCTACTCTTAAACATTTTTGCCTTAACAAAAGTCTGCATTGTTACGGTAGATGCCAGCTTATATGGAATTGGTAGAGTTTTTGGTCAAAAGAGTGGTAAAATTAATGGTGTGCAGCATTTGCTTCCAGGATGCTAAATGAAACAGAGAGAAGGTATACAGTTATTGAAAAAGAAATGTTAGCTTGTGTGTGGGCCGTAGAACATTTCTGGAACTATGTGTTGGGTAGTAGGTTCATTCTGAGGACTGACCATAAGCCCCTGTTGGGAATTTTAGCACCAGGGGGTGGATGGAATGCCACTGCATGCATAGCAAGGCTTACATTGAGATTGCAGGAATAACATTTCAGTGTTGAATATGTGACTGGAAAATGCAATGTCACTGCTGATTGTCTTTCCAGACTGCCATGCCCGGATGACAGGAGTGAAGAGCACAATGAGATGGAAATGGTTGCAGCAGTTAGTGATTTTGTGAGTGTGGAATTTAAGGGTTTGTCAGAGGAGGCATGGAAAAGAGAGACAGGTGCGTATGTAGTGTGGCAACTGATCAAGAAATATATGATGGAAGGATGGCCCAAGGAGAAAGGTATGAGTGCTGAGGTGCAGCCTTTCTTTAAAGTTTCGAGTGAGTTGGAAATAGAGGGTGATTTAATCTTTAAAGGAGGGAAGTATGCTCGCCAGCTGGCCATGCAAGAACATTTTTGGGAGTTGGCACATGAAGGGTACCAAGGAATGTCATCCATGAAAAGGCTTGTCAGGGCTAATTTTTGGTGGCAAGGTATGGATGGTATGATGACCGGGTGACGAGGGAGTGTACAGTGTGGGTGAATGGTGACGGAAAGCTTAAAACATACCCTGCTCCTCTAAAACCCATGTCGTGGTCAAATTCACTGTGGAAGAAAGTGGCTTTTGATGTTTCTGATCCGTTTCACTGTTTTCCCAGCAAGCCAGATTTGCATTGGTGATGATTGCCTATCACTCAAAGTGGCCTGAGTTCAAGTTTGTTGCGCATGCCACGTCTTCTGTTGTGACTGAATTCTTTAGAGAAATGTTTTCTCTTGAAGGTTGTCCAGAAGCCCATCATAAACTTGTCTAATAATACCCTCACTGAATCTGAAAAAAACATTTTAGCAATGGGTCTTTCTTTCATCCCGACAGCCCCCCCGAACACCTTCAATGTCAGAATGGAGTTACAGCAATTTTTCAGAAAAATATGGCTCAAATATTTCTTTGTTAAGAATCCCTCGCCAGTATCACAAATGGCAAACACAAATTTTAGACCCCCTTCCACATGTACACTGGGAGCATATCTAATGACACAAAAAATCTTGGCCTATGAACAAATAGTACTTAAAGAAGTCATAGATTTACTTGAAGACAGGAAATACATCAAGTACAATATCACCGAAATGGAGAGACAAGGGTTGGAGACATTGAGAAACAACAGAGAGATTGTAGTAAAAGCTGCTGACAAGGGTGGAGCTGTAGTCGTACACAACACCATTGACTACGCGAAATTGATAAATAGACAACTAGAAGCCCAGGAGAGTTATTCTAAGATTACTAAGGATCCAACACAAGATCAAGGTTTCTTAACTGAACCTGAATTTAGTTTCCTCAATAAGAAAAATCTTTGTATACTAACCATATATACCCTCCCTATAGTTCACAAGGACCTTGAACATCCGCCAGGTAGACCAATTGCCTCTGGCTGCGGTTCCATTTTGGAGCCATTAAATAAATATATTGACACATTTTTGAGACCATGGGTGGAAAAGACTAAATTATATCTTAGAGACACCATGAAAGTCATACAACTAGTGGAGAACCAACCGTTTGACAGTATGATGCAGTTTTTAGTCACTCTGAATGTGGCTTCTTTATACACTAGCATTCCCCATGATGAAGCCCTAGAGGTGGTCCACGAGGTTCTTAACAAAAGGGACAAACCATGCTGGGTCCACACAGACTTTATAGTACAACTGCTTGATATAGCAATGAGTAGGAACTACTTCATTTTTCAAATTGAAATCTTTTTTCAATGTAAAGGAGTAGCCATGGGGGCTGGCTTTGCGCCTAACTTGGCAAATTTGTTTATGGATAAATATGAAGAAAAACACATTTACAACATTGAGAATCTTTTCCTAGACAACATCTCGATGTGGAAACGTTACATCAACAATGTTTTAATGATTTGGACTGGAGATGAATTGAGCCTGATTGACTTCACGTCTTGGTTGAACGGTAGATCTTCTGACATCAAGTTCACCATGGCGTATGACAGAGACACTATTAGTTTTTTGAGTCTATCACTCAAGATAGAAGATTCTAAGATATACACCACTCTTTTCAGAAAGCCAACTGAACGAAACATACTTTTGAGATATAATTCCCACCATCCCAGGAATCTTCGCGATAATCTCCCTTATGGCCAATTCTTAAAGTTAAGACGTAAATGCACATGTAGAGCAGGTTTGTTTTCAGGAAACTGATGTACTTATGACTCGACTAAGGGAAAGAGGATACCCCAAGGGTCTTCTCAAAAGGGCTAGAAAAACTAGCATGGTACTGCCCACGCGATACCCTGCTTGAAGTCAAACCTAAGGACACCACCACCAATAGACTAGTCTGTGTCACCACATTCAACACCAGGAGTAATGACATTAAGAAAGTGATTGTCACGAGGTGCCGAACCAAGACGTAATGGAAGAGGACGATATAGACCTGTTTCCCCCTTATCTATCTCCATCTCCTCTCCTCTATTTCCAGTCAGCGTCTGCTTTCGACCTACGAGACCTGGAGTGTACCTTTAAGGGCCTCGATGTCCAGAACTCGTCACCCGCTCACGTGACCTGGTCACCTGCCCCAATGAGCAGAGAGCTTGATGCCGCGGAAGAGGTAAAACTGAGTCCTCCCCTTCGAGGAGACGCTGGAGAGTTCAAGCCAAGGACTGGAACCGGGCCCGAGAGTCCTAGCAGCTTCCCGACGGAAGAAGAGGAGGATGGAGACTCGCTACCACAACGAGAGGCCCCGGAGACGACGAAGAAACAGACGAGCGCTGCCACCGCCATCGGAAAGAGGGAGCCGAACCCTGTTCGGCACAGCGAACAGACGAGCCACGTTCCAGGAGGAGCGTGGCTCCACGAGGTACGTGAGCATATCCGAGCAGCTTGGGGGAAGAGAGCCCGAGGCGGAAAGCTGGGCGGGAACGAGAAGGGAGGGGATAGAGGTTTTGCGGCTTGTGTAGCATAAAAGGCAGTGCGTAAAGTACAGCGCGAGAGCAGCATAGACAACACTGGTGGCGGACCTCGGGTGAAGCCTCCCTTCATACCCTTCCCTTTTTACACAAAGGATCTTTAGGGCAATGACCTCATATAGTTCTTTTTGTTTTGTGTTTTCTTTTTGTTCTGCAATTGTCCGGAGGATCGTGGAGCCCTACGCGAACTGGGAAAGAATCCTTCCAGATCTATGCACAGAAGAGACGGATAGAAAAAGGATCCCCCTTTATTCATCCTGACTAAAGCGAAACCTACTTTCTGTTGTTTAAATAAAACAACTGAATACTGAACACAGTCTCTGTCTTGCTTCTATAGCGCCACACGTGGTGTCAGAAGTGGCATCACTATTCCATAGATAGCCATTATGGAGAACCTAATCCAGCAACTAATCTGTGGGCAGGAGAAGTTGGAATGGGCGCTGGAAAAGCAAATGACATCCGCTCAGGCGGACAGAGACATGTTTAAAGACTTCATAAATCACCAGGTGGAGTGCATCCAAAAGGTTGCGGTCGCTCAGTAGCAGTTAACCTCACAACTACAAACACGCCCAGGGATCCAAGGAGGCGGCCCCAATATAGCCCTACAAAAATATCTCCCAGGGGAGGACCCTGACGCCTTCTTATTGAACTTTGAAAGGGCAGCGCGTGCCTGTGGTTGGCCAGAAGCCAAATGGCCTTTCTTCCTGGCCCCCCTACTTACTGGAGAAGCTCAGGCCGCATTTCAAGTGGCCAATGCAACCGGGAACACCCCCTACACCGAAATAAAGGGTATCATCTTGGATCACTTATGCATGGACTCTGAAGCCTATAGGGTCCGGTTCAGGAAGGAGAGGGGTACCCCGGGAGATAACCCTAAGACTTTGTTTTTTAAGCTTAAGGCCGCCGCAGATAAATGGCTCAAGCCACAGGAACACACCAAAGAAGAGATCATGTCTTTGATCTACCTTGAACAATATTTGGAGGCTCTGCCCTTCTCCACACAGCAATGGCTGAAACAACATACACAACTGACAGTGGAACAAGCTGCAGAGATGGCCACCACATTTTCCAGGGCCCAACCTCGTTCCTTGCCTTGGGAAACCGAGAAAACAACACGCTCTTCCAGTTCATTGTGCAAACAGATGCATCTGAGTTGGGGGTAGGGGCTGTACTGTCACAGTTGAATGATGAAGGTCAGGATCAGCCAGTAGCTTTTATTAGCAGAAGGCTGACCCCCAGAGAGAAACGTTGGTCAGCCATTGAGAGGGAGGCCTTTGCTGTGGTTTGGGCTCTGAAGAAGTTGAGGCCATACTTGTTTGGCACTCACTTCCTTGTTCAGACAGACCATAAGCCCCTCTTATGGCTAAAACAGATGAAGGGTGAAAACCCCAAACTTTTGAGGTGGTCCATTTCCCTACAGGGGATGGACTATACAGTGGAACATAGACCTGGGAGTAGCCATGCCAATGCAGATGGACTCTCCAGATATTTCCACTTAGAACATGAAGTCTCAACTGGTCAAGGTTAGTTTAATGTCCCTGCGTTTGGGGGGGGAGGGTTGTGTAGGAGAGTAGGATCTGCTTCTCATGGTTTCCCCACTTTTTGCTGATGTTTCACTGTTTTTCGACTTTAGTCTGGCTGGGACCCTGCTATCCAGGACCCCAGCCTAGCTAGCTTCCTCTCTAAAATGGATTCCTAGTGCCTTAGGTACACTTCAGATTGGATTCTGGGGTGCCCTTATAAGTCCCTAGTATATGGTATACTATGTACCCAGGGCATAGGTACCCCAGAGGCCTACCAGGGGCTGCAGCATGTATTATGCCACCCCTGGGAAGCCTTCCAAAATTACACCACAGGACTGCTACTGCAGCCTGAGTAAGGTGGTGCATGCACCCCTTACTGAGATATAGGTTCACTATATCTCACCCTATCACTGCACATATAAACCTATCAGTCACCCCTATGGCAGGCCTTATCAATCCTGAAGGCAGGGTGCTTGGTTTTATGTGAGAGGGTGCCCATGCATGAGCAGAGCCCCTCTGCAGCCTTCGGAATCTATCCTCCGGGGTTGTCTGTGAGTGCAGCCTCACCATATACTCTTAAGTGCATTATAACTAAACGGTAAATGCTAACTTTGGGATGGCTGCACGGAAACATGTCGTGTTTGGTGTCAAACACCTTGGAATCATACCCCCACACCAGTAACTGGTAGTATGATCCCACCCTTCTAGAGGGAGAGACATGACAGCACCGGTATACCCGGTACCAGCTAACAGAGCCCTGGCATCACAAAATGGATGCTGCAGCCACAGACACGAGTCTGGCCTCCTGCTGCCGACCGAAACTCTGGCAGGGGAGGCCTGGACAATAGGTTTCCTGTCACAGGGAGGTGTTACCACCTCCCAGACAGGCCTTAGTGCATTGGGGCTGGGTGGGTGCAGTCTCAGAGTGCTTTGAAGTCCTGCACTGGGGGCACATTTGGTGTCCCTGTGCATAGCCCAGTTCAAACCGGTTGCAGGGGCTACCAGCCCCTGCTCTGGCGCGAAACTGGACAAAGGAAATGGGTGTAGCCACCCCTCTTACCAAACCCTCCCATAGGTGGGTCCCTTGAGTTAGTCCAACCCCTTCCTTGGGTATAAGATAGGAACCCCTGGCAACAGGACTTTAGATGGCCTTCTTCACCCATCACAATCTGGCTTCCGCTCCTCACACAGCACCGAGTCGGTTCTGGTAGAGGTGGTGGAGGCGATTCGGGAGTGTCGAGACGCCGGGGGGAGAGCAGATTTAATCCTGCTCGACCTCTCGGCGGCCTTTGACACGGTCCCCCATTCCCTTCTCTTACAGCGCCTGACCCAGGTCGGTGTCTCAGGCACTGCCTGGGGCTGGATCAAGTCCTTTTTAGAAGGGCGGACGCAGCAGATTTGGATCCCTCCTTCTTGCTCGCTCAGCCGGTGACCACGGTTGTCCCTCAGGGGTCCTCTTTGAGCCCCTTCTTTTTAATGTATATTTGACACCCCTGTTTTTTGGCTGAAAGCCTAGGTGCCAAGGTAATGGCCTATGCTGATGACACCCAGCTGCTTTTACCTGGGACAACAAGGATGAATCAGTAGTGCAGATTCATCACTGTCTCTCCTCCATTTTTAAATGGCTAGCAGCGGCACAACTGAAGTGCAACGAGGAGAAATCTGAGATTCTTCTCTTTGGTAAGTTCCCCTTGGATTTCCGTGCCACTCTTTGGCCTTCTGAATTCCCTGTGCCTGCTTCTGTGGGAAAACCTGCAAAGAACCTGGGTATTTGGTTTGATGAGAGTCTATCCTTCTCATACCACATCAATAGGCTAGTAGGAGGCTGCTTCGGCATTTTAAAAATTCTAAGAAAATTCTTTCTCCTCCTCCCGCTGGCAGCACGCAAAACAGTCACCTGCGCTCTCATTCTGTCTAGACTCGACTATGCCAACGCATTGTACGTGGGTATACCTGGATATTCGCTCCAACGGCTCCAGGTCATTCAGAATGCAGCAGCTAGGCTTCTGCTGGACATCCCCTCACGGGAAAGTGCGCGATCTCACCTATACTCACTACACTGGCTGCCGGTAGCGGATCGTGTGAAATTTAAATCTTTGATTCTTGCCCATCGGGCTCTTCATGGTAGTGGACCCTTATACCTCCAAAAACGGCTCTCCTTTTACACTCCATCTAGACAGTTGCGGTCAATGTCTCTTCATCTGTCACAGGTCCCTAGATTCAAACTTCACAGACTTGGAGGTAGATCTTGGTCTAGAAAGGCGGCAGACGCTTGGATGCACTCCCACTGGCACTTCGTTCCATTTCTGACACTGCAATTTTTAAGAAGAAATTAAAGACTTTTCTCTTCGCCTAATTGAGCACTGTTTCCCTTGGGTTCTGCTCGCGCCGGGACACTCTCGAGTATCCGTGCGCGCTATAAGTTAAAATAACATAACATAACATAACATATCCCTGGACGAAACTCTGAAACTGAATCCTGGACCTTCGACTGATCTGTTAAACGCCAGATGACTGAAGAATCTCCCTTGGAGTAAAGGAGTTACTCCCCTGCTTGGCAGGCACCAAAGACGCATCTGTCCGGTCTGCATCTCCGAAGCTCCCGCCGGACGCCGACGACTTTGCAACCCAGGAGGTGGGTTTCCAGACTTCCCAGAGGCTGACCCGAGTCCCCAGCAAAGCTGAGACCCGTAGCCCTCGTGGGTACCGTGGAACCGGAACCCCTGGACACCGTGCACATTTGCAAGTGCATAAGCTTCTGGTCAATCCTAGAGGCTGTGCTTTGGGTTACTTGTAGCCCCAACCCCGAGCAGTGTATCCACCGAAGATTGCTGGCCTGGCCACTCCCAGTGACCCGTGGGCCGCCATTTTGTGATTCCACTTGAGGTCCCTTCGCAATCCCTTGTCCGTCGACTTGTGGGTCCCTCAGAAGGACAACTCTAATTTCAACGGGCCTCCCTGATTGCTCCAGGCCTGCCCTGACTCTCCCTCGCTTGGGGAGTCCCTTGGACCTCGCTGGTCCACACCGAAGCCTTTGTTCTCTTCCTGCGTGGGTTGCTGTTGCCAAGGTTTGTTGGGTCCAATCTGGGCACCGACACTGCAGCAAGCGACATCCTTTGTGGGACAGCTCGAATCCAGCTCCTGGTCATCGTCAACACCTCCTGGTCCTCGTGGCTGCAGAGACAATCTTCACCTCTTCGAACTTGAAGCACCCGACATCGGTGGGCATTCGACTATCGTGCCCCTGGTCACTGGCTAGTGACCCAGACTCTGTCCCCTCTGCTTTCAGGTTCTTCACATCCTCGATCCAGGCTTGGATCTCTTCGGACACTTCGCCTCTTCCCGGCAGCAGCACTTTCCAGCAAGGGGCCATTGAAAACGACGGCGCGGCCCGACACCATTTGACACCTATGCACCCGGCTTCCCTGGGTGAGGTAACACGAGTACTTCGGTGCTCCCGTGGGTGTTGGCCCTAGAACCCTCTAAGTCCAAAAGGGTTTGTTCCTAGTCCACTCCGAAGTGTCCCTAAACTTTAAAACTCTAACCGCGACTTTCCCCATAGACGCTAACGGGACTCGCGGCTGTGTTCACACACTGCACACGTCCCCCGTGGGTCCCCTGTGTCACTACCTTGGGTGGTTCCTTGGGGTCCCAGCGATTCTACAGGCTCTAGGCCTTGTGTCTAGTCAAGTCGTGGTTCTTATACCACTTTCTTAATATATGGTTTGGTACGCCCCTAGGGCTAATCGTATATTGTGCTAATTTACTGTGATATTTGAAGTGTAACATATGTGCTTTGACCTCTAGCCTCATAAAGAGACTAGTAGGGTGTGTTTAGAAATAAATACATATATTTTATATATATACCTGGGGTGGTCTCCTTTCATTTGGCCATTCACGAGATTATCGACTGGTAAAACAAATAGCTTTACACTCCTTCAAGACTTAGCCTGAAGGCTGCTCTCCATAGCTACCACTAGGATAGCTTTCAATAAAGGTTGTCTTTAAACCTATCATCAATAAAGGTCGTTTGGACTGGTGCAAGGTGCCCACTATAACTAGTGGACAGCATATACCAGGCCAACTTCTCACATTGGTGTGCAGCGGTTGGATTCAAGCTTGCCTTTGTTTTACCAGATAATCAAAAAGTCAATTGGGGAAGATTGTGTAGTAATACATTTTAAGAGACAGCACTATGTGAAATACCTCCTGGGTATGATCCCTAACTTTCCTGTGGCGTCTACACAAATTTTTGCTGTACCTTTGGGCTTTTTTTACAGACCTCTGGGGTCACAACAAATGACGAAGACTAGGCTGAACTATACTCCGGGACCTGCTGTTTCCCCTGTCCCTATTCATGTTGTAGTACCTCCCCCTGTTAGAGAAGCAAATGCCTTAGATATACCTTTGACAAATAGGTTTGCGTCTTTGGAGGATTTGGAGGCATGCGACTGACATAGGGAAAATGAGGAGTTTGTGTCCCCTATGACACATCAGGAGATAACCCGCACTAGAGTAGGTCACTCACAGGCTGAAGAAAGGGATAATATAAAAGCATTGGTTTGGAATATAGCGGGGCTCAGATCTAAGAAGGATAATGAAGATTGGCTATCAATATTAAATGGATATGACTTAGTGTGCCTCCAGGAAACATGGGAGGTGGGTACTGTGTTTTATGATGGGTTCCGTACATTCCATACCCCCGCAATTCCATCTCGGTCTGGAAGAGCGAGAGGCGGTATAATAACGCTGATAAAGAACACTTTAGCTATAAAAATAATTGATTTAAATGTGCTGTCACCGTATTATCACCTATTAGTCTTTAGTGGGGATTGTCAAGCAGATGTTTTATTAGTACATTTTTATAATAATCTTTTTGAAGGCAACATGGCAGATGTAATCCGTTCTCTTGAAAATGAAATAGAAAAAGCTATAGGCAGCCACCGTAAACATTTGCACATACTATGGGTGGGTGACTTTAATTGCCACAACTGCCCAAAAATTCTAAGGCCAGTTTGTGGAATAGTTGGTGAGGACGGGGTTACACCATATCATTTTATACATCACGAATATGGGGAGGAAATAAATAGGCTCATGGTTACTAGGAACCTGGAGATTTGTAACCCTGCAGAGGAAGAAACGGGTACTTTGGTAAAAACCTTCGGGGATCCTAGAAATGGATCAACGCTTGACTACCTTGTAGTGGAAACTGCTTTTAAGAAATTTTTATATCAGGTAGGAACCTTTGTTTCAAATTTTAGTGATCACGCCGCTCTGACTTTTACATTGGAATGGAAGGGCTGTTTCAGTAGCAATATTAAAAAAGTCGTGGCACCAAGTATAGCTAGGAAAAATGGTATAGTGCTTAAATGGGCAAAAATAAATAAAGATACATTAATCCCTAAAGTAATTCGTCATACCCAAGAAGAAATTGATACATGCCTTGCTTTGCAGGGAGATCCACAAAAGTATAGTGAAAGCTTTTGCTACTCTGTTGAATGTGGTGGAAGATAATTTAAAATCTAACTTCAAGGCAAGCGTAGGAAAAGCTCCACGTTGGTTTGATAGGACCTGCACAAAATCTTTGAGTAGACTCCTTAATGTATTAAAGGAAAAGCCAAGAAATAAAGTTTTGGTGAGTCTCTTATGAGGCGAATATAAAAAATGCAGACAGGTGAGATTAGCGGCTCTAAAAGAAGAGGCATGGGAAAAACTGCGGGTAGCTTCCTTCCTAAAAAGTTCTAAAGAGTTTTGGGGGAAAGTTAATTCCCCATTCTTGTGTGAAGACTCAGATCCCTCTATAAGTACGCATGTGGGACAGGAAGCCTGGGTGGACCACTATACTGCAATATTTGATTCGGTATATCCGAATGATGAGTACTTATCTAGTTCTAAAACAGATACACCGATCATTTTTTCAATGATAGAGGTGGAAAAGGGATTAAAACAGTGTAGCAGTGTCAAGGCTCCGGGTCCAGATGGCGCTCCGATTGATTTTTTCTTTGAACCATTGGAACTCTGGATTCCATTTTTAACTAATGTTTTAAATGCTATCGCAAAAGGTCCAATACCGGCTTCGTGGAAAACGACGGTAATTGTACCAATTTTTTAAAAAGGAGATAAAGCATTGCCAAAGAATTATCGACCGATTTCACTTATAGACGGCACCTGCAAACTTATGGGCCGTCTTGTTTTAAACAGAATTGAGGAATGGGCAGCAGACAAAAATATCTTAATTTCTACTCAATATGGTTTTAAAAAAGGGATGGGGACATTAGATCAGTGTCTAAATCTAAACCTAATTGCGGCAAAATATACCAATGCAAAAGAGGGGAACATATTTATGGCGTTTATGGATCTCTCCGCCGCATTTGATTCAGTTTCACACGGGAAATTATGGTTTATTTTAAAAGAAATGGGCGTGGAGGTAAACATTATCTCCTTCATTAGACAGTTATATTCCCAGTCCACAGCTTGTGTAAGATATGGATCCCAGGGAGAATGCACAAGGGCCTTTCCAATTCATCGGGGGGTTAGGCAAGGCTGTGTCTTAGCCCCCCTTTTATTCTCTATGTACACAAATGGGGTAGAGTCAGCAGTAAATGCGGATGTTATCGATGTACCTAGAGAAAATAAAAAACAGCTACCCATACTACTTTATGCAGATGACGCCGTTCTGGTGGCAAGAACTGGCATAGCCTTACAAAAACTAATAAATAATTATGTATCTTATATGTCGGGCCTAGATTTACAAGTAAATGAAACCAAAACATTTGTTTTAGTAGTGGGGAAACAGCCAAGGAAACTACCAACTTTTTATATTGCCTCACGAAAAATTGAAATAACTAAAACTTTTTTATATCTGGGAGTACTTTTTAATAGTGAAGGGACCTGGAAGGACATGGTTGCGAACAGATGTAATGCCTTGGAAAAAAACGCTATGGCTATCCGTTCTTTTACAAGAAAACTGGGCACTAAGCCTGTAAAACCAATCAAAAAATTTATGGCGCCAGAGCTGTTGCTTCTGCTACATATGGCGCAGGCATTTGGGGTGTAGCTAATACTGATTCACTACAAAAAAAGGAAGATATGTTCTTTAAAAAGTTATTTGCTATCCCCAAAGGGTGCTCTAACTATATTGTGCACCAGGAATTACAAGTCCCTTTCATTTCTGACCTGACATTTTTAGCCCCAGTTTTATTTTGGCATTCGATTTGGAAGAGAGATACGGTGGGGCTTACCCAAGGCATCATCCAAGATTGTATACAGCTTGATAAAGCAAATCGAGTCCCTTGGCTGTGTTATGTTAAAAACACATTGATGAAGTTGGGTTTAGAGACCCTGTACTTAGATCCATCTGCTTGTAGGGGTACACCAAAAAGCGTAATTAAAGCACGTGCTAAAGAACTTAGAGAAAAAAAAAGAGATAACCTAAATGGGGCCAAACCTACAGTAGCACTATATTTAACCCTACCGTGTATTATAGGAGAAACAAATTCATATTTGACATCTGTAACAAATCCCCGACATAGATTTATATTGCTAAGGTTTAGATTACATTTTATTCCCTGTTTGTTAGGCTATCCATCAGGGACCTATTCAGTAAATGAACTTCCAGTTTGTCCCTGTGATAAAATATCTACACAATCGAACCTACATCTGTTATTTTTTTGCAAATTTTATTCATGTATTCGGAAAAAGTATATTCGCCCGCTGTTGCTAAAATATCATTTTATCCAATGCCGACCTGCCCTGTTTTTCCTCCAAATGCTCTCCAATCCATATGTTAACTACTGTGTAGCATCGTACTTATGTTCGGCTTTATCAAAAAGGAGGTTAGTGAGGTATTAGACTGTCCAAAATTCCAAACTGCACTAATTAGCACTTTAAAATAATTGTTTGGGTGGAGTCTATCTTGATAAATATTCAAAATATTTTTAGATGTTAGATATTCGTTATTGCAATGTATTTTATTAATTTAATGGTATTGTTCATAAGAGGCACTGTGAGCACTTTAAGCGCTATGCACTTTACTGATAATTCAGTTTGAAAAACGTAATGGATGGTATTACTATTTTAAATGGTTCCTATCTGGTTTTTTATTGTCTGTACACTTTCGTGAATTTTAACTATATTGCTTGTGATATATTGTCTTTTTTAAAACATTTTGAATAATGTATGATCTGTATACTTTTATGACCTTATCAATTAAGATCGAATAAAGTTATTAACCAACCAACCAGATAATCTCAAGTGAGTGACTAACTGAAAACCACTAAAAGGTACCTGAGGTACATATAATTCAAGCTTAAAATTACAGTAAGTTCTACTGAACTTAGACTTGTGTGTCAAGGGCTTAGCACACCCTTTCTACAACTCAAGAGAGTTTAGTAGGCCACACTAGAGTAGGTAGTGCATACACCACACCTCACTAGTGATGTCTTCAAGGCCAGGAACCAGTGGGTCCCTGCCAGAAGCCAATGGGCTTCCAGCATCCAAGTATGACAACCTCCAATTCTTGGAATTGAGAGCATTGTGTAGTACTAGGAAATTGAAGACAGGAAAAACTGCAAACACCCAACGCCTCATAGAGGTACTGCTGTTGGATGATCTCAAAAAGACCTCAGGGTCTGATGGGGTAGGCAGAGAGGGTGGGGCAGCAGATGAGGAAAGGCCAAAGGGTGAAGATACCCATGACCTGACCTCTGAAGCTGGCCAGGAAGATGACAATGATCTTACCCTGGAAAATCCAGCTCCCCCTGCAGATGAGGAGGATGACCACAATGGCCCCCTCTTTATCCCACCAGGGAGAGTTGAGAGTGTGCCTAGAAGGTCAAGATCGCCTTCTCAGGAGTCTAACCACTCTGACACTTCCATAGGGACCTCTGTTTCCTCTCATAGGAGGGAATCCTCTCATGAAAGGAAAGAGAGACTGCTCAAGTATGAAGAAGCTCAGCTTAGAATCAGAAGAGAGCAGGTGGCTTTAGATAGGGAGTCCCTAGAGCTTCAGAGAACAAGAAGAAAGTTGGGACTAGAGTCCCATGGTGGCAGCAACTTCCCTAGTGGTAGGGAAAGGTCTCATGACCATAAAAACCTAAGCAAGATTGTCCCTCCCTACAAGAGTGGGGATGACATCCACAAGTGGATTACTGCACTGGAAAGGGTCTGTAAAGTTCAGAGGGTCCCCCAAGAGCAGTGGGCAGCAATCTTGTGGCTCTCCTTTGCAGACAAAGGTAGAGATAAGCTCCTCACTGTAAGAGAAGAGGATGCTGATGATTACCAAATCTTGAAAAGTGCACTGATTGACGGGTTTGGCCTAACCACTGAACAGTATAGGATAAAGTTCAGAGATACCCAAAAGGCACAAAATCAAGACTGGGTGGACTTTGTAGATTGTGCTACCAAGGCTCTGGAGGGCTGGTTACTTGGCAGTAAGGTGTGTGATTTCAAAGGATTGTACAACTTAATTATGAGGGAGCAGATCCTTAATAATTGTCAAAATCAGCTGTTGCATCAGTACCTGGTGGACTCTGATCTGACCTCTCCCCAAGAATTGGGAAAGAAGGCAGACAAATGGGTCAGAACCAGGGTGAGGCAGAAGGTTCAGAACCAAGGTGGTGACCCAAAGAAGCACGATTCTAAGAACTCTGACAAGGGTGGGGGAAAGGGTAAAGACCAGAAGTCTTCTCAAGGTCCCCAAAAATCTTCTTCTGGGGGGGAATCCCAATCTAACAAAAGTAAAGGCCAAAAGAAACCATGGTGTAAGATCTGTAAACAGAAAACACACTGGACCAGTGATTGCACCAAGTCCAAAGACTCAAGTCCAGCCACCATTGCCCCTAAGGCAACTGTTCCCCCTAGTGCAGCTACAATTGGTGGTACTCAGAATAAGGGTATAGTAGGGTTAACCCTGGGTTCTGAGATGGGCTCTGGCCTAGTCAGAGTTCCAACTCAGGCTGTCCTGGTCTGTGATGGAGGCATGGACATGTCCTCCTCTGTGAGTCCCAGTAACTTGGGCAAGTACAGACAGCAGCCTTTGATAAATGGAAAAGAGGCTTTGGCATTCAGGGACACAGGAGCAAGTGTCACAATGGTGACAAAAGATTTTGTGGCTCCTGGGCAGATTATACTTGGTGAGATGTACCAAGTGACCAATGCTAGCAATGTCAGGACAGACCATTCCATGGCAGTTGTTAATTTCTCCTGGGGAGGGGTAACTGGCCTCAAGAAAGTTGTGGTAAGTGCAGACCTCCCTGTAGAATGCTTGCTTGGCAATGATCTAGAAACTTCAGCTTGGGCAGAAGTGGAGCTCAGGACACATGCAGAAATGCTAGGGATCCCTGCACATGTATTTGCTGTGACCAGGTCACAGGCCAAAAAGGCTAACACTGAACAGGCCCTGGATTCTGGAATAATGGACCAGGTGCCTCCCAAGAGGAGGAGCAGTAGGGTTAAGGCAGAGCCTTCCCCCCTGACTCAGAATACAGATCAGCCTCCTGAGGGAGATGATCTTAGTTCTGAAGAAGGAACTGTCCCAGAGGAGCTGGAACCTGATCAGGTTGAGTTCTTGGGGACAGGGGGCCCTTCCAGGGCAGATCTGAGCCAGGAGCAGCTGAGCTGCCCCTCTCTTGAACCCCTCAGAAAGCAAGCTGCTGATGAGGCTGCTGGGAATGCTAGTGGCACCCATAAGATATATTGGGATGATGGACTGCTATATTCAGAGAGTAGAGACCCCAAGCCTGGTGCTTCCAGGAGGTTGGTAATACCTCTGAAATTTAGGGGCTTCCTATTGGCCCTAGCCCATGATATTCCTCTAGCAGGTCACCTGGGCCAAAACAAGACTTGGGACAGAATTGTTCTTCACTTTCATTGGCCCCACATGTCTGAAGACACTAAGGAGTTTTGTCGCTCATGTGTCACCTGTCAAGCCAGTGGGAAGGCAGGTGGAACCACAAAGGCCCCCATGATACCACTACCTGTGGTGGGGGTTCCCTTTGAGAGGGTGGGTATTGATATAGTTGGTCCCATGGATCCTCAGACAGCCTCTGGGCACAGATTTATCCTGGAGGTGGTGGACCATGCCACTAGGTACCCAGAAGCCATTCCACTTAGGACCACCACAGCACCTGTGGTGGCCAGGGCCCTCTTGGGAGTATTCTCAAGGGTGGGTTTTCCTAAGGAGGTAGTATCAGACAGGGGTGCGAACTTCATGTCTAGTTACTTGACTGCAATGTGGAAGGAGTGTGGAGTGAATTACAAGTTCACCACACCCTATCACCCACAATGCAATGGTTTGGTTGAAAGGTTCAACAAAACCTTAAAGGGCATGATCAAAGGTCTCCCAGAAAAGCTCAGGCGCAGATGGGATATCCTTTTGCCCTGCCTTTTATTTGCCTACAGGGAGGTGCCTCAAAAGCGGGTTGGTTACAGCCCTTTTGAACTTTTGTTTGGCCATCCTGTTAGGGGTCCTTTGTGTCTGGTGAAGGAGGGATGGGAGTTACCTCTCAAACCCCCTAAACAGGACATAGTGGACTATGTACTTGGTCTCCGCTCCAGGATGGCAGAGTATATGAAAAAGGCAACCAAACACCTTGAGGCTAGCCAGGAATGACAAAAGGCCTGGCATGACCAAAAGGCTGTGCTGACTGTGTACCAGCCAGGACAGAAGGTGTGGGAGTTGGAGCCTGCGGCCCCAGCAGCTCTCCAAGATAAGTGGAGTGGCCCCCATACAATTGTTGAACAGAAGGGAGAGGTCACCTACTTGGTAGACCTTGGAACTCCCAGGAGTCCCCATAGGGTACTTCATGTCAACAGACTGAAACCATATGTCGACAGGGCAAACCTGGGCTTGCTCATGGCTACTGATGAGGGACAGGAGGAAGAGAGTGATCCACTCCCTGACCTGCTCTCTCAGAACCCTGATGATGGATCAGTAGATGGTGTAGCCTTGGCAGGCAGCCTCACTGTCCAGCAACAAACTGACTGCAGAAAAGTTCCCAGCCAGTTCAGGCATATGTTCTCCATGACACCTAGTCAGACTACCTGGTGCACTCATGAAGTGGACACTGGGGACAGTCTGCCTGTCAAGAATAAAATCTACAGGCAGCCTGACCATGTCAGGGATTGTATAAGGACAGAGGTCCAAAAGATGTTGGATTTTGGAGTCATTGAACCCTCAGATAGCCCTTGGGCTAGTCCAGTAGTCCTTGTGCCTAAACCTCACACCAAAGGTGGCAAGAGAGAAATGAGGTTTTGTGTGGACTACAGGGGTCTCAATGCAGTCACTAGGACTGATGCCCATCCCATCCCAAGGGCAGATGAGCTTATAGATATTTTGGCCTCAGCCAAGTTTCTGAGCACATTTGACTTGAAAGCTGGCTACTGGCAGATCAGACTAGCTGATGATGCAAAGCCAAAGACAGCATTTTCTACCCCTAGTGGGCATTATCAATTTGTGGTGATGCCCTTTGGTTTGAAAAATGCACCTGCCACTTCCCAAAGGTTGGTGAATACAGTCCTTACAGGCCTGGAAGACTATAGTGCAGCATATCTAGATGATATTGCTGTCTTTAGCTCCACCTGGGAGGATCACCTGGTCCACCTTAGGAATGTTTTGGAGGCCCTGCAAAAAGCAGGCCTAACTATCAAGGCTACTAAGTGCCAGATAGGGCAGAGTCAGGTTGTGTACCTGGGCCACCTTGTGGGTGGAGGCCAGGTTCAACCATTGCAGAGCAAAATCTAGACCATAATGGACTGGGTTGCTCCCACTACCCAGACTCAGGTGAGAGCCTTCTTGGGCCTGACTGGGTACTACAGAAGATTTGTAAAAGGTTATGGATCCATAGTGACCCCATTGAATGACCTTACCTCTAAGAGAAGGCCCAAAAGGTTCAGTGGACAGTTAGCTGTCAAAAGGCATTTGATGACCTGAAGCAGGCCATGTGCACTGCTCCCATTCTGCAGAGTCCTGATTACTCCAAAAAGTTCATTGTGCAAACAGATGCATCTGAGTTGGGGGTAGGGGCTGTACTGTCACAGTTGAATGATGAAGGTCAGGATCAGCCAGTAGCTTTTATTAGCAGAAGGCTGACCCCCAGAGAGAAACGTTGGTCAGCCATTGAGAGGGAGGTCTTTGCTGTGGTTTGGGCTCTGAAGATGTTGAGGCCATACTTGTTTGGCACTCACTTCCTTGTTCAGACAGACCATAAGCCCCTCTTATGGCTAAAACAGATGAAGGGTGAAAACCCCAAACTTTTGAGGTGGTCCATTTCCCTACAGGGGATGGACTATACAGTGGAACATAGACCTGGGAGTAGCCATGCCAATGCAGATGGACTCTCCAGATATTTCCACTTAGAACATGAAGTCTCAACTGGTCAAGGTTAGTTTAATGTCCCTGCGTTTGGGGGGGGAGGGTTGTGTAGGAGAGTAGGATCTGCTTCTCATGGTTACCCCCACTTTTTGCTGATGTTTCACTGTTTTTCGACTTTAGTCTGGCTGGGACCCTGCTATCCAGGACCCCAGCCTAGCTGCTTCCTCTCTAAAATGGATTCCTAGTGCCTTAGGTACACTTCAGATTGGATTCTGGGGTGCCCTTATAAGTCCCTAGTATATGGTATACTATGTACCCAGGGCATAGGTACCCCAGAGGCCTACCAGGGGCTGCAGCATGTATTATGCCACCCCTGGGAAGCCTTCCAAAATGACACCACAGGACTGCTACTGCAGCCTGAGTAAGGTGGTGCATGCACCCCTTACTGAGATATAGGTTCACAATATCTCACCCTATCACTGCACATATAAACCTATCAGTCACCCCTATGGCAGGCCTTATCAATCCTGAAGGCAGGGTGCTTGGTTTTATGTGAGAGGGTGCCCATGCATGAGCAGAGCCCCTCTGCAGCCTTCGGAATCTATCCTCCGGGGTTGTCTGTGAGTGCAGCCTGACCATATACTCTTAAGTGCATTATAACTAAACGGTAAATGCTAACTTTGGGATGGCTGCACGGAAACATGTCGTGTTTGGTGTCAAACACCTTGGAATCATATCCCCACACCAGTAACTGGTGTGGGAGTGGAGTATGATCCCACCCTTCTAGAGGGAGAGACATGACAGCACCGGTATACCCGGTACCAGCTAACAGAGCCCTGGCATCACAAAATGGATGCTGCAGCCACAGACACGAGTCTGGCCTCCTGCTGCTGACCGAAACTCCGGCAGGGGAGGCTTGGACAATAGGTTTCCTGTCACAGGGAGGTGTTACCACCTCCCAGACAGGCCTTAGTGTATTGGGGCTGGGTGGGTGCACTCTCAGAGTGCTTTGAAGTCCTGCACTGGGGGCACATTTGGTGTCCCTGTGCATAGCCCAGTTCAAACCGGTTGCAGGGGATACCAGCCCCTGCTCTGGTGCGAAACTGGACAAAGGAAATGGGTGTAGCCACCCCTCGTTCCAAACCCTCCCATAGGTGGGTCCCCTGAGTTAGTCCAACCCCTTCCTTGGGTATAAGATAGGAACCCCTGGCAACAGGACTTTAGATATCCCTGGACGAAACTGAATCCTGGACCTTCGACGATCTGTTAAACGCCAGATGACTGAAGAATCTCCCTTGGAGTAAAGGAGTTACTCCCCTGCTTGGCAGGCACCAAAGACGCATCTGTCCGGTCTGCATCGCCGAAGCTCCCGCCGGACGCCGACGACTTTGCAACCCATGAGGTGGGTTTCCAGACTTCCCAGAGGCTGACCCGAGTCCCCAGCAAAGCTGAGACCCGTAGCCCTCGTGGGTACCGTGGAACCGGAACCCCTGGAAACCGTGCACATTTGCAAGTGCATAAGCTTCTGGTCGATCCTAGAGGCTGTGCTTTGGGTTACTTGTAGCCCCGAGCAGTGAATCCACCGAAGATTGCTGGCCTGGCCACTCCCAGTGAAGTGGGCCACCATTTTGTGATTCCGCTCGAGGTCCCTTCGCGATCCCTTGTCTGTCGACTTGTGGGTCCCTCAGAAGGACAACTCTAATTTCAATGGGCCTCCCTGGTTGCTCCAGGCCTGCCCTGACTCTCCCTCGCTTGGGGAGTCCCTCGGACCTCGCTGGTCCGCACCGAAGCCTTTGTTCTCTTCTTGCGTGAGTTGCTGTTGCCAAGGCTTGTTGGGTCCAATCCGGGTACCGACACCGCAGCAAGCGACATCCTTCCTGGGACAGCTCGAATCCAGCTCCTGGTTGTCGTCGACGCCTCCTGGTCCTCGTGGCTGCAGAGACAATCTTCACCTCTTCGAACTTGAAGCACCCGACATCGGTGGGCATTCGACTATCGTGCCCCTGGTCACTGGCTAGTGACCCAGACTCTGTCCCCTCTGCTTTCAGGTTCTTCACATCCTCGATCCAGGCTTGGATCTCTTCGGACACTTCGCCTCTTCCCGGCAGCAGCACTTTCCAGCAAGCGGCCATTGAAAACGACGGCGCGGCCCGACACCATTTGATACCTATGCACCCGGCTTCCCTGGGTGAGGTAACACGAGTACTTCGGTGCTCCCGTGGGTGTTGGCCCTAGAACCCTCTAAGTCCAAAAGGGTTTGTTTGTAGTCCACTCCGAAGTGTCCCTAAACTTTAAAACTCTAACCGCGACTTTCCCCATAGACGCTAACGGGACTCGCGGCTGTGTTCACACACTGCACACGTCCCCCGTGGGTCCCCTGTGTCACTACCTTGGGTGGTTCCTTGGGGTCCCAGCGATTCTACAGGCTCTAGGCCTTGTGTCTAGTCAAGTCGTGGTTCTTATACCACTTTCTTAATATATGGTTTGGTACGCCCCTAGGGCTAATCGTATATTGTGCTAATTTACTGTGATATTTGAAGTGTAACATATGTGCTTTGACCTCTAGCCTCATAAAGAGACTAGTAGGGTGTGTTTAGAAATAAATACATATATTTTATATATATACCTGGGGTGGTCTCCTTTCATTTGGCCATTTACGAGATTATCGACTGGTAAAACAAATAGCTTTACACTCCTTCAAGACTTAGCCTGAAGGCTGATCTCCATAGCTACCACTAGGATAGCTTTCAATAAAGGTTGTCTTTAAACCTATCATCAATAAAGGTCGTTAGGACTGGTGCAAGGTGCCCACTATAACTAGTGGACAGCATATACCAGGCCAACTTCTCACACCCAATCTCCCAGAACAACTAATATTAGGACTTGATAACCTGTTGTTCCTGAATCTACTCAGGATCAAGATACACTCCTCCGATACCCAAACCAACATGCAGCCGACCTTACTCACCCAAGCCCCCTGGCTCTCCGACAAAAGTTTCAAATACAACCAAACACATGATCCTACCTTTCAAGCCGCATGGGCCCACGCTAGACAAACCTTACCCAACCCGGTCTATCCTCTCTTTCACATAGAAAACAACCTCTTATATAGAACAGGGAGTCCAGGGGTCCCTCCTCAGCTATTGGTGCCACAAGCTTTCCGGGAACAGGTCCTGTTCTTTGCTCACTCCCACTTGCTTGCAGGACACAGAGGGGCCCAAAAGACCACACAAATAGTGCTACAACACTTTTATTGGCCAGGCATGTTTGCTCAAGTCACCAAGTACTGCCAGGAATGTGAGGTCTGTCAGAAAAAGAATCCCTATGCGCCTCCTTCCGTTCCGATACAGCCCCTTCCGATAATCGGAAAACCATTCGAGAGGGTGGGAATGGATCTCATCGGACCACTGCCACGATCCAAGAAGGGCAACCAGTACGCGTTGGTCGTAGTAGATTACGCTACCCGTTATCCTGAGGCTTTCCCATTAAGAGCCCCCACTACTACCAACATCAGCGACAAGCTCCTTGAACTGTTCTCAAGGGTGGGTTTCCCAAAAGAAATTCTTACAGACCAAGGGACACCCTTCGTCTCTCAGTTGATGTCACAAATATGTAGGTCCCTTAACATTTCCCACATCAAGACGTCTGTGTACCATCCACAAACCGATGGTCTCTGTGAACGGTACAATGCCACCCTTAAGCTGACGCTAAAAAAAATGCTTGCTGTCGACGGTAGGGAGTGGGACATGCTTCTCCCTCTAGTGCTTTATGTGGTAAGGAGCCAAACACAAAACAGCCTATGCTGTTCCCCTTTTGAGCTACTTTATGGCAGACAGCCACGCAGCCTTTTGGAGATAACCAAAGAGGCATGGGAACAAGAGAAACAGGAGTAGACCCGGTCATTCCTTGACTACACCCAGGCCTTACGCACCCGCTTACATAAACTGCGGGAGTTCGCTGACGCCAATTTAGAACAAGCCCAAACCAAACAGCAGTTATTCTATGATAAGGGGAAGAAATGGCGACACCTAAAAGTAGGGGACTGAGTACTGGTACTCATGCCGTCCGCCCTGCCTAAAGTCCTGTCCGAATGGAAGGGACCTTACAAAATCACCAAAAAGATCGGTTTAACGTCTTACCACTTACAAATCATGCCCAAAAGAACACAGACGTACCACATTAACCTTCTAAAAAAGTGGCTAGGCCCCCTTCTGAAGAACACTCATTTAACCATCCCAGTGGCCGAAAGTGATAACACCACCCTAGACCAACTGCTGATAAACGAAACCCTGTCTAGTGAACAGAAAAAGGCCCTACATGCTACCCTTTGTCCTTTCTCTTCCTTGTTTTCCGACCTCCCCGAGAAGACCACCCTGGTAGAACATTCTATCCCCACTCTGCCTGGGAAAACGGTGAAACAAAGACCGTATCGTATACCTGCCGCCCGGAGAGAAGCAATAAGGAAAGAGGTCGAAAGCATGCTTACTATGGGAGTAATAAGACCCTCCCAAAGTAACTGGTCCTCACCGATTGTCTTGGTGCCAAAACCAGATGGATCCGTTCGTCTTGCATAGACTTCCGGGCCGTCAACGCGATCTCTAAGTTCGACTCATACCCATTACCTGGGTGGACGAACTTATTGAGAGACTAGGCGAGGCCCAGTACATAACAACTCTAGACCTTACAAAGAGATATTGGCAGGTGCCCCTCAGATCACAAGACCAAGAAAAGACCGCCTTCTCTACTCCCACAGGCCTGTACGAATTCACTGTCTTACCCTTTGGTCTCCTCGGAGCACCTGCTACGTTCCAGAGGCTCATGAATAAGGTACTCTCAGACCACCAGTTGTATTCATCTGCCTACCTGGACGACATTGTTATTCATAGTCCCACGTGGGAACAACACTTGTACCATTATCACCAGGTCTTTCAGGCCCTTCAGTCAGCAGGTCTTCATATAAATGCCAAGAAATCCCGGGTAGGGTTCCAGAAAGTCAAGTACCTAGGCTATCTCCTCAGAAACTGGCTTATTGAACCCCAGCAAGAGAAAGTAAAGGCGATCTTAAACACATCGTTCCCTACCACAAAAAGAGAAGTCAGGGCTTTCTTAGGCCTCCTTGGCTACTATCGAAGGTTCATTCCCAAATACTCAGAGATAGCAACACCCTTGACCGACCTTATAAAATAACAGGCGAAGACCAGAGACCTTCTGAATCCCACACCTCTGGCTCTACAGGCATTCCAAGAGCTAAAGTAAGCTATCACCTCCAGTCCCATACTGAAGTCCCCTGATTTTTCTAAACCCTTCCTTCTGCAGACGGATGCCTCCGAAAGTGGCATAGGTGCTGTTTTGTCACAGACATCCGACGATGGCACCGAATATCCGGTGCTGTTTATCAGCCGCAAGCTCTACCCCTGAGAACAACGATACCCCATAATCGAGAAAGAATGTCTTGCGATCAAGTGGGCCGTGGACAAACTCCGATACTATCTGGAGAGCTCCCACTTCCTTTTGTATACTGATCACGCACCCTTGCTCTGGATGAGCCGGAATAAAGGGAATAACCCCCGGGTCTTACGTTGGTTCCTCTCCCTACAGCCTTTCTCCTTTGAGGTCAGACATCGTAAGGGCATTGAGAACGGGAACGCAGACTTACTCTCGCGGGTTCCCCTGTTCCCCGACCAGGAACAGTCTGGGGTAGGGGTGTGTCACGAGGTGCCGAACCAAGACGTAATGGAAGAGGACGATATAGACCTGTTTCCCCCTCATCTATCTCCATCTCCTCTCCTCTATTTCCAGTCAGCGTCTGCTTTCAACCTACGAGACCTGGACTGTACCTTTAAGGGCCTCGATGTCCGGAACTCGTCACCCGCTCACGTGACCTGGTCACCTGCCCCAATGAGCAGAGAGCCTGATGCTGCGGAAGAGGTAAAACTGAGTCCTCCCCTTCGAGGAGACGCTGGAGAGTTCAAGCCAGGGACTGGAACCGGGCCCGAGAGTCCTAGCAGCTTCCCGACGGAAGAAGAGGAGGACGGAGACTCGCTACCAGAACAAGAGGCCCCGGAGACGACGAAGAAACGGACGAGCGCTGCTGCCGCCATCGGAAAGAGGGAGCCGGACCCTATTCGGCACCACGAACTGACCAGCCACGTTCCAGGGGGAGCATGGCTCCACGAGGTATGTGAGCATATCCGAGCCGCTTGGGAGGAGAGAGCCCGAGGCGGAAAGCCGGGCGGGAAAGAGAAGGGAGGGGATTGAGGTTTTGCAGCTTGTGTAGCGTAAAGGCTGCGCGTAAAGTACAGCGCGAGAGCAGCATAGACAACACTGGTGGCGGACCTCAGGTGAAGCCTCCCTTCACACCCTTCCCTTTTTACACAAATCATCTTTAGGGCAACGACCTCATATAGTTCTTTTTGTTTTGTATTTTCTTTTTGTTCTGCAATTGTCCGGAGGATCGTGGAGCCCTACGCGAAGTGGGAAAGAATCCTTCCAGATCTCTGCACAGAAGAGACGGATAGAAAAAGGATCCCCCTTTATTCATCCTGACTAAAGCAAAACCTACTTTCTGTTGTTTAAATAAAACAGCTGAATACTGAGCACAGTCTCTGTCTTGCTTCTATAGCGCCACAGTGATCAATAAATATTGGAACCTCATTGGCACCGAGATTGACATGCCTGACAAACCACGGTTTGCCTTCAAAAGAGGCAAAAATGTAAGGGACTTCGTAGTGAGTTCATTTCTGAAAAGTAACAACACCAAAGACATTAGATCTCAATTGAATCTTCCTCCTCTGGTGAGTCACTTCAAATGGGGTCGCTGTAAAGCTTGTAGCCTTACAGTAGAGAGAAAGGAATTCATGCATAATGATCCCTTGTATACACTAAAACAACCCACCAACTGTTATACCACTTGGGTGATATCTGCAATTGAATGCCCATGTGGCAAAATTTATGTAGGCCAAACTACACTGAAGGCCAAGATGAGGATCCTACAACACTGCAGTAGGATTAGATGTAAGACACCAGGGGCTCCACTGGTAGAACACTTCGAAACTTCCAACCATGGTGTGGAAAGTCTGAAGTGGTGGATATTGGAAAAAAATAACTCACAATGCTAGAGGAGGTGAAATCCAATCCAGGCTAAATATCTGTGAGTGCAGATGGATACACATACTTGATACAGTAGCTCGGGCCTCATTAAATCTGAGGAAATCAATAGACAAATTTCTTTGCTGTAAGGTTTATCTTTCGCTTCCTGAATTTGATCAACTGTGTTATGTCATTTAGACTAATGTATGTCTACTGCTATTGGAACAACAGAGATATTGCCACTAAATGTGTATTAACCAGGTTCTGTGTACAAATGCTAAATGTGTAAAAATTATGATCGGTGCACAGATGCTATTGTAGTCCTATTGGAGGTAATGTGATTACCAAATTATTTGATTCAGGGTCGTTGCATGCTGAATCTGATCAACTGTCTTATGTCACATAGACTTATGTTTGTCAATTCTTATGGGTACTACAGAGATACTGTAGCTAAATATGTATTAATTATGTTTCATGTTGACATTGGTGATGATTCATTGTTTGCAGCATGTTGCATGTACCCCCAAGACTAATCTTTCGCCCCTGTTACCCATACATTGTACACACAGGCACTTCATAGACATGTTTCGTTGCAGACCTTCTGATGAGCCCAACGAGTTGCTTACATAACGCTTTAACTTTCACGTTACTATCTGGCGGTCATTTTTTCTGCCAGCGCCATGATGACTTTCGCACATGTTGAACGTCATCATCATAAATTAACCTGCGTAATGTGCACACCGGCACTGCCATTGTCTTCGGCCAGCCCCTTGACGTTTTCGGCACAGGTTGAACGTCACCGACATCACCTGTCAGGCACTCCAAGGATTTCATTGAGACACGCCCACCTACGCGGCCGCCGCCTCTTTGCCTCTTGAATTCTGACATGAATAGGCTGTACGTCATTGACGTCGACTGTCAAGCATACCTGCGATTCCTCAGAGAGGTGCACGCTTACGTGGCCGCCGTCTCTCCCTTTTTAAGACTGACTTCATTGCTCGACCGCGAGATGGGAGTTAGCTACCGGTGCGCTGCTACTTTTATCTAGGACTGATAGATGGTGTTAAGTACTCACTCTCGCATTCTTAATCAGGTTACTTGCATGCTAAATTAATTAACAACGGACGCTTTCGTATTGAATACGGGTTCTGCAAACTTACATGCCCTATTGTTGTCCACAATTGATTTTCTGCATGATTGAGGTATTCTCCACTGCCCCCCTTTTTTAAAGATTCACTTGCCGGCAGCTCAGGCCACGCTGATTCGTCGATTACATACATCACTAGACAGGAAAGAGTTAGATCTCCACGTGGTCCTGCTATTGCTCTGCAAAGATCACGCAATGGTTTAAATGTACCTATTTCCATATCCCTCACTAGGCTACGTACAAGCTAATTCATTTAGCATCGGACCAGTTGCTGCTTGGAATTATTGCATTACATGGGTCCACTTCAGGTCGTCCTTGCTGGAATTGACCTACTGGATGGGTGAGTTAACTTCCTTCTGTCAGCTCCTCATAAGTGGTATGTTTAAGGTAATTTATGGTCTAACTAAAGCCTAAATTCAATGTATCCCCCCAGATTTGTAAACTGAGATTAGTCGTGTATGAATTCGTACTGACCAAGGACCCAATTGAATAATTGTTTTCGGACTTAAACCCAGACCCAGAGGAGTTCCTTCTTTGCATTGGTGAGCTATCCCATTGGCCCATCCCAGTTACAAATTATTATTTTTATACACCACACTTATTCACACTTGCCCCTCTTCTTTACGTAGGCTGTCTATATGGTTTCCCGCAAGTCCTGAGGAAGACCCACTGTGATGTTTTCATGATAACACATGCATCCTAGGTCGAAACATCGACGCAAAGTTATTTCACGTCTCGAGTCACTCCACCTTTTAAGCCAGTGCTAATAATAATAAGATAGAATTGAACTACATTGATTTGGAATAGGACAGAATTCCATACATTTTGTCTATATGTTGTTGTATTTGTAAATCGTGATTTAATTTTTGTAAGTTCTGTATTGAATATTGTTACAATTCATGTTATGTTGTCTGTTTGTTAATTTCCTTTTGTTAATTTGATTGTGTAGCAGCCATATATAACACGATACATTCAAATGATATATAAATGTGATATTAAGTATAGTAAGTGTGTGGGGTACTTTTGATTTATCCTTCAATTTTGAATAACTGATGGGATTTATTATGAATTATTATCATTTAAACTAAGCAATTGAATGACCCAACAGAACACATTGTAGTACTTATCTTCATCTATTTATATGCATAAACTGTCAGTGTATATTTGTACATAATGGGTCTTGGGATTGCAGAAAGCTTCACGCAGCACTTCATTTAGATTTTTATTTACTTTGATATTCATGCACATACCATGAATAAGATCTGAAGAGACATTTGGGCAGAGGGCCTGCAGGGAAAAAGGAATGGCACTTTAAGATGATGCAAGTACCAAAATAGGTTTCAGTTTCTGCATATTAGCTAAGACAATTACTCAGCAATGCTTTTTGGTCTTAGTCTAATTCATCCTCTGTTGGCGAAAACAATAAAATGCTTTTGATAAATACAGGATCTTGGTAAGTTATATTTTCCTGTCAAGAACTATGTAGAACCTTAAAGTTCAAATGAAACAATTTCTTTTAGAAGGCTCTTTGTCATTTCTCACATGGCATGCTTGTAGCATTTTTGTATTTGGCTCTTTGAGTGGGACTTTATTACAACAGGAGCAAATTGCTTACTACTAATTTCAGAAATGACTGCATTTGGTATTTAATTTAATTACTGAATTCTGGGGAGGCTGATTGCCTAGAACAGGACTGGTAGTAGCTTGTTTTAGAAATCCTACCAGTGCTTTGCACCACCCCTGCCTCTCTCCGTGGTCTTGCTGCCTCTTCCCAGCGCCCACCTCATTACAAGACTCAGGGGCAACAGGGGTTCTTTGCAAAATGTTTTAAACTATGCACTTTAATTGATACACTTTCCATTCCGTGTATCAAGCAAGCATGCATTCCTGAATTAAACTGCATAACCCCTGTGTTGGAATTGTATAGCTATTCAATCCCTGGTGGCACAGCACCCAGGATAATGTGCTGAATGGCTAAACACTTATAAGGTCCCAAAGGCGAGACCGATTGGCTATACCAATGATTGTTTGATAGTTACCTTCACCACTGCATATTCTTTTTGGTCCCAGTGTACACATCTTATTTTAATTGCCTCTGCTGAAAGGACAGTATGTGAAGCCACATATTCTGACCGAATCACTCATTGCTTGCATCAAGTAATGCTCCAACTTTTTGGATATTTCATTTATGGGATAGTTAAATTTAAAGGGTTGCTTTCCTGTACAATAAATAGATTTCGGATGACCCCAATCTGTGTAAAATCCTCTTCTCATTTTTTTGGACAAAATCACGCTATATGTTCCTGTCACCATAATCCAAATATTGTGGACCTTGCTACAACATTGGCTTCCCTTTAACTATTGTCTTGGCCGTATTCTTCCACTTTTGTCGCAGTGGGCCTTTTACCCCTTTACAACGTGCCATCGATCTTCCCCTCTGAGAATGTTCTTCCTTATAACCTTGTGTATCATATCAAGCAATCTCACTGGCTGTACTTAAAGTGAGATTGCTATGTTGTTTCACCAATCTTTGCACCTGGGGCTAAGGGCTTTTAAGACCTCCGCTAAATATTTTTTTAAATATTTCCTCTTTTGAGGCAGTCTTTGGCTTTAGCCATTTGTATGCGTAATCTTTGATTCAGTAATATAAAGCACATGGAGATTCCCCTGGTCTCTCTCTTTCATGTCTAAATTTACCCCGAAATGTTTCATCATCAACACCTAACCCCCTCAAGAATACTCTTCTAATCTTATTCCTAAGGGATGACTGGCTAAGCATGCCACTTGTAATTCCTCAGTTAATAACGGAACAAGATATTGTCCCCATTTCTCTGGCAGCCATGCAACACTTTGGGCTATATGTTCAAAATGTGTAAGAAGTAATCAGGGTCCTCCCCTGCAGTATATTTCTTTAGCACCACAGAAGGTAAAGCAGCCTGTCCTCTTTGTTGCCTGACTAATTTGTGGAATTTGCCCTTGCAAAGTTTGGTCCATTGATTCTTTCTTCAACTGGGAGGTGGGAATGGCCCATGCAAGTTTCTGCTGACCCTCCGCTAGTTTGTGAATTATGGCATCCATCATGTCACAGAAATCCTACTTCTGACACCACTACATGGAGGGATGGGATGTTAGGCATATATTAGCAAGGTCGTTTCTGGTCATTAAGTCCTTGTTTTATGACTTACAGGTATATGGAGTGAATAATTACTCAGGCAAAAAAAAAAAAGAAATGAAAGCAAACACAAGGAGATGATGGACGGAGTTCTGAAACTTTTCAGACACTTACCCCCAATCATAGATCTGGGTTGAATCCATCATCGTTCTTTAGCTCACTTCGCCACCCCAGTTTGGACCCAGCCATATGCAAATCAGTCTTGACCCTGTGCCTCATGGGAACAGTCCAGCCCGAACTGCCAGGCCAGGTCCTCCCTGGACCGTAAACAAGCATCGTGGGACCGGTTTCAGGGTAACACCCCCCCATCAGCCAGGCTAGCTTGACTCCAATGGCAAAGTGAGCAAGGGACCCACGTCTGGGCATACCCTGCCAACTTAGGGCAAACACAGCAAACAGAAGGAGATGATGGACGGAGTGCTGAAACATTTCAGACACTACCTCCAGTCACAGCTCTGGGTTGAATCCATCATCGTTCTTTAGCTCACTTCGCCAACCCAGTTTGGACCCAGCCACATGCAAATCAGTCTTGAACCTGTGCCTCATGGGAACAGTCCAGCCTGAACACCCAGGCCAGGCCCTCCCTGGACCGGAAACAAGCATCCTGGGACCGGTTTCAGGGTGCTAACAAAAAGAAATCTTCAGAAATGTGTCTCTTTCTTTATTTTCACAGGTGATAAGCAGTGTTTCTTCTCTCATTCCGCAACTTGGGTGTAATCATCCTGGATTGTGGTGGACTTATCCAATTCGGCCATACCTGGAGGCAATCACCACTCCTCGGGCCACACTTCAGGATCACCGCCTTCTTCTTCCTTGTCTAGTGACTCCTCCTGCCAAATCCACGTTGATGGTCTCTGTGATCAACTTTGGCTTCCTCATTCTTTCCGCCTTCGATTTCCTCTCAGCCACTCCTTGTTTCTAACTCTGTATCTTGCTCTGGCTTACTTGCATCTTTGGGTTCTTTACCTCCTCCTCCTCCAGTCACGACTTCTGCTCCCAGTTCAGCGTCTTCCCCTACTGCCCAGCGAGAGCCCATTCCTTTAGTCCATCCTCACTTTTACATCCATCTGCCTCTCTCTTTCACTTTCACTCTTTCTTTGCTGTCTACCCTACTCTTACTGTATTGTCCTTCTCTTTCTAGCTCCCTCACGGGAACAGCAGCAGAATCTTCCAGTCGTGGATCTCCAGTATCAGATAAGTATCTCCTCTTGCAATGAACCATGGAAAGGCCCCATAAGTTGAATGTCTACCAAGTGAATTTTATAGCATTTACCTTGATTTATTCTCAACTATGTTGCATCAGATCGGGGGGGGGCTTTTTTAAAAGTAACTCAATGGTTTGGAAGGTGAGCTGGAAAGTTTGCATGGGCAGCTGAGTGTGTACCACCTAGTTCTTCAGAACCAGCATTCACAAACAGTGTCCCCCTCGTCAACTACAAATGCTAATGGGCAAATTTTCAAGATCCATACCTAAATGAGGGTTTCCATATTATTACTTGTAGGATTACTACTATACTGAAGTTCAATTTGAATGGCTTTTCAATAGTTTTAGCAGGGTCCACAATGAAAACTCAATTGGGAACTATTGGAAAACCTTTGGGTATACAAGCAATGGCTGAAGATCTAGTTGTAAGACTGATGTGAAATAAATCCTCTGATAAGACTCTTGCTCCCAGCATGACATTTGCCCTGGGCTTCAAGCCTCTGCAATCCAATTCCTTTGAGCGCACTGCCAGGATGGAGGCCAAGTTCTAGCCATTTCCAAAAGGAGTTTGAGATACTTGGAGGAACTACTTTACAGAAACCCTGTTTTTTCTATACCCAGAGTCCTTTTTAAAGACAGGTCAATCCTCTCCTTGAAAGGATATGTCAGCTTTGCATCACTCCCATGTGATTATTGCTTCTAGCTGCGGAAGCTAAGCAGGGCTCGGATTGAGAGAACCACTTGTAGTGTTCTTCCTGATGTATGACAAAAGTACAGTTCTAACACTCTTGAACAGAACTTGGGGGCAGATGTACTATTTTGTTGTTTCTGAACACATTAGTCACAAAATTACAGGGTTTGCAAGTGCAGAATAGTGTTTGACCATTTACAAAGGCCTGGTAAAAAGTACTTTTGCAAACTTTTCTGAATTGCAAATAAGAGTGCACGAAATGGGTGACCTGAGTTGGAGTGGTAACTGATTGTTAAAGACCCATTGGGACAACTTCCCTTTTGGTATTTATGGTACGAGGCCTCGGGGGGAGCAGGCAGTGGTCAATAAATTACCAGTTGACACAGGTGGCTATTGAAAAAAGAAAATGCTTCCCATTTGTGAATGCAAATGCTGGGTTGTAAGAAGAGTGTTCCTTGCAGGCTTCCAATCCTGCATTCACAGCCAATAATAGGGTGTTGTAAACTGTGACCTTCCTGATTAATATTCATTACGCAGGTCGTTTTTCACACCCCTGTGAATGGACAATTTGCAATGCATCCTATTAGTTCAAGTGTAGCTACACAAATTGCATTTCCATTTGCAAAGCAATCAGTATGCAAATTTCACATCCCTGGTCTGCAACTCAGAACACTACATCCTGTTGACAAGGCTGGCGGCCTTGGGTGTTGGTGGTACCATATGGAGGTGGATGAAATCCTATCTGCAAGACCGTTACCAGGCTGTAGCTTTACCACCTTATTAATCGGACTTTGGATATACTCAACATGGAGTGCACAAGGTCCAGCACTCAGTCTGGTGTTATTTAACATCTATATGAAGCCACTAATCTCTCTAATAAAATCACATATTTCTTTGATGAACTACGGGGATGATATGCAGCTGATCTTGTCTCTTAATAATAGCCAGCAGGACCCCATTAAAGCTTTTCAAACCTGTCTAGTAGACATTGTACAATGGATGAGCACAAATTCCCTTAAACTGAACTGGGATAAAACCAAACTTCTCTGTTGCTCTGCAAATAAAATCCTGATGCCACTACCCCCGAACTTCTGGCCATTACGGATGGAGTCTGATCTGTGCCCCTCGGAGGCAGCATGTAACCTTGGTGTCATCTTTGATGATCATCTCACTTTAGAGAAACATGGTCAATAAAGTAGCAGGGGTTTGTTTTACACTTCTTCAGGGCTTCTGAAAGCTGTTTCCTGTGCTACCTACAAGTGCTAAGGCTATAATCACAAGGAGTGTTATACTGAGTAGACTGGACTATTGTAATGCTCTCCTATTAGGGGCACCGGACATCCTGATTAAGAGACTGCACTGAGTCCAGGTTGCTGCAGCAAAAGTGACACTGACTAAATCACGTAGATCATCCGCATCCGCTGCTCTTAGGGAACTCCATTGGCTCCCGGTGGAGCAGATGATCCTGTTTTAATCAATGTGTATCGTGTTTAAAGCACTTCACAAGAAGGGCCCTGTACTGCTGCAAGGGAAACTGAAGAGATATGCCCAGAGGAAGGCTCTTCGCTTAGCTACTACTAATCTTGTACAGCAAACACAAGTTTCGAAAGTTCCTTTAAGGCGGACGTGCCTATTCAGTTAAGGGTGCTCAGTATTGGAACAGGCTGCCGCCTAATCTGAGAGCACTGTCAGATCTACTGAAATTTAGAAAGGCCTTGAAGACCTGGTTGTTCCCTAAATAATGGATGCCTGTAATGACGTACTGCCATCCTTCATCTTCTTCCCCTTAAGCAATTGCTGCTCCTAGCACCAGGATACCAGTCTGGTCACAGTGCGCTCTACAAAAAACATAAATGATAAATAAATAAACATCTGGTGCTTGTACCTTAAGGTTGTAAAACAGCCTGGTAGTGTCGCTTGGGGGCATTACACCAATGAAGGAAAGCTTCAGCAGTCAATCAATCAATATTCTTTATTAAATCACTTAAAAGCAATCATAAATGATACATATATAAAACACCCAAAATACGGTGAAAAACCCAGAAATACAGGATTTACCATAAATGTTTTCATTTAACTCCACATACCCCTCTTCGTGCTAGAATTGCCACCCCCCCCCGTAGTGGTTGCCCGTGTTGTATTAACTAACTCATAACCCAGAGTTTCAAGTAGACTTTTTCTAGACCACTCAATGTGAGTTTCTTGTATACACACAATGTCTGGACCTAGCCTTCTCAGCCCCACTGCTACTTTGACCCTTTTGGACCTATTGCTTAGTCCACAAACATTAACAGTACATATACAAATTTTCCTTAGTTGTCCCATCGTATGCATGATATTATCATACTTCCCACATTCATATGAGCCCTTATCCTTTCGCCATAAGTCTTTAGTAGGGCTTGCCTCATTAATAGGTATTCTTCCACCTTAACATGCTTTGCATCTTTCAAGTTGCTTCCTTTTTCTAGCTCTACCCCACCGCCTTGCCCCCATCCCCATCCCCAACCCTAGACCTCTCACTGCAACCCCTCCTCCCCATACCATGCCTCCCTCTACCCACCCTCCTGCCACTTGAAGCAATCAGACCGAAACTGGCCTGAATGATGGTTCGTGTGCCCCCCATCCTTCCAGAGCCAATCTTGTCAAACCTAAAGCATCTCCTGAGAGGCAGGAAAAGAAAGAAGATGTGATTCCAAGTGAAGAAAAAATACCGAACAACTCAAAAACATTATCAAAAAATAGCATCCCCGATACCATAAATTCTAGCTTACAATCGACCCCATTGTATGTTTGTACTACGCTTTCCCCCATACCCTGCTCGGGCACCATTACAGTAGGCCATTTAGTTCAGATAAGTTCATGTTCAGGTCAGGTCCAAATATTCTTTAGCCTTAATCTCTAGCCTTGCTGGGTTAATCAGATACGCCTCTGTCCCTTCATCTTGACATGGCTTAATTAATTGATGTAGCCTCCATCGTTGCTCCACAGTCACATGACAGAAGTCCGGTTCAGCAAAGACAGAATGACCTTCTAAACTTCATTTGCAGTCTGGATGCACCATCTCATATACCACCTGTCTTAAAAGAAAGTTGTCAAAAAAGACCAATGTCCCCCTTGGTTTTGTACCACCGGTCGCTGCTCCCTGGTCTGTTCGTTTTAATCTTAGAGGATAACTGTGGGCCCTCTTGATCTCATGGTCCCAATTCCAACCTTCTAATTCTGGAAAGGCTTTTTGAAACAGCCCGGGATCTCCCAACGTCCCCTGTAATCCTCCAACCCATGAGCTGGAGAGTCCCTCCTGCACCAGTTAGTGCAAGTTGACATGCACTTCCATCAGAAGATGAGGTGTCAGGGGAAGTTAGATTGGAAAATCCATAGAAAGTTCCAGAAGAACTGGATACCAAACGTGTGACTTCCAAAGCGGCATCACCAATATCACTTCCGCCTTCAGATGCTGGATCAATGCTGTTAGTTTGGCTAACATGGAGAACGGGGGAAACATATAACCCTGAAATTGACTACAATCCTGCAGGAAGGCATCTGTCACTTACGCAAGGGAATCGGGGTGCCAGCTGGAAAAACTAGGAAGCTGGTAATTGAGGCGAGACGCAAAAAAGATCAACTTGACACAGACCCAACCGAACCATCAGGTTCTGAAATAGGGAGGGGTCTAACATCCAGGCACTGAAGTCCTGTAGGTGCCTAGATTGCCAATCCGCCGTCTGATTTAATTGGAAATTAAACCGATTGATTGAAATCCTGCAGATTTATTACTAGTCTGAACCCTTAGTCCTTTTTTCGACCAGAAATATATTGCTCAGAAATCCCCCAGGGTGGAGAATCAATTGGATGATGGTCCCTTTCAGTAGTAAGTCTTGCACTTCCCTGTGTACCATCTGTGTCCTTTTTCGTGAGAAGACTAAAGGACGGGGTCAGGAAATTCGTCGTGGGGTCCAGTGGAATTCTATGTTAAACACTTTCACTGTTTGGAACACCCATGCGTCCCCTGTAATGGACTCCCACTTGTGCTGAACCATTGCAGTCCTCTCCTACCCCTGATGGGAAAAAAGGGTTATTTCTTACAGGTGGTTCCACCTGGTGCATTACTGGCTCCGCTGAAGTTTCCTTTTCCACTGCGTCCTCTGCCACAACCTCTCAAGGGGTGGAACCCTCCAAAGTTCTTATGATCTTGCCACTGAAGAGAACGCTTCATATGGAGCTTATGGGGATTGGAGTTGTATGAGCAACCAAAAAGCGCTCCCTACCTCTGCCGGCCCCCCTCAAAAATTTGCTGGCTAAAGACCTTTTTGAGGGATTGCTGGGCCTTGTCCAGCGATGAGAATGTGTTAACGAATCGTGACAAGTCCTTTATGTACAACTCACCAAAGAGACCCCCCGTTTGCCATGAGAACAGCTTCGGTGGTGGCCAGTTTGCCTAGTCTGGGCTCTATTGTAAGCAAAAAGTAATGCCTATGACAATGCGCAGTTCGCATTCCCAAGGAAACATAGGGCCATCTGAGCCCATCCCGACAGGACTGTGGGATCAATCTCGTGGCCTGACTCCCTGGCATCTTCCGCCATGTCTATGATTTTGGTCAGCTGACCCAGAACATCCAAGACTTTATCTTGGCAGGACCACCAAGAGCCGTCAAACCCTTCTTAGGGTCTTTAATGAATTTGGTTATGAATGTCACCATTCATGCATCAATTTCTGGGGTGCTTACTACCTTATTCGCAAGGGAGGGTCGGGGGCATTCCGCTTTCAGGCGACCTCGAACCTCCTGGTCAATGGGTTTCCTGATACGGCTGGCCACATAGCGCGCCACATTTGGCATCAGAATCCAGTCCGCAGAGCTGAGATGATAAATAACCTCCAGATTGAGCATGCCCAATATATTTGTGGAGTCTTGGTCTTGAGGAACTTCCAGCTGAGGTTTTTTGGCACCACCTTCCAGTTTGCAACTGTCGGACACACCTGACGCACGCCGAGGAATGCCAAGAATGCAAGGGAGGGGCGCCTCCTCCTCAGTAAAGGTGCGTCTGCGCCACCCCCTATGGGGACGGAATGTGCACCACCCGTCTCCTGAGGTGAGACGCGCTGCCATGTAGATATATGTGGGGGCGGAGAGACTCGCCGAAAAAAGGCCTGCCCCGAGTCCCTCTCGCTGGGAGTATCGGGTGTGAAGGGGATCACGCGCACAAGGGGAATCCGTCTTCCCTGCCACTGTGCGAGTGCCGGAGTGCGCGATAAACATAGGTATTAACCCTCTACGTGCCTCTAGGCCACACAGTGCCTACCCCTACAATGCGAGGAACAGTACATGTATTATCTACAGTCTAAGTACCACACAACGGCCAAATACAGCACTATTGCTATGATTGCCACAAAGTCCTATATAGACAACATTAAAGAAAAGCACTTATCTGGCTGCTGAGCATTGAAGAAAGAGGAAGTGCTGTTCCTTGATGTTGTTTATATGGGACTGAATCTATGCTTATTTGTTATTGTCACAAAGACTCATGGCATATGTAGTCTTTTCAATAAAAATATGTCGTTTAAGGCTGCTGAGCGGAAACAAATGGAAGAGATAAGCATATTCTGAGACTCCGGTCCTGACATAGAATCTTATGATTTTACCAATATGTTTTACAATATGTTGCAAAATAATTTGATACTCACTTTAGTGGTAAAGCTTGTTGCCCGTATTTTGTTGATCTTTATAATAGTTACTATTCATATTGAATAGACTAGGATAGGATTTTGATTATCAAAATAAATCTTTGAAATAAATCCCTGGTTTTAAAGTGTTCTTGAGGGTGCCCTTCCATGATGAAAGAGGGTTTGAGTTTCAGTAATTGTCCCTGTGACATCTCAAAGGATTGATCACTACCTAAACCACATCTCACTCAAATAGAGCTCAGTGGGTTGTGGGGTTGGTTGCAGAGCAACTGGATTTCTGTCTTGGGTTGGCACATTAGAAAAGACCTTAGTGCCAGGGGGTCTAGAAAGCTTATTCTTGGGTCATGGAGGATCCATACAAAGTATCAACTTCATTCTATCTTTTTTGTCCGATTCGGATATCACACATAAATACATACTGTTATACTTCTTTACTTAACTCTTCCACTAAAAATGACTTCAAATAATTCCTCAGTTTTACTGATACCAAAATGACCAGCAAAAGGGGAATCATAAGTTTAACCTGTTGTGGTAATTCAACAGTAGGTACATAATTGCTTGGTACCACAATAAATAATCTTTGACTTTTCTGTGTTCATCTTTTGCCACCCATTGAGCCAGGTCGGAATGGCCATAGCAGGCATCGGGTGTTTCCCCGGCCGGCTGGCAGGGTGGGGGCCGATTTTGCAGCAGTGGGGGCCGTTTTTGTTACTGGGGCCAGTTTTGCAGCAGTGCTGCTATATCGGCCCCCAGTAACAAAAGCAGCAGGGTGGCTCGTCCGTCAAAATTGCCAAGGCTGCATTGAGTTCCCAGTCCGGTCCTGCATTGAGCGATGAATTCAGAAGTCACTTTTTCCTTTATTAATCCTATAATACTTTGGTCTTTAGAATTTGCTCCAATTATTCTTGCACTTGAATAATCAACATAGAAGACTTTACCTTTATGGATGAATCAGAAGTTGATTAGATCACTGACAGAATATTAAGAAAAAAATATCATGTGGACAGAATATCGTGTCAAAAATATTGAGGATCAAAATATCAAGAAGTTAAGTGCAAGTACGTAAGTATAGATTTACTATTTTTAACTCCATATCTAGAAGATATATATATATATATATATATATATATATATCATCAAGGTACATATATGTGGAGTTAAGTATAGAAAAACTTTGAATATCCATAGAAACTTACCTTCACGATATTCTTCTCCTCGATATTCTTGACACAATATTTTGTTCACACAATAATTTTGACTTGATATTTTGGCCAAACACCAAGTTAATTTCTTAATGATGCATCTGTTTTTCCAGTTTGACATCCCAGTGTAAAGGTACTGACAAAATGTACTCTGCAAAAACATAAAAACCATCTCAATTGTTGTGGAGGTAGAAATACATTAGCAGACTTGAGAAAAATAAGATTTTGAGATGTGGCTCTTAAAAGATAATGCTCTCATTCCTCAAAACATGTTTCAATAGCTAAGAGGTTTTTTTATCGGAAACTATGTAATTTATTTCTGCAGACCTTGTCTTGCTGACTCTGATCTTGAGATCCCTAACAGCATGCATGCAGCAGCATTCTGGATGACCAGTAATTATCGAATGACTGCCTGGAGGGCCCCTAGGTAGTGTGAGTTGCTGTAGTCCAGGTGAGAAAGAATCAATACCTGGACTACCAGCCTCCTTGAGGACTGAGGAAGAAGAGGCAGAATCTGGTGCAACATGCACACAATTCCAAAGCAGCTGGTTGATAGTTTGGTAGCCTCGGTTTCCATGGATTTATCCAACCTAACCCTCAAACTTTTTATTGCTGTTTTGGGGGCAGGGAGGAGGCTGAGACATACCAGCCAGCTAGGGGTCCGTTGAGGAGAGGGATAGTTCCTGAGAATCATAAGCTCAGTTTTAGCTCTGTTCAGCTTAAGACAGGATTTATTCATCCAGCTGACTACTAGCTCCAGACATGGTCCCAGGGTGGGAGCTAAGGGTTCTAAGCCAGGGATGAGCAAGAAAACCAGCTGTGTGACATACACATTGAAGACTATTGAAATCCCCAAAAAAATTACGATATTGACCAGGGGTTGCAGAAACGTGTTAAACAATGTGGGGGTAAGGAATGAACCTTGCGGAACTCCACAGGTAACAGGAAAAATCTCAGAAGAGCAGGCCTTGTCAAAAACATGAAAGGATCTATCCTTCAGGAAAGAGCTTAGCAGCTCAGGGCTTTCCCTACAACAACGCCCTTACAGATCTTATCCAGGAGAATAGTATGGTCAATGTTATCAAAGGCCATACTGAGATCAAGCAGTATAATAGCAACCGTACCTCCTTGATCAAGTCTCATTTTAGCATCCTCCACCGCTGATAAATGAGTGGTTTTGGTACTGTGTTTGGGCCGAAAACTAGTTTGGGTGTGGTGCAGGAAGGAGTTGGCCTAAATAAATTCAGAGAGCTCTTTATTAACTTATGTTTCTGCTACTTTACTTATGCCTGGAAGCAGGGAAATTGAGCAAAAATTCCCCAGACATGAGGTGTCAAGATTAGGCTTTTTAAGGCTGGCTTTAACCATGGCGTGTTTCCATAGCTGAGGAACCAATACTTTCTCCAAAGAGAGGTTGACCATCTTGAGCATGGTGGAGAAAATGATTTCTGCTCCAAGGGCAAGACTTCTGGAGGGGGCAGGATCAAGTGGGGATCTGGATTTGATTTTGCTAAAAAGTGCAGTAAAGGTTTCCAAGGTAAGGGGGAATTCTGAGAGGGGGATAGGGTAGTCTCCTTACTGTTGCTAAAAGGAGTGGAATTGGGGGTTTCCTCCACCTTTTGAAAGGAGAGGCATATTTCTGACATTTTGGCTTCAAAATAGGTGGCCAGGACATTACACCTGTCGTTAGAGGGTTCAAAGGGTTATCCGTTGGGAGTGGGTTCCAGCAGTGCTTTAGTAATTTTAACCATTTTCCTAAGGGAGTTGACAGTTTCATTGATTCTTCTCTCATAATAAGAGGCTTGGGCAAATCTAATTCCTATATGGAAGGCCCTGACTGTTTCCCAAAATGTTATTTTTTATGCTCCCCATAATCCTTTCTTCATTCCCTTTTGGCAGTCTTACATTTTTTTAAGAGCTCTAAAATGGGGGAGTACCAGGGGGCTGACTTATTTTTGTTTTTTGTATAACTGTATTCTTTGGGATCATTTTATCTAGGGAGTGGTTTATACATTCCAAGATCCTACTATTCGCCGCTTGTAGATCAAAGCCCAGAGAGGGTGTAGAATTACTGTGAGTACGTATCTAATTTACACGGTTTAAGTGAGACCATGTGCCGGTCTTTCCGGACCGCTGGTGTGGGGGGCTATATTCAGGCCGGGCATTATAAGGACCATTGGAATCAAAAAGTGGCCAGTCCATAAGATGGCTAAAGGATCCAGGACCTGTAGCAAGCGATTATTAGTAAAAGTGGCATCTAGCAGATGCGCCTTTGCATGGGTGGGGCCCTGTACTTTTTGAACCAATTGATTGGCGACAAGGTTTGACATAAAGCCGGTAGCTAAAATATCTGTGGACTCATCAAAGTGTAGATTTAGGTCTCCCAGAACCGTGAAGTGGGTTTTCTTGATTGTCAAACTGGCAAGGACCTCAGGTACTGTCTGGGAGAATAAGCCTGCCGGGCCGGGGGACGGTAAATTAGGACTCCAGAGAATGTATGTGTATGGGACAGGGAAATGGAAAATGTAAGGCGTTCACAATTAGCGAGTGAGGGGTATTGGTTAGGCAAGTAAGAGTGGACTTTAATATAATAGTGAGCCCACCACTCTTCCTGTCTTCTCTATCTCTACCAACAATGTAATAGTCGGGGCTAGGGCCTGGCCAATATCTGGTACTGACTCCTCCTGGAGCCAGGTTTCCGTAAGAAGACCACATCAGGTTGTACTTCTTCCAAAAAAGGAAAGAGATCCAACTTATGGCATGTGAAGGATCTGCAATTTAGGAGGAACATTTTCCAACCAGCCTTATCAGGGGACAGAGTTCTCGGATGAAGGGGCAAGTGGGGAAGTATAGGCGCAGTACTTACAGTTCAAGTTGCCTCTAATTAAGTCAATAGAATGGGAGCACTTATCGTTTTGGGTCCCTCTTAGCCCAAGCAGTAGCTGTCTGGAATAAACCCTGGTATGGGGGTAAACAGGGGGAGGGTTCCTGGCCCCTGCATATATTTGCATATATTTAGTACAGCTGCTCCTGGTTTCAAATCATTCGATAATTGAGGAGGAAGATAAAGTGGTTGTGTTTCCGCCATCTTTATACGAAATACATCTGAATATTTATGAAACACTGGAGACACCATGCTGAGTGTAGAAACGTTGGTGGCTCAATATTTTCTTTAGATGCTGCAGCTAGAACTAAACACTTCTCCAGTGCAGCCAGTTCTTCATCATTCTTTTGCAACATTGCACAACATTGAGAATGACATTCTGAGGAAATCAATTGTACAGTACAGGGTCCCCAGTGAATGAATGGGGTATGTGTGGTGAGTCAAGGAAAATAAGTTAGATGTGTGGGGCATCTATCAAACCAAACATGTATTTTTTCCTGTGAGATTGGAACCAGATTATGATTAATTCTGTGTTTCAATGTGTGATGGGTCCTGATGCGAGCCTTGTAGCATCAACTGCTTTAATTACTTTGGGTTTTATTTTCTGATGTATAGGCACAGCTAACATCTTCCAATCAATTCAATTCCCTTTGTTTCCCCCGTCAACTAAGGCACATCATCAATGTGTATCCTTTGATGTCCCTACAATATTACATCTAATATAAGGTGAATTAATTGTATTCAATACCAACTCGTCTGGGGTCACGGATAAAAAGATACTCAGAGGTAAGACCCCTAGTTCTTCAGAGCTTTGTTGTTTCGAAGTTCTGCCTCTTGCTTTTCTTGGTACAACTCTTTATAAAATGTGTGTCGGACACATATTACAAACAGAGAAACGTAGACCTGCAATGTTCTTTTTTTCTTTTGATGATTGTTGGCATATTGTTCCAATCTGCATGGGCTCTGGGGATAAACTTTTATTTTCTCTGATGGCAAATCAAGAAGTGGTCTATTCCAAATTCTATGCCTCAATTCACTTCTCCCTTTTTCACTTTTATGTTCAGTCCATCTGTGATCCATTTGGAATGCTAAATCCACTAATTAATCACAGTTGTTAGGTTTATTCAATACCTGAGCTAGCATATGCTTCAAATCATCACTAAGGGCCTGATTAGGATGGCGGTTGGTCTGCCACCGACAGGCCGTCGGTCTGACCGCCATCCAGCATAGAGGTCCTCATTAGGATGCGGTCGGTCTGACCGCTGCATTTGGAGGGACCGACTGACGCCTCCGACAGGCTCAAGGAGCCCGTTGGGTCATTGGTCAGATCGTAATCCCTACAATAGGGGCGATGCCTGCGCAGGCACCGTCGTAGGGATTATGATGTCCCTTTCCATTAGCCTTTCCATGGCAGTCCGACGGACATGGAAAGGCTGTTGGAAAGGGACTTTGGGGGCTTCACCGTGGGCTTCTGCTATGAGCCAAACATCCATGCCTGGCACACAGGGCATGGATGTTTCAAAACATCCCCTTTTCCACTGTGGTACTTTTCCGGGCCGCAGCACAAGCCGCAATGGAAAAGGGTGTGTTTCCGACCGCCTACACGGCAGTCGCATCTTAATTTGGCAGGTGGAACCGCTGACTACATGTCGGTCAATTTCCAACCCTCTCCGATGGCAGTCAGGTGCACATTCGACTGCCATCATAATTAGGCCCGAAATCCTTTGTAAAAAAAATTGCTTTTTTTAAAGCATTTAAAATGTGCTAAATAACTAAGAAAACCTTTTTTACCCTGTTTTAATTCAGCTCTTCTAAATCTATGGACTGGACTACCAACCACCTACCAAAAATTTGCTGAAGTTTTGCCTTAAAACATTACACATCATATAGTAAAGGACTTTAAATAAACCGTACTTAATGACTAAGTCATAGCATCTCCAGTTAAGTAGGATAAAATAAACAGCACTTTGGATTCTGGGATAAGCACTGCCAGCCAGCACAAAAGATGCAAACTACATTCAGTTATAAATTGCCTTCGGCTTTTAGTGTCCCCAGAAAAGCTTTAAGGAGTTGCTGATGGTATTTGGGTTGGATACAACACTGTTGATGTAACTCTGGTGTTCATATGAGAAACTTGAAATAAATTAGTCAACACTGAGGTAGCGGTCTCAGACTGTGACAAAAATGAATTGGGCAAACTAACTTCCTCTTTTGGTAGAGGAATCTTAACTGCTTGTAATCTATGTAATTGGTGAAAAAAGTCTATAACTCCTGACATATAGTTTGATTTTCTGTTCACGCCTAAGTCATATTGTTTTGTAGGGCACTGATAGCTAACCCTATTTCACTCAAGGGGTAAGCAATGGGATCCATGTCACCCAGAGAGTGAGTTAACATGGGCTTCTCAATCTGTTAGACTCACAGTTCCACTGTGAGAATGTCAGGACTTTGATGCTGCACAGTCTTGCCCACCCTGTTTTCTAAGATGGCTAAAAACCCACTTCGCAGAACACAGGGACATAGGAGAATTAGGGAGTAAACCCAATTCAAATACGTCCATTCATAAGAAAGGTTCTTCAGGGTAAGCCCCTTGATATACTAGATTTCACAGATGTCCACCCATTATAATTCAGGTTTGTTCTCTTTTGAAATGGGAAAGATACACCAGACACTCACCATTTCACCTTACATTTTAGAAGAATAAAATGTCACTTAAATCTGAATTCAATATGAAATATGTCAAATCAGTTTCACGATATTATGTTTTGAATGGCTAAATGTAAGAAACCGTAAACGGCCCTAATGCCTAACTCCATTTACATTGATTGGCCCTTGTGACACATCCTCTCCTGCTCTGACCAAAAGTAGGGCACACATTGTTGTTGTTCCTGACATCAATGCAAAAGGAATTTACGGCTCCTTTGTGCAATTAGTTTATGGTTACCTTCTGCAAGATAGAGTGATTATTATAACCATATCACAACAAAACCTTGATAAAAGAAAAGAACATCTTATTTGCAGTTCATTTCTTGTTGCACTCAGTATAACCCTATGAATGTCACTTGATGGTCCACAGACGTAGTTCAATATGACATGAGTTCTGATAATAAAAAAATATTAAAGTATTTTTGCACTAAGTACAATAGTTACAAAAATGAATATAATAATTCTCCAGCATTCATCCCCTTGTAGTCAAACTTCAGCCACCAAAACAGCACCCACAACTAGCATCCCAGATTCCAATTGGCTGATACATTCTTTTTGAGTTTACAAGTTCAAAATATCATTATTTTTAATGCATTATCTTGAGATTGCAAAGTCTGCAATAGTGAACTTAAACCTTTCATCAGGTGTAAAAAAGGAAAACTCAGATTAGGAGGCTTTGTTTCAGCCAGTTTAGCGCCCCCAGGATTTACTAAGTGCAGTTAAGACCTCACCCCCTATTCGGGTCATTCATAATCAGAGCCTCCCTGACACTGTGACAAAATCCTTCATCACATTTGTTAATACACAGATACATCTGCAATATCATTTGCATGAGAATGGAAGCAATACACTGAGGTCACGAACAGGTCAATGGGAGTACATCAGGGCCAACTTAATGAAAACCCGTGAAATAAATTCAACAGATGATAGATAGCAAGTAGGCTAACCCACTGTTGGAGACATGTACACTGATCAAAGATAACTCTTAAAAAGAAATCTTGTGTACAGTATGTCTTTTATGCAATTGGCAGCAGTTTTGAGGGGTGGACAACAAGTGAGGGACAGAAAGTACACAATGTGCCTGCTTGAAACAGCAGATGCGGCAAAAAGCATAGTCAATGATAAAATGAAGCTAAAAGAGTTTCATATTCCTTATTTTATTAGAACTATGTTGTATTTCTGAGGACAAATTAGCATTCTACATTTATTCAACCATTTGTAGTAAGGCGTGCCATTAGAGATGCACACGGCGCTGGTCTCACTTACCAAGACAAACTGCTCTGCCGCAATCTGATGAATCTAAATAATGAATACTTCAAAATCACATGAGACGTGATCTAGCAAAGGGAGATTTTGAAATACTGTGGCTGCAACGTATTAAACGTTATAATCAGAAAAGCCAGAGAAGTTACTGGATATTGTCACTTATAAGTCTACTGGGCAAAGAGGCACAGGGTTGTGAAAACTAAGTAGGTTGTACTTTGTGATGATACAGGTACAGATGAAGGTGATTAATTGAATTTCATGCCAGAGGAAATAGAAAATAGCACTTGTTTTTATTAATAGTCACTATATTCAGTGACGCTGACTGCGATAGACAAACTTACATTTATCGCCCACCAACCCTTGAAAAGGCCCCAGGAGGAGCGCCCTGGGTCTGTAATAATGGAAGATAGGTCTGCAAGCCACCTCTGAGCCCTGGTACCTTTAGTAGCCACTGTCCAACTTGAACGCAGGGCTGAGATCGGAGATTTAAAACAAAGAATGTGTGCCTTTATTTAGCGAGCTGCACATTATACCATGGTCCGCAGTGCCCCACAACTAGACCTGGGAGTAATTTTATGGAGCTCAGGATTCCATGAAGTTCAGAATCCTCCGAGTACTGCATAGTGCTATGAGCACGAACACAGACCTGCCATTGTTGCCCAATAGTGACCTGCTCCAAAATCTTTCCCCAAGTCCTCAGGAACAGCAGTTTCAACCTCCTGGTGTAGTCCATGAGAAGCAGCGGGCATGGGAGTCTCCGAGGGTCACCCATCAGATGCTTCTTGTGAGATACTTGTGTAAGCCTGGTGGCAACATTTTGAATTAGTCTCCAAATACAATGAAATTCAGAAAATAAAAAGCTCTTTCTATAATCTTAATGACATTTCAAATGGAAGGCACCTTTTTCCCTCCTCCAGTCTGTATACTTCACAATGTTCCTCCTTGCCTATCATTGCTCCATAGCGTTATATTTATAATTAGGAGTTAAGGGTGATGACATGGCCTCATTCCTACTTACAGTCAGAGAACTCCTTGGTGGCTTGCAATATCTTTATAATTGAGCTTCAGGAACACATCCTTGTAGGCCTCAGGTAAATTTCGACACACCATCTCCTTCTGTACGGGGACAGGTCGGACTCCAAATTTCACTTGAGTACAATGCGCCTCTGCAAGATTTTGCCTCATACATTTTTCACATGTGAGCAAATAACTTTCTCAGAAAAAGGCACCATACCTAACAACTGAATCCTTATTTTGTGTCATGTGAAGACACATTGTTAGTGCGTGCCTCCCACCTCAGATCCTGTGTATATTTAAAACCTTGATGATGAAAACTTTATGTTCATTGACACAGCTTTGCCCCAGTAGTAATATGCTCGACAAACTGCGGGCACAACCCTTATTACCATTGAATACCATGTAAGGATGTGTTATTCCCTGTTAATCTAGAAAGAGTTAAAAAATTGACTAGGATCTGTTTTCAGATAACTTGCCAGAAGACTGGCAGGTTATCTGAAAACTTGCTGAGAAAAAGTGTTAAAAGAGGGCACATGAACATTTAGATTTTGTTGCAAATTGAAAAGAAATCCAAGGTCATCTCGCCATAGATGTTGTATCTATAGGCCACAGTATGCCCACATTGAATGCTTATTGTAATCATTAGAAGCAATCTCCCAACACCAATTAGTACCACAATAATGGAAATCTAAGCTTTAAGAGGCACTTTGTAAATCCATAATGGCCAAGCAGAGTGCCTGGCTTTACCATTACATATCGTGCTGCATCAAGTGAAAGTTTGAACACTGCTCATGGTGACAACGCCCAAGGTTAGTCCCAATTGTATAGGTGACAGGACAACAACTAAACTTGTTTCAGGCCTCGATATAGATAATGGGAGAAATACATTGTCCCGATTATTCTTCTAAAATCTCCCAATTTCCTCTTTTAAAATGTTGGCATGTGTGAACCTAGAAACAGAGGGTGGATTTGCACAATGGGCCACTTCCATGGTTCTGCCCATCTCATGATCAGCAGTGGACTATCTTAACATAAGAAATGTTGATACAGCCTGGGGTCTTCTTTCTTTCTTCTCTCCAATCATTTTATTAAGATGTAAATGAAATTCGCTTGCTCTAGGAATAATAAACAACTTGTCTTGAAAGTATTTTATTGAAATTAGCATAATATTGGCCAAATGGCTGTGAGGCTGTGACCTATGAATGATGATAACTTTTCCTGGATTTATGGTAGCTGATGTTTAAAGGAGTTTATGAATTCTGTAGATACAATCATTCTCTATAAGAGCTTAGAAGAATGTATCAGGCTCTGGCATAAATCATTTTGTTTGTATGTTTTAAGTTTGTATGGTGTCAAGTCATTTATCAAACAATATGTGCACATCTCGAACTCCTAATGTATTTTATTTTTTATTTTTTTTTAATCTCAGCAACTTGTCCAAAAAACATACAGGTATTTTCTGAGACATGTACAAACTTCACAATGCAATATCCAATGGAGAAACATAAACCAAACAGAAAGAGATAAAAAAAAAAGGAAAATGACATCTGCAACACAGAGCATTGTTAATGCATCATTGGTCATCCTTTTTCAGATACCTGTTCAAGAAGAAAAAGAAAGCGAAAGGAAGACCCAAGCTATCCGCTAAAACAGTCATTACTGCTGATTTTCCTTCCATCTATAGATAGGCCCCCAGATACGTTTACCAAGCAATCTCCCCTTTTTCCCCTTTCTCTCATAAATCCCCTTCTCGAGATTGTAGGTAGACAACAACCTGGCTAGCCATTGGTGAAACGTTGGAGCTGCTCTATCCAGCCAGGCTGTGGCAATACAAATGCGCAATACTGACATAGCCAAAAATAGAAAACATTGAAATGAATCTTGCCTGTCCTCATTATTTATCCCCAGCAAGATTATAGATGGAATAAGACAAACTTTAATTTCTAATGTTTTATCCATGAATAGTTCGATCGCATTCTTCAAAGTTTGCAATTGAGGGCATGACGCAAACATATGTATTATTTCAGCGTCCATGCTGTCACACCGAGGGCATCTAGTTCCCGTCTGCCCCCCCCATTGTGCAATCCTTGCAGTAGTGTGATACAGGGAAAAGATTGTTTTATACTGTTGAGCTTGGAGCCCTGCAGAGCAGAGAAGGGTTTGGCCTAATTCTAAGGAATCTTTAAAGCTATCCTGATCTACGCCGAGTTTATCTACCCATTTCTTCTCGTATTTTTCAAGATCATCATATTTAAATAGAGAGAGCTCAGCGTATATCCTCCGAATAGTACAATCTTCCCCTCTCTGATAACATCCATAATTTTATTTTCACTAAATCCACAGGGCCCCCCTTTTTCCCACCTATAAAACTGCGAATTTGAAGATACTTAAAGAAATTTCTTTTACTAATACCATAGCTACTCTGTATGTCTATAAACTGCCGAACTCCATGGGGCCCCATTAAATCCCCCAGTCTCCGGATCCCACACAATTCCCATTCCGCCATTATAGAATCTGAAAAAATTTCCCCAGGAAAAGTGGGGTTCCTAAAAAGTTGAGTATAACCATTTAATCTACCAAGACCAGTTTTTTTACGAAATGCTGTCCAGATCTTGTATGCAGACATCAGAGTCTTAAACCTAGTTTTTTTTTAAATAACTGGGCTCAGTAAATTTCAGAAAGCAGTTCTCAGCATCTTCTCCCACCAAAATTGTGTACATTTCGGTTGATCCAGACTTGACCCAGGGATCAGTCGCGTCTCCCCCAATTAGCCCGCTCATATACTGAAAGGCTGCCGCCCAATGGTACATTTTAAAATCAGGACCAGCCCATCCTCCCCTTTCCCTTGGTAAAGACATAAATTGCAGTGCCCTCCTAGTTTTCCCATGTGCCCAAATAAACCTATTAACCATGTGCTCCAGTGCAGAAAACCATTTTTTCTCAAATTCAAGGGGGATAGCCCTAAAGAGATACAAAATTTTTGGCAAAAAGACCATTTTCACCACATTGCACCGCCCAACTAGTGACAGATGTAAATTGTGCATTCTATCAAAATCCTTTTTCGCTTTGGCAATTATTGGCTCAATATTTCTTTCCACAGTCTTCCCCAGATCTGCTGATATATTTATCCCCAGGTAAACAGCTGAGTCGGTTACCCGTGTATCATCACACACAGCCCCCATATTCTTAACTATCTGAGTCTTAGACCTATTTAAAGCGTACCCCCATACTAGGCCAAATGTTTGAGCTTCTGTCTCAATTACAGCTAGGGCATCTTCCGGGCTTGGAGTGACCAATGCGATGTCGTCTGCATATGCCAAGGTTTTATATTCTAGGCCATGATATCTTATAGGGATAATGCCTCCGTTTGCCTCCCGCTTCCGAATTAGGGGATCAATGTATATCGCAAAAAGCAATGGCGAACAAGGGCAACCCTGCCGTGTACTGCGGTTGATTGTTAAAGATGCCGTATGTCTCCATTCATTCTAAGACGGGCTGTTGGATCTTTATATAGGGCCTGGATTGCTCTTACAAAGCCCCCCCCAATACCGAACTGCTTCATGGCTGCCCAGAGATAGTCCCAGGAGACCCGGTCAAATGCCTTTTCAGCATCCATTAACATGACCGCCATAGGATCCCCTGCGATTTCAGCAGCGTCAAAGAGAGTTACAACCCTGCAGACATGCTGCGTTGTTCCTCTCCCTGGAATAAAGCCATGCTGAGTGGGATTGACCATCTTACCAATTATGTTGCTTAACCTGGTCGCCAGGGTTTTAGAAAAGATTTTAGCGTCGCAGTTCATAATTGTAATCGGCCTGTACGACCATGGTTCTCTAGATGGTTTCCCCTTTTTCAGAAAGATTACTATATCTGCACCTGCCCATGACTCTGGGATGGAGCTACCTGACTGGGCTTGGAGCACTGTTTCGACTAAATCAAGTCCAATAACCTCTAAAAAGGTTTTATAAAATTCTAAAGGGATCTGGACGGGTCCTGCTGCCTTACCCGAGGGGAGGCTGCCTAAAGCGGCGTAGACCTCTTCCGCAGTCAGTGGAGTTTCCAGTGCCTCCCTATCTTCATCAGTGATAGATTGTATAAGAATTTCACTGAGATACCTTTGAATTACAAGAGGATCCTTCGCCTGTTCTTCACTGTATAATTTACCGTAGAACTGCCTGAATGTCTCTCGGATCCCTACTGGATCAGCAACTATTTTCCCATTACCATCCAGTATTTCCCTAATCTCCCCGGCTGCATTTTTCTGTCTCAAGCGAACCGCTAGTGTATGCCCAACCCGTTCGCTGAGCTCATAACATTGTTCCTTTCTTGCAAGGAAAGTTGCTGCTGCCTTGGTAGCTATGACATCCTGAGCTTCAGATTTAGCTAAGGCCAATCTGAGCAGAATTTCATCAAGCGATGCACCCATAGCGATTGCTGCGTTCACCTCTTCCTCTATATCCATTATCACCTTACATAATCTTTTCTCTAACTGTGTCTCTTGTTTCTTTCTATGCAGACTATAGCTCAGCGTCTCCCCCCGCACCCCAGCTTTGAACGCATCCCAGACTACCCCTGGGCTGGCGCTTCCTCTATTAATATCCCAGAAACCCACAATCCATTCCTTCATATATTGTACATATCCTAAATCTTTGAGCAACCCTCTCTCGAAGGTCCATACCCGCTCTGGTCTTCCCCCCCTTACTATATCAATAATTAGCACTAGAGGATTATGATCTGAGATGATGCGGGGAAGCTTCTCAATCCGACACCTGGAGACTAATAAGTTAGATACAAAAAAGTAATCAAGTCTGACGACCAGCTTGTGTGGAGCCGAAAAATATGTACTGCCCGGATCATCCGGTTTCAATCGAGCCCACACATCCACCAGTGAGTTATTCTGGGCTAAATTAGATACTGCTCGAAAAACCTTTTTCTTCCGACCCGCATACCTATCCCCAGTCTCTGTCCAGAGTCCGCCCAGCCCATTTATATTAAAATCTATGCACATGATAACTGGTGCAGGCCAGGAGGCTAACTCCAGATCTAGAAATTCAAAGATATCAGGGTCATCCTCGGTCGAGCCATACACCGAACAGATAGTGAACGTCTCACCCAGTATCGTACACTCCACCAGAGCCCATCTACCCCATTTATCTTCTAGCTTCCTCTTAATTATTATATCGCCTCGTCTGGAAAGTATGGCAACCCCTCTAGTCTTAGTCCCCTGTCTAGTATTCGCAATGAGACGGAAACCTAACTGTTCCATAAGACTACCTCTTGTGCCCTCTATATGGGTCTCTTGAAGGCACAAAAGATCTAAGCGCATTTTTCTCAAGATCACTGCGACCCGTTGTCTTTTAGCCTGATCATTTAAGCCAGAAACGTTAACTGTGGCGATTCGTAGACTCATTAATGAGCATCAAGCATCTGACCTGTCCAGTTATCCTTTAAGTTTATTTTCACATTTTTTATCTTTATTCCTAAGCTTTCCCTTTCCTTGTTTTCTGTTGCTTCATCACTCACCATGTATCTCACCATATGTCTCAAAAATCGTGCTGTGCTGTGCCGTGCCCCCTCCCTCCCTACCACCCCAGAGACCCCCCCTACCCTCAAAACCCCCCCCCCCAGACCACCCCCCTCCCCCCTCATGGGCAAATAGGTCAATCGTGACCTTGAGTCACAACAGCCCCCCCCTTACCCCTCTGATACACCACCGTGCTCTATATAAAAATATCTTAAAAAGTTGTTCACCCAACCATACATTTAAATCATTGATTCATATATAACCAGTCGAGAATCCTGAGCTATAATTGCCATATTAATATTATAACATACACAGCAACAGAGCTATCAAACCCCTCCATCTTTCCCCTTCTTATCCTGCAGCTCGGTCAAAAATGCTTGTGCCTTAATCTCTGCAAAAAACATTCAGACTCGGCTATTAAAGATATTAAAGATGACTTTAAGCCGAGCCGGTTACAGTAGATAGGCCTCACAACCAATCCCCTGAAAGGGGGTTATCAACTGTCTGAGCCTCCACCTCCTTTCAACAGTGGCGTGGAAAAATCAGGGTGGGCGAAAAATATATTACCCTCGAATGTTCGTCTAGCATCTGGTCTTGCTTTGTCTATAATAGCCTGTCTAAGGAGAAAATTGCCGATGTACACTAAGATAGCCCTGGGCCGATCCCCTTGGCCAGCAGCATGTCCTCTCTTTTGAATCAATGGGAACCGATGTGCCCTCTGTACCTCGGCATCCCAGTTCCACGAAGCCAAGTCAGGGAATGCCCCCTTCAGCAGGTTACTACAAACGTCATTACGTCTCCTCCCTCGATGTTTTCTGCCAATCCCAAAAGTCTAATATTGTTCCTTCTTTGCCTATTCTCGAAATCTTCGAGCTTCCACTGTAAATCCTCCGTCACCTTCTCCTGTGATTCCTTAAAGGCCTGCCATTTATTAGCCTTGTCCTCGAGTCTGCTAGTTCTTTCCTCTACGTGGGCAACCCTGTCTGCCATGTCCTCATATAACTTATTGACCTTACGCAGCGAGCCTTGAAGTTTTTTAGTTGCTTGCTTAGCCCTACGACTCTCCAGCCTGGCCTCCCCCTGAATCTGCTTTAGCGTAGTATATACTAGGTCCATTGAGGGAGCCGGGGCCTTTTCGGTCGAGCTGGTATGCCCCCCATGTTCAGGCATTACTCCATCATCCTGATAGAGCTGAGTAGTGGCTGAGTAATCCCACGTAAGTTTTCGAACTGTTGCTATATCCATTTTGGAAGGACTCCCTCTGGATTTAGATTTCGACCTGCATTTGTGGAAGGCAGCCCTTGGAGCAGCTGGTGCTCTCTGTACTGAGGAAGTCTCTGCAGAATCAGACCCGTCGGAAAAAGTACCGTCACTGGAGAGCGACAGGTCAGTATCATCGTTGAGAGAGTAAAAACAATCCCCTTCTGGAGAACTAGCAGTTGTTTTAGTGCGATTGGGCCCCTGTACTCATTCGATTGCCTTCCCTAAAGGTGCTTTTTCTTTAAGGGGTTCTGGGAGAGTCAGCGCCTGGTCATTACCCTTTCCTTGTATTTCCCCATTGTTTCCCAAAGTTAAGCGCAAGTCACTTACTGGCAGTTCGCTGTTTACCGCACAGTCTGTCAATTCCTGCTGCACTGGCAAATTCCGATCACTCAGCCTCAGCCTGTCCAGCCCATCCTCTTTCTCTTCGCTCGGCTCCCCTTGCCTTCCAGCCGGCATGGAGTGAGACTGCAACATTGTATCCTCACCGGGGGAAGCTTCCCCAGCGCCGATCTCCACCTGATCACATGGTCCGGTTCTTGCTGAGCCTGCCGGTATCGCTGCCGAGAAAGACTCCGTCAAGGTAGGCTGCCGAAGGGTGCTCTCACGAGCCTTACTCCTTCCTTCGTTGCAGTTCCTCTGCTTCCCACCATTGCCGCCATCGCCGCTGGATTCCTCTGTTTTTTTAATCGGCACTCGACGGGACTGCACTGAGCCTTGCCCAGCCGTGGCCAACGGTACAGAGGCGGCTGGGTCCTTTTGTGCATCTTTCGAATCCTTCAGGAACTTGTTCACTCTCGGTGCCATCCTGTTGCCGGCGATCATACACCGATACAGGAGCTGAACTGCACGGCCGACTTCCAGTGTCAGCGTCCTCTTGAGTGCCGTCAAATCTCGACTCCACCGCCGTGAGTTGATCACCCGACCGATCAATCGATCCGACAGGTAAGAGCAATGTGGCATTTCACCTCCCCATTTCAAACCCTTTTTGCAGCATGGGGGGAGAGGGCTTCAGCTGTGACTGCTCGCTACAGCCTGTCGGCGGCCATCTTGCCCTCAATGGAAAACATCTCAAACTCCTAATGTAAATGAAAACATAGGTGTACAAATTTAAAACGTGCATTAAGAAATAGGTATTACACTCATTTATTAGGTAATGCAATTGTGTTTGAATTTTGGTTATGATTTGTACAGCCGTGAAGTAGAAGCAACACATGCTGAAACAATGTTGGCTGTGAGAACAGTGATTTATGAATGAATACAGCCCTGGAATGAGAAGGTTCCATTAACACTAATATCACGGCTTGTGTCTGATGGTTTCTGATTTTTGAATCAACTTATGGATTGAGCATTTATAATTACCTATGCAAGGAAACCAAATTGACAATTGCAATGTGATTTAATCAAATTATGTGGGATGTGAAACCAATAAGATATGCTTTTAAAATAAAATTAAAAAAGAGGCACTAAGATTTTTTGAAATTAGTTTTTTGAATGCTCTAGACCAATCGCGTTTATAAACTCGAATTGTTCAAGCTCAGCCTCTAAAAGGCTTGCAGGCTTGGTAAACGATCTGGAGAACTAATTAAAGAGCAGTAGATTTGTGAAATGTCCGCTTTACTCAGCGGGAAATCACCACTTTGGCCTCAAGGAGATTAACTTTGGGGAAGGTCATAATCTCCACTTTGATTAGTTGGAGGGTGTGCTGCAACAACAGATATCTGAAAAACTGAGATCGGTGGAGCAGAAATTCCTCTGCAAGTTTCTCTCATGACTGAACATATCTGCCCAATAAAATATCGTCTAGTGTTGGAATGCCAAAAGGGTCCTAGGTTCCGAACCCCAGTAGGTCACTAGAAGACTCCACCATCTATATGCCATCCCATAGGGGTGTCATTTGTGTCAATTTGCCATCTCAGTCACCCAACGCAAGATAGAGTAGCCCTTGTGATGGGGATAAGGAAGCTGGGATCGGGGAGCCATGCATTAGTGCCATTAGGGTAGAGTCGATCTCTAGACAATGAGCAGGATCTTCCCTGGAGCCTCAAAGCCAATCTTTCACCATCTGCAGCTGGGTAGCACAAATATATAAACAAATATCTACCATATAGAGCGCTCTGAGGTAGCTTTGAGAGATGTAAAGGATAGTGGTCAATGCAAACATTGTGTACAAAACTACTCTCCCCCTTATAGAAAAGGAGAGGCTGTCTCAGCCCTGGAGATCCCTACAAAAGGCATCCAGAAGCAGAGTGAATTTAAGATGCCAGCACAGTTTTTGATAAATAGAGATATTCATTCCTAGGTACCCAAGACTATGGTGTTGCACATTCAACTGGTTCTGCCACTTTGCAGCAGAATCCCCTCCCTACACAGAAATTATCACAGTTAACCACTACGCCAGAGGCCTCACCATATGATTCAGTAGCTGCTTCAGTCTCTGGCCTGTCTATCTGGGATAATGGCAACATAGGGGCATGTCATCCACTTTGATGGTACTGGAACACCTGCACTTGGCCATCTTACATTATCCAAGAAGCCAAATGTTTAATTGCTAGAGTGAAAATTAGTGGGTAGAGAAGGCATCCATATATTTTTCGTATTTCAGGGAGGGGATTTATCTGGAAAGGTAACTGAATAGGACCTGCGCCCAAGTATTCCTGTATAGGACCCTGGACGTGGAATAGAAACCTTGGGCCAAAGCCAAGCTTTTCCGGAAACTGTTAGAGGAACACCAATCTCAAAGAGTCGAAAGCTCTCTCAAAATTAACCAAAATTATGGTGCTGGGCCTAGGAAGTTGTGGGCAGGAGCCAAGACGATCTGCACTTTTCTGAGGCAGTGCTGTGCATTGCAGTCCAGCGTGAACTTGTTTTCATCCGGGTGTATCAGTGAGGATATCACTTACAACAGCCTGTTTGCTAGTACCTTTGCCAAAAGCTTAGCCTTGGGATTGATAAGTTAGGTAGGGCGCCATGAGGCACAATGATTGGGAGGTTGCCCAAATTCCAATATAAGTGACACTGTGGTGCATGTTAGTTTCTCAAAGGGTTTTTGTCTGCATGGCCTCATCGTACAAGTTTAGGAGGTGAGGAGCAAGGAAACCAGCTTGTTTCTTGACAAAATGTAATGCGAGGAGGAGGGTGCTGATGCTATCTTTGATACTCTGATAAGATATTAGATAAAGCGCCTTCACCAGATTGATGATGGTGTTATCCCCAAGAACATATGAGTAAATGTGCCCCTAAGAAAATTAGATTATTAGAAAATCACATAACAATCAATGAAATAAGCTTTCTCAAAACAGGGTACATGTTAGAAACTATGAAGGTTATTAAAGTTTTTAAGGTTCATTACAGAAGGCAAAATGTGGTTATTCAATCAATACAGGTAATTAGTATAAATGTTAGACAAATGCAACATTAAGTCTTTATCCTGGGCACCACTCCCTATGCCTGGGATGACTCATGGTGTCCTGCAGAGCTCGGAAACCCCCTGTGGTGGGTTCGAAGGAAGGGGCAGGAACACAGGTTGATGCACACAGGGTTTTATTTTGTGAAGTACACGTCTTCTGTTAGTAGCCAGAGTTCCTAACACTGTCGGGATGGAATGCGATATCTCTCTCCTCCTGGATGGCGCCTTGGGATAGAGGACGTCTTCGGGGAACTGTGGCCGGATCCTTCGGTCGTCCAGCTTCTTCCCAGTCTCCGGTGGCTCTCGGGGGAAGAAAGGGAATGGGGAGAAATCGTGAGTGTTCTGTGCCGTTTGGTGTGAAGGAGGGAGGGGTAGTGAAGGGAATCACTCCAAACCAGTGCCGCACGTCTAGGTACAAAAGGGGTGTGAGTGTAGGGAGGGGAACACACCTATGGAAGGGTCTGTTAGGGGATGTCTCCCTTAGCCGTCGGGTTTCGCCCGCCTTCCTACCCAGCCCGCAAACCGCCCTCGTACCTCTGAGAGCCACTCTCCTCCAGGAGCGTGGCTGGGCGAAGCGTGGTCCCGGTGGCCTCCTGGCTCTCGTAGCGTCTTTGCACTTCCGCCGATGACACCGACGCCCGCTGTCACTCCCGCTCCTCTCGGATCTTCTCCTTCATCCGCGTTCTCTTGGTCGCCTTCTTCTTCCCTCTTCACCCTCGCCTCTCGTCCTCCGGTGGTGTAGCACAACTCCTTCCGGGTCTCCGTTCTTCTTGTTGGCCTGTTCCAGTACACGTCATCGGTTGGGGCGGAGTCAGCCGGCTCCGCGTTCCAATTAAAGAAACAGTACTCCTTATCCGCTGGACTGCTGGATGAAGGAGAGGAGCGGTACTTCCAGTCCTCCTGCTGCTGCAAAAGAAGAGTGGGTTCTATTGTAGGAGCGTCGTACCATTGTTTTGGGTGATAGTCCCCTGGCTCCTCTGCCCCGTGACACCCCCCTACACCCACCGACCACGCACGCAACCTTGGCATCATCCTCGCTCTCATTGAACTGTCAAATAAATGCCATCTCATCCTCCTGCTTCCACACGCCCTGCCTGCTTCGGAAGATTTTCAAGTGGATCCCCACTGAGTCCAGGAGAACGGCCACCCAGAGGGTTGTCAGCAGCAAGCTCGACTATGGCAACGCACTCTACGCCGGCACCACCCAAAAACTCCAAAAGAAATTGCAGAGCATCCAGAACGCCCCCACCAGACTTATCCGGGACATCCCCCACCACAGCCACATCTCTGGTCACCTGAGAGACCTTCACTGGCTCCCGCTCAACCAAAGAACCACCTTGAAGTTTCTCACGCATGCCTACAAAGCCCTCCGCAACACCGTACCTGCGTACCTCAACCACCGCCTCTCCTTTTACACACCCACCAGACATCTCCGCTCCGCCCAACCGGCCCAGGCCACTATCCCACGGATCCGAAAGACCTCAGCCAGAGGAAGATCCTTCTCCTACCTTGCTGCAAAAACCTGGAACTCGCTACCTCTACATCTCAGGCAGTCACCTTCACTGCCTCAATTCAGGATGGACCTCCCGACCTGGCTCTTTGACTGAACTGCAGCACCTTGAGACCCTAACCGGTGATTAGCCACGCTCTACAAGAGCCCTAATTGATTGATTGACAAAATATTTTAAGTCCTATGCATGAGACAGATTGACAAGGGTCTGTTCTCCAAGAATCTAGAGAATGACTCTGGCTCACCTCCGGAATGAGCCCTTTTACAAGAAAATGTACAGTTAAAATCACAGTCAGCACCAGGTGATCAAAATGTTACATAGGTTCAACAAATTACAGTACGGAATATAAAGCAACATTATCTAAGACCATTCTAAGCAATATCTTTTAATAAATAGTAATAAATTCCCTTTTGACCAAATGTCTTCAGATGTGACAATACAAATCTAGTTACACTCAAAACAATGACAAATAGTGAATAGATCCACTGAGAACAGGAATGGAAGATTTTGAACTGTTACCCTTTGACACAAGACTTCCTCAAGAATTCACCAAGAACAACACACGAAGAAAGTATTTTGAGTGCGGAAACAGAGTGAGATGAAACCATGGACGCATAGAAACACAACACAGAGTTGGGCCTAGTTGAGGCCTTGTGTGACCAATGCTAAGAAAAACATGACTCTGTAAAGTGCAGCATTTTCATTTTTGTTACGGAAAACATTCATGTCACTAAGCAATGTATTTTATTAATCAGAAAATATTTTTCAAAGTCATTGGTGTCAATTGGTATCAGCTCAATGCCACTACAATCTCCTATTTAAGCAATCTGAGGGCAAGTGATTCCTAATCTGTGGAGGTTGGCAGCTTTACAGAGACCTATGAGCCGCAAAGCAAAAATATTTTAATAATAATCTGCAAAGGCATAAACAATATCATAAGCCCTGGATCCCTGGAAGTCACCTCTCTGTTGGTGAGCCTTTAAAGAAGTCTGTACCATTTATCACCAGTATTGTATATAGCTCGTTGTGTAGCCATCCTAATTAGCTGGACAATGTAAACAGCCAAATTATTATGCTGTAGTTTGGCCGACCCAATTCGAAGGAGCAGTATGGCTCCTTTGAGGTGGTAAATTCCCTTGTCAAGACCCATGTCTCTAGCAATGCTACGGTCCACTCCTTCTCTCATTCCCTGCCCAATACATATATCATGGCCCTCTTCAAAGCACATCTTTAAAAATCTCCCATACCGTGTGGGGGAGGAGCCCACATGTAGACTGAAATTTGTGTTGGGGTCCTCCCAAAGGAGGAGACCAACACAAAGGCCAAGAATGCATTGTCCATTAACAACCTTACATTCGGGCACCAGAGACATAGTGCACATGTGTGTAATTGTCAGGTCACCAGATGTATGACATCCTATGTGGAGGAGATGGCCAACAGTGCATGGAAACTGGAAACACGCAGGACAAATACTTCCAGGATATTAAAGGATATTAAAGTTCAGTACGCTACACCAGTCAGTATAGGGCCGGCCATAGTTAAGAGCATTTCCAGGTCAATTCAAGTAGAGTTACAAAACAAAGCTCCCATGTGCTAAGGCCAGTGTCTAGCAACAGAGGCTGTTGAGACTTCTTCATTGTCGCTTTCACCACTTCACCTTTGCTGTTTTTCCCCTCCTAGGTTCCCTTGGTCTCTACCCCTTTCGACTTTGATATTCGGTTGCATTGTTGCTGCTTGGTTTCCCTGGATATAGACTTCTCCTTAGCTGTGCAGAGTCCTTCCTTTTTATGTAGTTCTTGGGTAAGATTCCTGGTTTGCCTGGGGACCTGACACAGTCTGCACTGGATGAGTCTGATTCCTGATTTTTCTGATTTATTCAATGGGTATCTATATTGGATCATGCCTGATTATGGTGTGTTCTACATTTTCGACAGGGAAGTGGCAGTCCCTCAAATCCTTTTCAAGATGCTATGTCAGTACTATGGTCCGGCTACTCAAGCGCAGGTTTTCCAACCATCTATTTGCTCCCAAAACCTCTTTTTTCCTCTTACACATAGGTTCCTTTCACTATTCTGAAGTCCCACTGCGAAGATGGGTGGACCTGCACGAGGAGAAGGAGGCATTGACATCAATATCCTGCACTTGCTAGTATACAGGTTGTGATAGTGTCCGATAGACAGTTCCACTGGGGAGTGAGGGTAAGTAAGTAACTAAGTTTATTATTGCTCGGTTAATTAAAACCATTGCAAACATTTAAAAAACATTTAGACCAACGGCCCAGAAAAACAATATCAGTTAAAAGAGTAGGATATCACGATGCCCTCTAGACCCCCTGGTATACCTATACGTCCTCAGAAAGTGCTAGTTAGTGCCCATGAGATTTTCTTCTTGCAGTTGCAAGTGTCTCCTGGCAAACTGCGACAATGCTTATCGTTTGATCCTATTCTTGAGCTGTTGTCAATCCAGGGTCGAATGTGAAGCATCCTGTTCTCAGTGGTATGAGTCCGAGCATCAGCTGGAGTTAAGTATCAGTGGAGATAGCAGGATGTACATATTCAACTGTGGGGGCATGCTTACACTAGACTATTCTACTGCAAATATTGAGTCCTGCACATCCTCTCTATGGGCACAGGGCCACAACAACAAATTCAACTTCTGAACAAAACAACTCCATATCCCCAGCATTCCCCCTCCCTACACTTCCTCCCCAGATGTATCTATCACCCTTGTTATGTTAACAGAATTTATAAAGCGCAAAAAATTACCCAAAGGTGTCAAGACGCTAACACTGTGGAAAAAAGGAAACTGAAAGAAAGCCCAGGAAGACAACTTATTTTAGGAAAAGTCAGGTTTTTAAGGCTTTCCTGAAACTGAGCAATTTGGAGATGGATCTGATACCGGGCGGAAGACTGTGCCATACCTTAGCAGTTGTACTGTTGAAAGTTCTGCTGCCCCAGGTGGACTTTCTGAACCTCTGGACCACCAGTAGTCCAGAACCAGCGGGCCTGAGGTTCCTCCCTGGAAGGTACTGCTTGAAAGCCTTTTTCAAATAATCTGGGCCATCGCCATGAAGTGCCTTGTGCACTAGGCAAAGGGCTTTAAATTTGATTCTCTGCCTGACAGGAAGCCTGTGAAGCTGTCTGATGGCCAAGGCAACAGATGTATGCCTTAAAAGCATTTAAATAAATAAACACTAGGAAAAACATATGTGAAGCACCCTATGCTTTCCCTTTTACCCCCTAGCCACAAGGAACAAAAGAAAGAGAAAAGCCAATTCTTATAAATACTAGGTGGTCATGGGATGTCCATCTCACTACAAGGACCAGAGAAGCCTGGGCCCATGCCCAACTTCAAGGTACTATGATGGATAGTCATGGTTCAGGACCATTCGGGCTTCTCAATAGAAATACAGTTGTGTGAGAAAAAGGATTGCAGAGAGGCAAGTGTGACCAACATTTGAGAAGAGGAAAGCAGAGCCCCAAAGCATTCTAGTCACTTTTTTTAGCAATTATATTTAGTGGCAGCAGGTCGCTTGCACTCCAAGGGTGCTTCCCCACATTTGGGATCTCTCAGGCTACTCTGATCATTTACAATACTATTCCAAGAGGGAGAAGGCTGGCAGCACTTCTTGGGCATGCTTTTTCCCACAGGGGTGGCCTTAGATCTCCCTAATGAAATGGACTTGGGCTTCCACGCTGTCCAAGGCAGCCCCTGGGGTTTCAATGAAAAATGACTTCCCCTCCGAAGTTGATTTTCAGTCTTGCAAAGATACATCACCATGTAGTCTAGCTATGTGTCATGCTTGTGTTTGATTGCTAGAAACAAGCACCTGTATTGCTAGAGAGGAGTTTTTAGCATCACCATGGTGGATTTGACCCAGCGGGCCGCATGGAAAATCCCCTCACTGTCCATATAGATAAACAGCCTTGCAATCTTGGGATGGGGTTTTTCTCCCAGTAGGGCCTCAGCAAAAGCACTCAGTGTACACTTTCATTAGTAAAACATGCTGAAACGTCCTCAGGAGGCATCCATGTTTTGAGCCATATGGTGAGGAATGGTTTAGGGCATGCCCCTTCTGCACCCTGTGAAAACCCCCACTAATTTGAGATTATTTTAGCGGGTCCTTCTGCATCTTCAACTCTGTCCTCTGTTTGACAGTCTGAGTCTGTCAAGAGACTGTGGTCTGGAGAGTTTGGAGCGGGTCTTCTGTCACTGTCACAACACTCTGCCTCAGTGAAATGGTCTACCATATTTCAAAGGTCCTGGTGAAGCAGGGACATGTCCAGATGGACCTCACTCATTATCCCCTCGAGAGAGGTTCTTGTCTCTTTAAAGGATCGTAGAATCACATCAGTGGGAAACAATTTCTGACCGTCGGTGGGAGTAACTTTCTAAGACGCTGGGCTATGGGTGGGCTTGGTATATTTGTCTAATTTTGCTTGTTGTGACAACTGTGTCAAGGTGGGTCCATTACCCTTAACCATTTTCTAGGAGCATCATTGGTGTGCTGCGATCTCTGCCCCAGTCTAGTCTGTGGGCACTCTCCCACTAAATCTGCAGGGTCTCACCTCCCTGTGGCTTCTGCCAGGCTTGAAGATCTATTGACTAACTCCACACTCACTAACTCAGGGGGCCACCATCTGTCATGTCCCCCCACCTCTTGCAACATGTACAGGGTAGTCAGGTGGAGCCCTTGTTTGCCACCTGGGGAACGGGAATGATGAATTGGTGCTTCAAGAGTATAATCCAGTCTTGAACACAGTTGAGGAGCTGATCACCGACCAAAACCCCTTTACTGGCAGGTGTCAGGCAGGCCCTGGAGCCTGTCATGAGATATCCACCACAAAGTTTAAGTGCCATCCCCAAACCAGTCTCTGCATCCCCGCCGGTAAGTTGTTGTGAATCCAGGACCACTGATTAGCCTTAGGCTCACCAGTTCATAGTAGGAGGAGATGCCATAGCCCCAGTCACCATAGAGCCTTGAGCTGGTGCGGTCGATGTTGGGAGCTCACTACTGTTGGTTCCCCAATTATCAAATCTAGGCCTGCTACTCGCTGCCTCATGCAATTAACCAAAGCTGTCCTATGCCCAGAATATCTTGATTCCGGCACCGCTGGGTCAATGCCATACCTCCGATGCACAGGTAACCCTCCCCTCCTCAGCGTCCTTCAAACCTTTTGGCTGCAACCACAAACCAAAAAGGCTGGGAAACTGACAGCCCAGCTCCACCAACTACTGCAATCTCCAGGGCATCTCCTCCTTAGCCATCAATACTGTCAACCCACTCTCCGCTGCCACTTCACCCCCTATGAGGCTCTGTATCACTCGTTCAGCTGGACAGGAGTGGAGTATCTGTGCTTGGGTGCTGATCAGCCCATCTGTTTAGGACATGACCATGAGGCTGACTGGGGCAGGGGAATAAGACCTGTCTCTACCCTCTTACAGCAATCTGACTATGCATTAATTCACGGGAGGGCCCCCGTTCTGTGTAGTGATGCTTAACTTTGTGTAGCCATCATTTGGATCTCTGGAAATGAGTACGGATAGTTGAGAATTGTCAGGTCTAGGGGTAGGATCCTGCTACAGTACGACTGCCATGTTGGCCCTGCAAGCCACCTCCCACACCCCTTTTAACTTTCTTGACATAAGGTCCTTCTGTAGGACCATCTCTGGCCATCAACAAATCGAATGGCTTCACTGACTACAGCTAGTACAATAATCTGTTCATTAATAAGAGTGTAACGTCTGCCACCTCCATGAAAAGACCTGGAACATCCATCTTAATCAAAGTGTAAAGGGCAGGCTAATGAGTAGGCTCAGGATTCTGCTGCTTCATTGACCAACCATATGTTGTTGTGTTTATGCTGCAAGCAAATTGCTGAATGGGAATCTGTTATTTTTTTCTGACTTCTATCCACTGACTAGATTTGTAATACTGCTGTCTGCAGAACATTACAATAATCAGTGGAAAAGGCAAGGTGTGTTGGTCCCTTAGAAGCAGGTAATTAATATATTTTAATAACTTGTAGCACGTCATTGTTCTGACGCTCTAAACTGCAAGCCTTGCCACCAAATTGCTCTTTCTACTGAACTCTTATAGTTGGCTAACAAACAGTGCTAATTTAGGTTGTTGCAAAAGAGATATGGGTTTATTAAAGTCACATTTGGAATTATTTGTGTAGCAAGAGGTTTCTTGAGTTGTGGGCTGTCAAGATTCAGGTGGTTGCTCACTAAGGCATGATAATGATGGGTTAAATGATGGGATCCTTCTTCCCGCCTCCTGCAATGGAAGTTTGTAGGTGCCTGAGAAATAAAAGCATTTAGGATCAATTACAAATTCATAATTACAGTGTAACCATTTGACCACACAGTAAAAATCTGAGTCAGAAGATGGAATTAAGCATGGATTTATTACAAATTCAAAGCCAAGCTGATATAAGTCAGTCTCAGAAACAGAGTATAAATATACAGAATCACTAATGGATATCCAAAACATCTGACAAAATTTATCCTCAATAACAGAAAGCAAATGAGGAATTCCGTAGCCGCAATACAAAGAATAAGAAACAAAGTCTGGCGAGTAGATTGAAAGTTTTGATTCTCCTGCCCATACATGAGGTTGTCTACGAAATCTATTCAAAACTAGGGATTAGGGAAACTCTATTTAAGTCAGTGAAGCAAGAAAGTTGTCAGCATAACAGAACCTCTGTAGAAGTTCTCTGAAGTGAAAAATGTTGTATAGCATGATGATACTCAACCGAGATATGGAAAAGAGGTCTGTACCTCTCAAAGTCTAACTGGGAATCTGAATAAAGCTGAAGTGTGTTCATCAATTATACCAACAAAAGAACCTTCGAGAATCCCATGTCACATGTCTCATTATTTTCCATCTTCAAACAATAAAACTTGGCAACTACACTCAAGATTTCTTTCCTTTGGTCCACACATTAGAACATCCTTGAATTCCTCCTGTCTCCCAATTCCGTAGAAACAGTAGTCCTCCCTTCGTTCTTTAAGGCTTCCAGTCCTTGCCAAAAGCACTCCTCCCAAACCTCACTATCTCTTTCACACAATGTGCCTTCGCCATTCATTAGATCACATGACTGCACCGGCAGAGAAGAGAAAAACATTGCTTCCAAAGCAAACGTTCACATTGAAGGTTAAACATTAAGAAATCCAAATGCTTAAGACCTTTGATCACGTTAGTGCGGCAAGCATTTCAGGACACATCTAAATGCATGATTACAACCCTGTCCTATGATCAGGTATGATACAGAGACTCATCAAAAACAAGCGGCAAAGCATTAGGCCATCTCAAAGACGTAGAAGCACACACCTTTGCAAGCCTGGATTTCAAAGTCCCATTGACCTGCTCCACCAGAACTAAAGCCTCAGGTCTGTAGCTACAATGCAGTCTCTGTTCAACTTGTAAAGCAGCGCACAGCATCCTCTGGATTTCATTGTTGAAATGCGTACCTCGGTCAGATTCCAAAGACGTCAGGAAGCCAAATCTGGGTATACTCCCTACAACAACTTTGCTACTGTGAGACTGTAATTCCTTCTTGTGGGATATGCCTCAACACATCATGAGAAGATACACACAACAACCAACACGTACCTCAATCCATTGTACACAGGCATCTCAATGACATCCAACTGCATCTGTTGAAAGAACCACCTGACCTCCCTCTGTAAATCAGTGTTACTGCAGTCCTTGCTCCCCACATTATTCTGTTGTCACACAACGCACCTATGGCACAATGCTTCAGCCATCAACCTGAACCTTGGCTTGAACTAAGTCTGCCTAAACAGCCGGACCATCGCATCCCTTCCCACATGAGTAGGACCATGACAATGCCTGGCCATTGGGGCTAAAAGACTGTTAGGCAACACTGGTCTCCCCTCTCCTGAAAGCCAAATCTCATCCTCATCTCTCTTGACACAACCTTCTTTGACCCACTCTGCTGTTCTGCCTCTGGCACTTCTTCTTGCAATCTCTTGACTTCCTCCTAAGTACCAGCTGTAGTTAACAAAAGGTTGTAATTGGTCTTGTCTGTTCCCTCATTTGTATATTCTCAATTAAAGGTACAATCATTGTAAGCACAGTATCTGGCAACTTTGTTGGCATATCTGTTGCCAACGGTCACATAATCATCCCCCTTACAATGTGCCACACACTTAACAACAGTAATTTGTGCAGGCATGTCCCAGGCTTCAAGGAGTTTTCAGACATGCTCCCCATTCCGAATGGGCGAGCCAGAGGAGGTCCATAAATGTCTGCATCCTACCAATCATAACCAACACCAAAGTCGTACTGACTATCAGTGAAAATGATCACTTATGCTGGTCTGAGACACAGCGCGCTTTAGTAGGAGCAATGAATTCAGCCACTTGTGCTGAAAACACTCCCTGGAGCCACAAAGCTTCTACTACTCCCAAACTGTACAGACTGCACGAGCAGCTCGTAAACTTCCATCATGGTCTCCCAAACACGAGTCATCCACAAACAATGCAAAATCAGATTCAGGCAGTGGCTCATCTTGTATATCTTGTCTTGGTTCAAGATTCAGTGACATTGAGCCAGCCATGCTCCACTTCATTTTCATCATTATCAATTTCAGGAAGAGGCAACAGGGTGGCAGGGTTCAAAACAGAATATCTTTTTAAGGTGACATTTTCAGTTGCCAGTATGATCAGCTCATACTGGGTCAGGAGGCTGTCTGTGAAATGCTGTGTGCGTGTGTGCGTCAACAGTATTTCCACAGAGTAAGGCACATACACCATTAAAAGATAACACATTACTATGCCTTCACAGCTCTCTATGCTGACACCCGTGGCAGCCGCAGATTTAAGTCATCTGGGCAAAGCCGCCACTACTGGATCTAAGGTAGCTTAAAAGTAAGCCACAGGTGTACAGGCAATTCCATGTGTTTGTGTAAGCACTGAGAAAAGCAGCCCTCTCTCTCCCTGCAAAAAAGAGAAAACGCTTTATTGTAATCAGGCATTCCTAGAGGCTTTCTCTTAGCTCTAGAAAGGCAACCAAACAATCACTGTCCCAGGGTACCGGATCTGACACATCCTTATGTGTCAGCCTCTGTAAAGGTTTGGCCACCAGGGAAAAAGTGTATCCACTGGAAACAGTAGCCCACGATTCCCAAGAACATCCTGACCTCTTTCTGGGTTGTCGACGGTTTAATTTGCAAAATTGCGTAGATTGTCTCCTGAGACACCTTTCTGACTCCTTTCTCAATATGGTGACCAAGATACAGGACTTCTTTTAAACAGTACGGCAGCTTGCTGGGGGACACTTTATGACCATTCTCAGCCAGGTGGTTCAACGATGCAATAGTGTCCGTTTTGCAAGCTTCTCAAGTATTTGATGCAACCAGCAGGTTGTCAGAATACTTTACCAGGACAGAGTTACAGGGCATAACCAAAGACTTCAAATTATATTTAAGAATATGGTTAAAAATGGAGGGGCTGTCCGTATACCCTTGTGGGACTCGGCACCATGCCAAAACATGACTGCCGAGCCAAAATGTAAAGAGGAACGGACTGTCCTCTTGCAAGGATATGGAAAAGAAGGCTTGTCACAAATCGATAACAGAAAACCACTCAGCTTCACATGGAATCTGAAACAATATCATAGCAGGATTCCGTACCATGGGACAACAAGGAATTACATTACTGTTTATCTTGCAAAGGTCCTGCACTATGCGGTACTTACAGCAAGGCTTCCGCAGGCTCATTATATGTGAGTTACATGAACTCCCCATAATGCCTTTCAAACTACCTTGTTGGATCATTCTCTCAGTTACTGGAGTTATGCCAGCAATCGTTTCAGGGGTCAAATTACAGTGTGGTGTTCTGGGATATTTTGCATTTGGCTTTATCTGTATATGGACAAACTCAACCTCTTTAATGAGTCCAATGTCTTTCCCTGAAAAATCCCAAACCCCAGAGCTCACGGTATCTCTAAGATCCAAGGGTAATTCTTCACTTGTCATCATAGGGTACACTGCAACAACAGGATTTTGATTAACCATTTTAAAGGCAACATCCTCATCGTGGGTCTGAAACTCCACACTACTCGGTGTGCAGTAAATGGTGCAATTCAACTTGTACAACAAGTCACGTCCTAACAATCTCACAGGGCTTGAATCACAAACCACAAACTGATGATTATCCTCAAAATTTCCTATTTTTACAGGCACATCCACAGTAATCAAAATTTCTCATTTGTTGATTAGCAACTCCAGCAACTTGGATACTTCTTCCCAGGAGGGGTAGGTTTGGAACTTCCACTGTTGTTCTCACAGTAGAATAGGTAACACCTGTATCAACCAAAAATGATACAGTGTGGCCATTTACCTCGCCATCTACAAATGGGTCACTCTGGCCTATCTCCAAGACTGCACCAAGCATGCAATCTTCCTCCCCTCTCAAGCACCATTAGGAGGACTGATTCGAGCCAAATTTCTCAATGGTCTCAAACATAGGATATTGGTGGTAGAAAATGTTACCCTGAAAGGAATTCTAGTTCACATTCGAAACCTGATTCAAAACAAATCTGGGACCATTGCCAGCTTGCTGTGGCATCAAGGTTGTGGAATTTGCATCACTGGGGCTTGTGGCACATTAAAATTTTGAGACCTTGGTCTGGGCACATTCTGCGGGTGCATAGAGTTACTGTTCTGAGACTGTGTAAACCATGGATTCTGACCTTGATTTGCAGGATTAAGGCGACATTCCCGTTTCCAATGCTCCAACCGATTACAGTAGTGACATTTCGGTACTTGGATCAATAGGGATACCCCGACCCCTACCTCGTGACTGAAAAACACCTCCACCTTGCATGGCAGGAGCTCCCTGCGAGTACACTCCCTGCATAGAGGGTGCATTCCCAACATAGGGCAGACCTTAACTTCCGCTTTGAGCAGCCTTCATTTGTGCTACCATGAGTTTCTCCTTCAATTTCTTCTGCCTCATGTCAATCTCATCATTGCAATACTTAGCATATTGCAAGCTCTCATCAACTGACTTATTCTGCCAACAAATCAAATGCTTTTGAATCATCATGCTAATCTCAGGCCTCAATCCTGTCACAAACCTAGACATAAAATATCTCATGTCCTTAGGCTCCAATGTTTCGATTCCACTGTACTATTTAAATGCCTGTAACCATCTCTCATAATAACAATTTCTCAATGGGTCATACGGTCAATCTTGACCCAGTCAATATCTTGGGGCGACACTTTTGACTTCAACCATGGCATCACCTGATTGTACTTTCCCATTACTATGGGTGACAGACCATTAGTCAAAGGATCCCTTGCTGGTTCACTCTCAAGCCACTCTGTAGCTATCTTACCTGCTATCCACAAATCACTTGGAATCACAATATCAAATAGAGTATTCAAATCAGTCCACAAAACCTTTGACATTTTTACAAACTGCTCAACTTGTTTGTACCCTTCTACGCGGTTGTCTCTTAACCTAGGGATATCATTAGTGAGTGATGCAAGATCACTCCTGCTCCAAGGTACATGAACATACCCTCCACTGGGTACCTCTTGTAAAGGAAAAATTGTAATTCCCACCCCTCACTCTCTGGAGAGAAGTGATTTCTCCATTGATCTTTTGGGACGTTTCTTTATTGACCATTTTACTTCCCACTTATCCAACAACCTCCAAATCTGGATGCTGTGAATGAATTCCCAAATTTGCATTTTGAGCCCAGGTATCATATTTTCTAAATCCTGATCGCAAAAGCAGAGCCAGTGAGTCTTCTGTAAAGCCTTTGTCTGCTCCAAATCCACTTCATATTTCTGAGCTATTTCAGATAATTCATCATGAGCTTTTCTTGCTCTCCAAATAACAGCCTTGCTCAAAAACAGAAGCTCATTTTGTTGATAAGGGTCTATTTGAGCCAATTCAAGACTTCCACTTATCATCTTGTCCAATTCAATTTTTTTTACATCCACCAAATTCATTCTCAATGATGATTTGATCATTCCTTGACTTAATCCTGTGCCTCCACTTTCATTCGAGGTGGCATAGAGAACCTTCAGCCATTTGTATAGCTCCTGAGCATCAAGTCTTTGCAGCACCTCAAAAGGGAGTATTACAGCACAATCAGGGGTGGCTCCAAGGTGAGCGATTCCAAATCTGGTAACCCCTGAAATAACCTCAAAGTTCCAAATCCGATCTGATTCACATTTGGATCTGCACTCACATCACAAGGGGAATTCGCATTCATTAAAACCAAGGGAATAAACCTTTCATTCAAGCTCATAAGAACTTTCTCTGGGGCTCTCGACTCAGTTGGAACAGCCAAATTATGGGTAACATTCCCTGTGGAGCTGGGATTATATATAGGAACTACAGGGCCAATGGTGACCGGGACAGTGAGAGCAACGGGAACAGTCAGAGCTGTGGGGTTACCAGGGACACAAATCTCCGAACTCCCCCATCTCATTATGATTCATATTCACAGGGGTGCCCCCCCATTGCATTAGGATTCACATTCACTTGTGCAGTAGCAATTCCAGAATTTCCACTAGCATTAACTCTTCCACCTTATCCCCTTGTTTGGGTCTCATTGTATGGAGGTGGACGCTCCGGCAACAACACATCTAAAAGACTATCACTTGTGTCGTTGTCTCAGTTTTCACCTCTCTCAGTTGATTCCCTTGCCTCATTTCCTCTCTCTCTCTTTTTCTTCTCTTGTATGCCCTTATCAAATTCATCACTGGTCAACGCCGGATACAACTTAGCTCCCTCTATCATGTCTATTCTTCTGTTCTACATCTCACCTTGCATCAACATATGTACGCACTGCCTTTCTAGCTCTCCCTGATACCTTCCCTTCTCTCTGGCATGAGCTGAATGCTCCTAGGCATTGAGCACTTCAACCTGTGTAGGTCTAGGCTGTGGTTTCTTCTCATATGGAATCCTCCTCAAATTTTCAATGATTCTCACATTAAATGTACCATAGAATTATAACGCCAGAGCACCTTCTTTCTCAGTGATCTTGTGCCATTGTTTAAGCCAAATACAAGTGGAAGCCCTACATTTATCGGCATATAATGACCTGCGGTATCTTGGGTGGTGCTTCTTCTCCCTCCCTAACAGGTATTGTCACATCTCCCCTTATTAAATCTTGTATAACCTGAAAACATTTCATTTTTCAGGTAAAATGTCAATAATCACAGTTAGAATTCTTCGTTTCAAAACTAGAAATAACAATCTTTTACACAATTGGTGTTTAACATCAGCAACCATTACCAATGTAACACCCTATGACGTGGTCAACCAATAACAGTGCAGCTTTACACCCACCAACCAATCCCAGCGCTGCACACTGTGACGGCAATCTCACTACTTGCAGCGGTTCACCCTCTTTTACAATTTTCAGGAACACAATCTCTTCAGTAATACACATGCAAACAAATACAATGCAATGGCAACAAATAACAATTTGCCTGCTTTACTAAAGAAATCAACAGAATTCAATCACACAAGAAATAATTTGGACAGTGCTTTCCGATCTACTTTAACACACATTTGAATGAAACCTCAACCTGTGAGAAATTTCCATTGATCAGTCCAGTTTCCCTCTGAGCAAAAGGTCCACCATACTAATCATACCTCACTTTCACACATAAAGATAAATGTTTCTATCTCAATTGGGTTGTCGACGACCTCTCGCCACAAACACCACAGAACCTCAGCAGACAATTACAATACAGTGTTTTCTACGCTTTTTAATATCATCCCGGGATCTTAGGCCACGTCAGACCGGTTAACAACTTCAACTTCACATTCAACACCACATTCACTCAACATTCAAAATACCTCCGCCAAATTTCACACAACTGTAAGCTAAGCAAAGCTAAGCAAATGCTGTACACTCGCAACCCTATTAATACTCACTCCTCCGTTGTTACCACTCTACCACAAACCACTGGAACTACACTGATCTTCCAAATCGAAGCATGAGCTCTGGGACTGGGACCTTAATTATCTCATATAAAATATCATGACTCCCTATTCTAGGACCTAACCATCCTCTGCTACCATCTGCTAACACATAGAATTTGGGGCTCCTTCTTCCTGCCCCCTGCAATGCAAGTTCATAGGTACCTGGTAAATAAAGGGAGTAAGGATCAATTACAAATTCATGATTACGGTGTAACCCATTTGGCCACACTATAAAACTCTGACTCAGAAGATGGTATTAAGTACAGACTTATTACAAATTCAAAGCCAAGCTAACAAAAATCAATCTCAGAACCATATTATAAAAATACAGAATCACTAATGGAAATCCAAAACGTCAATAAAAATGCATCCTCAATAACAGAAAGCAAATGAGGAATTAAGTAGCCGCAATACAGGGAATGAGAAACAAAGTCTGGTGAATAGATTGAAAGCTTCGATCCTTCTGCCTATACATGAGGTTGTCTACGAAATTTTTTAAACCCTATTCTAAACTAGGGATCAGGGAAACCAGGGATCGGGAAACACTATTTAAGTCAGGGAAGCAAGAAAGTTGTCAGCATAGCAGACCCTCTGTAGAAGTTCTCTAAAGGTACAAATATTATATAACATGAAGCCACACAACAGAAGTGTCACAAAGAGGTCTGTATCTCTCAAAGTCTAAAGGGAATCTGAATAAATCTGGCGTGTTCACCAATTCTACCCACAAAAGAACCTTTGAGAATATTATGCCACGTCTCATTATTTTCCATCTTCAAACAATAAAACTTGGCAACCACACTCAAGATTTCTTTCCTTTGGTCCACACATTAGAACATCCTTGAATTCCTTCTGTCTCCCAATTCTGTACAAACAGTAGTCCTCCCTTCGTTCGTTAAAGCTTCTCATCCTTGCCAAAAGTATGCCTCCTGAACCTCACTATCTCCTTCACAAAATGTGCCTTTTCTATTCATTAGATCACACACCTGCACCTGCAGAGAAGAGAAAAACTTTGCATCCAAAGCAAATGTTCATATTGAAGGTTAAACATTAAGAAATCCAAACGCTTAAGGCCTTCGGTCAAGATAGTGCAGCAAGCATTTCAGTACACATCTAAATGCATGATTACAAATACAAATACATATACATATATGGTTACAATTTAGATGTAGAGTATTATTCAACTGGATACATTTTCAGATATAAATATATTTATAAAATAAATGCAAAATGTTATTCGAATGAGTATGCGAATATATGAGTTAACAATATTATTCAAACCACACAAATGCAGAAATATGTGAGAACTGCAATTTGTTGTTACTATAAAGAAAACGTTTATATGCAAACTCACATAAATGTTGAGATTACACAGTAAATGCCCTTTCTATAACTGTTCAAGTGCATTGTATTACGTTAATAATGTGAAGTCACACGAATACATAAGCCATACGTACACATATATGTGGCCTAGTCAAACAGGAAAGGGTGGGGCCAAAATTATGCAGCTCCAATGACTTTTTGTAAGAATAAGTAGCAAAAGAGAATACTTAAAGAGGTCCATTTGTTCATTTGTACCAGGAGACATGAGTAGCCTTAGGTTATGTTTTAATGAATTAATGGACTTTCCCAGAGGCTTGTACTTTTGCATTTCCTTACTTTTATTTTTTAATCTTTCCATTTTGGATTATGTATAAAATGTCGGAAGTTTATTTATTGTGTATTAATATTGAATAAAAAGAATAAAAACAAATCCTGAATCAGCCATCTTGAAGATTACTTTTCCACCCATCAGCAACGAACTAGAAAGTACACATTGGCTGTTTCCATTCACCAAACGCCTCATCCTCCTTATTGACCTTGTTGTACACCACATTCAGTCACATCCCTGGCCCGACCTTTTTTTTATACAGTCTGGAGGGATTTCCCTTCCGCATGTGTTAAACACTTGTTAGAAGGCAGGACAAGCTCTGTCAGTAGCATGCGCCCTTTAAGCCCACAAATGTTACAGTCGATAACTCTGTTCACACACCAACTTTTTATCTTTAATACTTGCACCCTGCCTTTTGCTCCTCTAGAATACTCATTTCATTTTAATACCTGGACGTATGTCCTACTCACAATCTCTATAGTTAGCCCCTTGGTGAATATTATCTACTCATGATTCCCGCAGTGCTTGTATTAACATTGAACCAATTGATCTCTTATCTTCCTATTACTAAACTTTCATTAGTAACACGTTGCATCTAATGCTCAGAAAGCAGCATCATAATGCGCTATTTATTAATCGAGCATCTGCCCCCTAGAAACAAATGTGCCTTTACACTGCCTTAATTCTTGTGGTACACTAGTTTTCATCCAACAAGTGCGTAGCTATGGTGAGTGCATTAAAACTGTCTCTCTGCCATGCGTAACTGTTCCTAAGGAAGATGGTAAAGCACGCTGCATCGGTGTGCCTTCAGAACATTCTTTAGCATCACCAGTAATCATTTCTCAACGTAAACGTTGCCCACCGTGACTTCAAGATATGCTTCAAATACTTCCGTCCATTGTTGCAACTCAGCGAACGTTCTCCCGGATTTCACAGAAATATGGTGCGCCTGTGACAGTCTATGGTGCATCGTTGCAGACAGTAACTTCAACAATTATGTGTCAGCCAGTGCACGCGCCTATGATGGGATGGATTTGCCCTAAGACATATATCCATCCACTAATGCAGTCCCAAAATCGTTTTCATTGTGGATTTGTTTAGTACCCTAAAGTCTATCACTAACATAAAAGAAACAACTTGCATAAGTAGGCAGTCTCAAGATGTAGGTGAATGACTTATCTCAATGCACAGTCACAGCAAAGAGTAAACGTCTGCTTGAGTCTAGTGCTTGGGAAAGATGATCTTCAGAGTTGAAGTGTAATAAGTCTTCCAACAGTACCTACAAGCAGGAAGACCTATTACTCTTGCAGCTTTGAAAGGAACACACTCGATGGACATAGTTACCTGCCTGTTTCATGGCTTGCAATGTGTCTTCTGGTTAGAGACACCCCTGTACCTCTTTCACCTATCATTGAACTGCAGCATCTGGGTCTTGTTACATGCTGATGTAATGCAATGCCATGCTGAGTGAATAAGACAATGTATTTTTACAACATGTTCTATCTTGCCTTGTTGTAAACCTTTAATAAAAAGATTTCAAGTAAAAAAAAAGAAACACACTCCACGTGGGACTTTTAGGCCCTCACCATACAATCACTTCTTTGCTGTAGCTGCATGTGCTTCAGCTTCTGCTCAGCTCTGTTGTGTGCAGTCACAACTTACCCTGCAGCAGCTTCTGCCCTTCTGCTCTGTTCCCCTGTGACAGCACTCTAACTTAGTTCTTGCCCTGTGTGCATCTGATGGATCAGGAGTGATGTAATCCTGATACGGATTTTGGAGCTCTCCTCTGGACCTGTCTCAGTTATAATGTTCTAAATTACAATTGCAACAGATTTCAACAGATATGTGCAACCCATTTGGTCCTACAAGAATGCCAGACATGGAAGTCTTAACCTAAAGGTTTTATTTTGAGATATTTAGTCATACTGGAATCAATTTAGCATAGTCAAAGTCAATTAGTCAATAAATCACAGTGCAAAGCTCAGTTAGAGTGCAGAAACAATTAAGGACTCAGTAAACTTTAAATCATCAAAATGCAAAGTATAGAAAGTGAGAGAGTGATTCGACATAGATTCCTCTCCTAAGGTAAGTGAGAAAGGGTCTCCTGTTACAGCAAGAAAAAACACTATTTTAGAGGGTTCTGAACAATGGTTTTCATACATTTACTACAGTTGTGCAAGGTTCACATAGCCTGAAACCAATCACAACTAAGAAAGAGAAACATTTGCAACTAAATACATTCAACAAGACTCTCCAAATTCTACATCATAGAGCTTCTCACAGTCATCACCTGCACATGGTACAAAAGTGGTGACATTGTGTGCAATTCTCTTTGGAACAGCCAGGTTCAACCTTGAATAAACAGACTTTATTCAGAACAGCTTGTGAAGGGCACTGTCCTTCCCTGTGGAACACATAAAATGTTTATTCTATGCAGACATGAAAATACGAGTCTATTCATGTGGTATAATGAAACTTAACAGACAAGCTGAAGTCTGAGGCCTAAATTCACCAAGTTAGCCAGAGTTTGAGTTATCACTAATGCAAAGCATCACATTTCAGAAAAACAGCTATATTACCTGCAAGCAGCCAGCATGCATTGCCGAGGAACCACTTCATGATCTATGGCACAGCTGCCACACTCCTTTGTTCCTTTGTGGCTCACAGCATGCATTGCAATAGAAACCGCCTACCAAGAAACACCCTCCGTCGCACCTGCATGTGCCTAGGAGTAGTAGTAATGCAAATCAAAGACACTCACAAAGCACACTTACTCAAGTGGAGCCTATGGTGAGACTAAAAATAGACACTCCAGGTGTCCCTAATATGACGGTACAGATGCGTGGAACAAAACTGAATTCAGGGAGGAGGGCTTAACATAGACTAAGTCAAGTGAGTCAAATGAAATGAAAGGTGATTAAGAATACATCTGAACCTGGCTCATGTCACGACACCCCCCTCCAAAATCTAAATTTACATAATAACGTGGTTTCAAACTCACTGAACAAGTACCAACTGCTTCTAAAATCAAGACGTGAGACAACCACATCCACATAAATTCCTCAGTCAAACTGCTCCCCCATTCCCAGTCAGGGTCGGACAGAGAGAGGCCCATGTTTGTAAATTGGGGTAGGTTTGAACTTGTAAAGACAAGCTGTATATGTGTTTAGCGCGGTAAGGAAGAATGTGTTCATTCAGCTTGCTGCAGGCAATGTTTGTTTTGATATCAGGGAAATCAACAGCTAAAACCTGCCCAGCAGACCTTAAAACAGGCCGACAAACAGTTTTAAAAAATAGCCCACACACTGACCTGTAAGACCAGCCTGTCGGGTACAGCCTGTTGGGCACTGCCCTATAGGCCAGTGCGACCCTGCTCCCAGTCAAATTGGCATGCAGCAGGCAGCCAACTTCCTATTGGTTGAACAACACCCCTTTTCTAGCAAAATGACCAACTGAAATCCCTTTTCATTTTATGATCCCCTTAATCAGTTGAGCACTTATTAGCCCACCTACCCCTGTCCCTCCAGGGTCGAACTGGGAACACAAACCAGCCCTGGCAATCCAGCTGGACCAGCCAGCCAGCAAAACCGGTCCCAAGTAACAAAACCGGCCCCCACCCTTCCAGCCCTTTGGGAAAACGCCCGGTGCCCGCTATGGCCAGTCCCGCCCTGCGTCCCTCAGTATATTTTATGTATAATCACTCCCCTTGCAGAGGCACACAGACTAAAGACATTTCAGAATCTAATAACTACAAGAACATCACAACCTAACCATACCTAATCTCCTGGAGCTCATTCATTAATACTCTCAGCCATTTGCATGAATTCACGTCACACCTGCCACTAGATATCACACCTAATTCCTATTAATTTAATATACCAGACAGAAACACTGGAGCGAATGCATGGAATGGGTTTCTTTAGAGTACATGACTAATTCCTATAACCAACGTATTGACTGAAAAAAATACTAATGATGGGTTCCAAAGCAGCGTGATGCCTGCTGTAAAGTGCCACAACACCTCATCAGGGCTAGTAAGCGCTGTATAAGTGCAATACAATTACAAACTGCAATAGCTCTTGGGCAAAGCATTATCATGGAAAGGCATACCATTGCTGTGGATTTTGCATAAATAATCAACAGATTTACTGCTATTACAAAGTACAATCTGTTTCTAGACACCTGCGGGTTCATTTCTCACTTCCTGGCTGTGGTTTCCTGTTATTGATTAATCCTGAACATCATCATCGATGTATTTTTTCGGTCCAGTTCCACTGTCACCAACGGCGTAGCTATCAAGAGTGCAGAAGGTGCAGTTGCACCAGGGCCCAGGGATATTAGAGGCCCAGTGTACCCAAAATATGGCTCTATTTTACCCAAAATATGGTTGTGTTTTACTGTCCAGCCAGGGGACAATTACCTTGCTTTCACCAGGGCCCATGGCACCATTGCTACTCACCACATTTCCACTCTTGCTGGGTGCCTGCTTCATTACCGGTGTCAATGAGGGTGTGGTGCGTGACAGGGATAGGAATTCGGTTTTTAGATGAACACGCATAGTAAACAGGTCAAAGAGTGGTGCATAGGTACCAGCTACTCACAGCTGAAAAGCAACTGCCATTTCCACAGTAACCTTTGGGGAATCCCAATCATGCATGTAGATTACTGTAAAAGCCAGTCACATTCTAGGAGTTTAGAACATGACAGAACAGCGCAACAATCCAGTCCAATGTGAACTAGCCAACCGACTTAATGGGTTGATGTATAAAACACTGGTCGCAAAATACTAGTTGCAAATTGCGACCAGTATTTTTGCGACCAGTGTTGAAATTTGCGAAAAGTACACTGTACTAATAGGTCAGTTTGCAAATTTCCCAGTTGGAGTGATTCACAATCCAACCTACCTCATGAATATTAATGAGGCATGTCGCAAATTGTGACTTACTATGATTGAATGTCATCACAGGGTAAAACATTTTTTGAATTGCAGCCTGATTTCTACGAGGAAAAAGGGCTGCATTTAAAAAATGTTTTTTCTTTTTTATAAAAGTTTGAGAGTTAAACACTGCCTGCCCCCAAAACATACTTTTTTAAATTTCACAAATGGTGAAGGGATACCGTCGCAACCAGTATCAGTATCCATTCGCAATCCCATTTTAAGACTTAGTAAAAGTGTATCCACTTCTAAAATGGGATTCATCCACAGCAGGGGTCTCCAACCTTTTCTGTAACAAGAGCTACTTATGTTCAATGAAAATCATCTCGAGCTACTAATACTAGTGATGTAAACGTGAACACCCCATCCAAGAGTGTCAGCAGTGATCATATCGTGCATTAGGCAGAGTTTCCAGCAGTAATGTTATAAAGGCTTTGACAATTTGAACTGAAATATTACATGGGTACAAACCATAGCTGCAATCCCCCCTGGCACCAAGGTGTAAATAGGAGTAATAAATCTCTCCAGCTCAAATAATAACTTTAGGAACATTTTAGAAATTCAACTATTTTTCAACAGACATCAGCTTACCAGTTGTGAAAATACAGACATTTTTGTCTTGAATACCTACTTTTTAATTTTGGTATACTTACAATATTTCAACCAAGCAAAAGCTTCTTCAGTCGTAGGCTGGACTGCACGCAAGAGAGGTACTCACAGGTAGCTGGTAGTTCAAGAGTTACTCCTTGGAGACACCTGGTCCATAGTAAACACCCATTTTGCGGTCGTAAACACGCCTGCTGTGCAAACTAGGTTTCTACATGAGGCCTATTATGTTTTAACGTGCACATGCGCAAACATACGAATGTATTTAAACCGTTTATGGGGGTGGGGGTGGTATTATATTCAGAGCAGGTAAAGAGTTACTGAAATGCACTGCTGATGTTAGTACATTTTTTGAAGGCTTTTGAATAAATGGAAAATTCATTAAAGAATTTACCACGACTAATGCATTTTCCCAGAAAATACACGATATTTGTGACTGCTCTTGACCTCTTAGCTTAGTTTATTGCATGCCCTTTCTTTCAGGAGGCTGTCCCTATAACGATCCTTAAGTTGAATTGTAGGCGCTCACCCTGAAGGTTTGAATGTGCCTGCATTGGTGAAGACAGATGTGAGAGCTGGGGCAGGCCCTGAATGTGCGAGTCCCTACTTCACTATATCACTGTAATTAAATGCATTATGTATTATCTTTATTTCCAGCTGCAGCCTACCCTGAATCTATTGGACTGCTGCAGGGAGCCAAATGAAAGCATTTTATCTCTCTTTAGGCAGCATGTGGTGAAAACATTACGAGGCACAGGGGCTGCTCATCCAGAACTCTATAATGGCGCCGATCCGTTACACGAGTGAGTGTGTGAGTGGATAATTATATGTAGCGTTTCATGGCAGATTTTATCAAGGTGAGAGGAACAGTAACAATTATCTGAGGGGTCTGATGAGGTACAGCTTCTTTTGGAGCTTGTGTTAAATGGTGACACATGGGGCTTTTGTGTTAGTGGCCTGGTTGCAGCACAGGTTTGAGTGCAGAGTCTGCGGTGCAAACCTGCCTAGTCTTTGCAGTGTAAGGATGCACTTGTACAACACAATGTAAAGGGAAGAAATGAATATCAATGAGGCTGAATTCATTCTGCGAATCGAGGCGACCAAGTTCAAACGTACAGACGGAAGCCTGCATGGGACAGCGGATGGCCCACTTAGTAGCATGGTAGTCAGTGGCGGCCCATAATGTGCAGGGTGGGAGAGACACACACACACACACACACACACACAGCAGAGGCGCAACTAGAGCCAAATTTCGGGGGGGGCTGACTCTTCCAGCAATATGCAGAGTGGAGATGCAGGGACTCTTTAGAAGGGGTGAAAAAACAACAGAGCCTTTTTAACAAGCAAATGGTCTTTTAAAGACCTGTGAAGTACTCGGGTGCGGCTGTGTGTGTGCCCGGGAAGCTGTCTCAGCCGGGCTGACACACACGACGGGGGGGGGGGGCTGAAGCCCTTTGAGCCCAATGGGCGTTGCGCGCGGCGCGCCTGACACACACACACACACACACTTGCAAAAAAGCACACACCCCCATCCACATACACACTGACTCGCACCCATCCATTCACAAGCACGTACACACGCACGCACGCATCCATTTACAGCACGCACGTGCATATACACATACATTCATACAAACATACATGCATCAAACTTTTAATAGGGACTTACTTAACGACGGACCAACGCTGGTGATGGCATTGCATGTCCCTTTAAAAACGGAATATCGAGAATGGCAGGGCCCCCCCACGCCTAGGGGCGGGGGGCCCTTAGTGGCACCTCGGGCGGGAGTCAACCAACTTCCGGTCTGGAGGGTCAAGGGGGAAGAGGGGGCGTCGCCAGGAGACAGGGAAGGTCAGAGGGGCGTCACCAAGGTGCGCTGGCGACCCTCCTAGGACAAAGGAGATTAAAGGCAGGGGTCACGAGGGGGAAGCCCTCTTTGTCCCTTCACCGCGATGTCCGGCAGGTCGGAGCCGCAAACGAGTTAAGCGGAGTGGCGGTTGTCGGCGATCGGTGGATCGGAACACTCAGGTGAGGGGGCCATATCTGCGTAGCATGGGGGGGCCATGGTGGCGATGCTGTTGCGAGCGCGCGTAAGTGTGGGAGCGCATGGTAATGAGCGGTGGGGGCGCTCTCTAGAGTGGGGTCAGGAGCGCTGTGCGGGGAGCGCGGGGAGCTGCGGTGGACATGGAAGTTCAGCAAAGCACGAGGCGGGCGCTCGCGCGGCAGGAGGCACATAATGGAGAGGCCCGGGGGCACGATAGCGGGAAGGGGGCTGAAGCGGAGGCCCAGCACGAAAGCGGGCGGCTAAGCAGCGAGGCCTCTTTGCTAATCGAGGTCAAGGGGCATATTTAGCGCTGCTTTTCATGCGGATTTGCAGACCTGATTGTATAACTTTGTAATCCAGTGCCCCTGATTTAAACCATTAAACTGCAATATTTCCGTTATCGGAAGAAACCAGGCGGGGGTGAAAATTAAAAGCGGGCTAGAAATGAACCCGGGGGTAATGTGCGAGCGCATCATGAAGAGCTGATGCAGGGGGTCGGGGCCCGTTTTTTCACTCGTGGTAATGTGCGTGTGCATCATGGAGCGCCGATGCAGTGAGGCGGCCCCCCCCCCTTTTTTTCACTCGTGCTCAATGTGGGGGCAGTTTCTCTGTTATCAGAGGGAGGGAGGTTGCGCTGAAGGAGGATGGTTTGCCAAGCACAAGGTCCGTGCCATGGGGATGGGGGCATGGGCTCTCCTAAGGCATGATCGCATTGGGACAAGTGGGAGGGGCCTAAGGAGACGAGGGGCTCGTGCATGTGGACAGGGGGCCTACCTTGCATGGCACGAGCAGGGGGGGTGCATGGGGCGGCCACAACTAACTGGGGTGCTCGGCTAGTGAGTAGGCCGGGCACTTCGGGAGGTGGGGCATTACGCATGGCGTGGCATGGCGGAGCGCGATGAACACAGGGGACTCGACCAGTGAGTACCACAGAGGGAGGGGGTGTTGTTACGCATGGACGGTCCGCTCAGGGACGCAGGCGGGCACCGGGTAGTGAGTATTCCCAGTGCCCCAGCCGCAGAGAGGAGCAAGGCAAGCGCATCACACAAGGCCCGTCAAGAGGGCAGGGGGAAAAACGTAGTGGGCGTGTTTTAACTCTTTTTTGCTTTATTTAGTGGGCAGGATGCCACCAAAGCGGGCGCGTGGAGCCAAGGAGGCTCCCGCTACACTGGAAGAATTTTGATTGCTGTCGGCGTTGTGGGAGGTCGCAAAGAAAGGCGGTATTGATTGGGCCCTACAGACGTTGACTCAAGGGGCCGGAGGGAGTCCACAGCAAGAGGTTCCGTTGTCCAAACGCACAAGGAGGACGCCCAAACGTTTCAGAGATGCGCAACAAGAGAAGGAGAAAAGGGTCTTTGAAGCGCGGGAAAGCACTTCAGGTGAGGCGGTGGCAGCGGGCCAACCCCTGGTAAACTCGGACAATAACCATGCTTCTGGCGCTGCTGCGCAGAAGTGTCAGGCGAATGCGGAGTCGCTTCCGGTAGAGGGGCTTCAACATAGCTCAGCACCCCGCATAGCATCACCGCCAATACTGGCAACTGCAGCTCAGGCCGCGCAAACACAAGGAGAGATGGCGGTGGCAACAATACCTGCCGCGCAGGCTCCCGCACCAGTAGTAGCGCATCAAGCTAGTGGGGTGGCGCAAGTTTGGGTCCAGTCGGGTGGGGTGGCACAATCTCCCATGGTGATTGTGGCAACGTCACAGAGTCCAATCAATAATGCAGGATTGCCAGGGCCAATCCCACCCGCACCGCCGGGACCCCCGGGAACGTTGGTATCAGTACAACATCCCTTAACACAGAGCCCGGTGATCTATGGTTCCGCGTCACTGGCGGTAGCCACATCAGTGGGTATTACATGGCATGTGCCGGCAGAAACCAGGGAGAAGATTTTCAGGGGAGAATTCATAGATGTATTTGACCTGATCAATGCGGGCGTGGTACCTGGGAAGAACAGGGCAGGCAAGGAGGGCGAATTTAAGCAGAAAAAAGTTTGGGTGGAATGGTCTATCAAGAATTGGGTTACTGGGTTCGCTATCTACGCAGAAATCATGGTAGAGCGGTTCCCAGCGTTGGCGGCACAGCTGATAAGCTACATGTCAATGATTCACGGGGCCGCGTCGGAATTCCAGGGCTTGGCCTGGTTGCAATATGACAACAAATTTAGACAAATGAAGGCAGTAAGGCCAGAAGTGGCATGGGATCAGAGGGAGATCAATATATGGTACACTGAGTTTCACTCATCAACACCGGTTAGCAAGACCACTCATTCTTTTCGGGGGGACAAAGGGGGTGGCGATAAGAAGCAAGCTTGCTGGCAGTTTAACAAGAATGAATGCAGTGGGGGATCGGCATGCAAGTTCAAGCACATATGCTCCTTCTGTGCAATACAAGGCCACCCGGAGAACAAGTGTTACAAAAAGGTGGGGCAACCCAAAGAGCAGCACGCCCCTGCCCATGCACAGGCCAAGGGACGCCCTGCCCAGTCATCCGAAGAGTTTGCCCACGCCCATACGCTTGCATGTCCTGGCCCACCTGCCAGTAGATATGAGAAGGGGCAGGAGGCCCAGCTGTTATATCAAGGTTTTAAATTTGGTTTTCATATCCCATCGAGTGCTCCGCCTTCGACAGTCCTTCCACGCAACCAGCGCTCAGTTTTGCAGAACCCAGAGGTGGCTAGGGAGAAGATCCTGAAGGAGGTAGCGCTGGGGAGGGTGGCGGGGCCTTTTCAGCATCCGCCAAGGCAAGACCTGGTGTGTTCACCATTGGGCTTGGTGCCAAAGAAGGAAGTGGGGAAATATCGCCTGATTCATAACCTTTCAAGTCCACCCGGTCTGTCAGTTAATGACAGGTTGGATCCAGAACTCTGTGCAGTGCGTTACACCACATTTGACACCGCTATTCAGAAGCTGCAGAAACTGGGGGAGGGAGCGCTGATGGCCAAATTGGATGTGGAGGCTGCCTTTCGCCTCCTGCCAGTGCACCCAGAGGATACTAGGTTGTTAGGTTTCACATTCGAGGGGCAGTTCTTTATGGACCTATGTATGCCGATGGGGTGTTCCATCGCATGCGCGGTGTTTGAAACCTTCAGTCGTTTCTTGGAATGGGCAGTGCAGGACATAGTGGAGTTACTTGATGTGGTGCATTATTTGGATGATTTCTTGTTTATGGGTCCACCGGGCTCGCCAGCCTGCGGGAAGGCTCTGCTGGGCTTCCAGCGGTTGGCGGAGGCACTGGGGGTACCGCTGGCGGGAGAGAAAACTAAAGGCCCATCCACTTGTTTAACTTTCCTTGGTATAGAGATTGACACGGTGGGGGGAGTATGCCGACTCACGCAGGAGACAGTGAGAGCTTTTGAAGCATCCATAGATGCATGTCTAGCGGCGCGCAAGGTCACTCTACATCAGTTACAGGTCTTGGTGGGGCAGCTGAACTTCGCACTCCGCGTGATACCCATGGGTAGGGCCTTTTCATGTAACATCGCCAGGGCAATGTCCGGCTTAAGGGCTAAACATCACCATACTAGGTTATCGATGGAGGTAAAAAATGACTTGGGCACATGGAAGGAATTTCTGACGGGGTTCAATGGCACAGTGATTTGGCAGCAACTGACCCAGTCAAGTGCAGAATTAGAACTTTACACAGATGCAGCTGGCAGCGTAGGGTTTGGGGCAGTCTTAGGATCAAAGTGGTGCATGAAACATTGGCCGGCAGATTGGATCAAAACTGGTTTGACTCGCAATGTCACTTTTTTAGAGTTGTTTCCCATTGTTGTGGCTTTGCATCTTTGGGGCCCCTTCTTTGACAATAAGCGCATTACCTTTTGGTCGGACAGTATGTCGGCAGTAATGGCAGTGAACAACCAGAGGGCTAGATGTCCGTGGGTGCTCCGTTTACTTAAGGAGCTGGTGCAGGGTTGCCTGCTGCGTAATGTATACTTTACTGCCAAACATGTTCCAGGGGTAGACAACACAGTAGCTGATGCCCTATCTCGTTTTAAGTTGACAGAATTCAGAGCCCGATGGCCACAAGCGGACAGTCAGATGACGTTCTTCCTGGAACAGCTGTGGAAACTAGGTGCCCCTTTGCCCCTGATCTGATAGCGGCTTCCATCGCACCCAAGACCAAGAGTATGTATGAGAGGGCATGGCAGGCCTACCTAGCAGTCCTGAGGGGAGCCGGGATAGCAGAGCAATTTACCCCGCAGGGGGTGCTCCTTTTCATGGTACAGCAGAGAGAGAATGGAAAATCACTGTCTTTGGTTAAGAGGCAGTTGTCGGCAATTGCCTTCTTTTCGGGCCTGGAGGGGGTGGGGGATCCCACAAAAGACCCTAGAGTAAGACGGGCAGTGAAGGGTTGGGAACGGTTGGCCCTGGGGGTGAAAGACAGCAGGAGACCTATAGACGCCAGTAGGTTAATAAATACTTTGGAAGTATTGCCACAAGTATGCAGGTCTCCTTACGAGACGCAGCTTCTGCGACTGGCGTACACCTTGGCTTTCTTTGGGGCTTTCCGGATATCGGAGCTCGTACCGGCTTCAAAAGCAGATCAAAAAGGGGGGATTAGATGGGTGGACGTGCTAATTTCAGAGGGAATGCTTCAAGTGAAAGTGAGGAGGTCAAAAACAGACCCTTTAGGGAAAGGGGTCTGGGTCCAATTGAGAGCAGCGCTGGGGACCGTTTATTGTCCCGTGACACTGATGCAGGAGTTCATGCAAGTACGGCCTAGGGAGGGAGATGGTAGGCTGCTTTTGCACGCGGACGGGACTCCCCTCACGAGATTTCAGTTTACGAGCCTATGCAAGCAATCGCTGGCCTTGTTGGGGGAGGATACGGCCCAGTTCACGTCTCATTCTTTTCGGATTGGGGCGGCCACGACAGCAGTCGCATTACACCTCCCCACGGAAGCCATCAAGCGAGTAGGCAGATGGAAGTCTTCCTGTTTTGAACGCTACGTGAGACCACAGTTAGCTTAAGATAGGGGCGGGTGGACAGCGCCCCATGGGGTGTTAGTCGCCTAATGAAACCTTCTTTTTCTTTCTTGTCTTTCAATTTCTTTAATTTTAATACAGTGGTCTCGAGGCAGCGGACGCAGGTATGCTGGTGTAGCCATTCTTATATACGGAGAGCAGGGCAATTGTTTGAAAACTCCAGAGAGGAAAGAGCGCAGAGGATGAAAGGTATAGATCACCACTGGGTAGGGGCAGGAGGGAAGCGGTTAAAAGACGTCATAGCCCATCTGCGGAAGGCGCTAGATATGGGCATGCCCATTCCAGACGTGCTGGTGATACATTCAGGGGGTAACGACATGATCCCGGCAGGCCGGAGGGGGGTAAAAGATGAACTCTTTTTTACACTCTCTAAGGTTAGGAAGGCCTTCCCGAAGGCCACGATATTTTGGTCAGAAATGATCCCACGTCGGGTCTGGGCTAATAACGCACCAGCAGTGGCAGTGAATAGGTCAGTGAAGAAATTGAACCAGGCGGTGGCAAAACTTTTGAGAGTTTCACCCATACGGGCCATCAGGCACAACTTGATACAGGCAGCAAAAGCGGAACTTTATTTGGCGGATGGAGTGCATCTGTCTGAGGCAGGGTTGGAATTGTTCATCCAAACCATTTTTGGGGCCATGGCCTTAGATGAGGAAGGGGTAGCAGCATTTGGGGGGAGGGCGAGAGCGCCAGCAAGCTTCTCGCCCTGTGGCGGGGTCCCGGGCAAGAGAAATGGCAGGGACTCCGGATTGGCGGGGACTGTCTGATCCTGGAACAAACAGGGCGGGCTGTCTATGGGGCTCCGGGCTAGCGGGAGAGGGGGCTGACCTGCTGGTGGTCCTGGACTCTCCGGCCCTACCCGAGATGCCGGCGCTTGTGGTAAGCAACTTTGAGGGAGCTGGTGCGCAAGAAAGGCACCAAGCAGTGTTCTTGTGGCCGCGTCTAGGGATAGACGACGGGTAGTTATCCCAAAGGGGAGCTGTGAAGATTTGGTTGTGAGCCTGCTGGCGCAACACGCAAAAGAATTGGTTGTGCCCTGCTGGCGCAACACACATCAAGTGTGGTTCTGGAGATTCAGAATGTAAATACAATATATATATCAACCTTTGGCTTAGTTGTATAATTCAGAAGCCTATTGCCTTTATCAATGTGTGTTGATTTGAAATTTTAATAAAGATGGTCGAGAGTTGACTGTGCATCAACAAAGTAAAGATTGCGTTTATCTGAAGTTAATAAAGACTACGCAGTGAAGACCACTTACTCGCCTGGTTTGCTTTGTAGGGGGAGTGTAACAAATGGGAGATTGGGGCGCTATGGATGGGGCGAATCGCACGCGGTATGCCCACTATGGCAGGGCCCCCCCCCCACGCCTAGGGGCCCTTAGTGGCACCTCGGGCGGGAGTCAACCAACTTCCGGTCCGGAGGGTCAAGGGGGAAGAGGGGGCGTCGCCAGGAGACAGGGAAGGTCGGAGGGGCGTCACCAAGGTGCGCTGGCGACCCTCCTAGGACAAAGGAGATAAAAGGCAGGGGTCACGAGGGGGAAGCCCTCTTTGTCCCTTCACCGTGGTGTCCGGCGGATCGGAGCCGCAAACGAGTTACCCACCCACCTATCCCTTAGATTAGAGGTTTGTTGGAGGAGTGGCGGGGTCCCGGGCAAGAGAAATGGCAGGGACTCCGGATTGGCGGGGACTGTCTGATCCTGGAACAAACAGGGCAGGCTGTCTATGGGGCTCCGGGCTAGCGGGAGAGGGGGCTGACCTGCTGGTGGTCCTGGACTCTCCGGCCCTACCCGAGATGCCGGCGCTTGTGGTAAGCAACTTTGAGGGAGCTGGTGCGCAAGAAAGGCACCAAGCAGTGTTCTTGTGGCCGCGTCTAGGGGATAGACGACGGGTAGTTATCCCAAAGGGGAGCTGTGAAGATTTGGTTGTGGCCTGCTGGCGCAACACGCAAAAGAATTGGTTGTGCCCTGCTGGCGCAACACACATCAAGTGTGGTTCTGGAGATTCAGAATGTAAATACAATATATATATCAACCTTTGGCTTAGTTGTATAATTCAGAAGCCTATTGCCTTTATCAATGTGTGTTGATTTGAAATTTTAATAAAGATGGTCGAGAGTTGACTGTGCATCAACAAAGTAAAGATTGCGTTTATCTGAAGTTAATAAAGACTACGCAGTGAAGACCACTTACTCGCCTGGTTTGCTTTGTAGGGGAGTGTAACAAATGGGAGATTGGGGCGCTATGGATGGGGCGAACCGCACGCGGTATGCCCACTATGGCAGGGCCCCCCACGCCTAGGGGCCCTTAGTGGCACCTCGGGCGGGAGTCAACCAACTTCCGGTCCGGAGGGTCAAGGGGGAAGAGGGGGCGTCGCCAGGAGACAGGGAAGGTCGGAGGGGCGTCACCAAGGTGCGCTGGCGACCCTCCTAGGACAAAGGAGATAAAAGGCAGGGGTCACGAGGGGGAAGCCCTCTTTGTCCCTTCACCGTGGTGTCCGGCGGATCGGAGCCGCAAACGAGTTACCCACCCACCTATCCCTTAGATTAGAGGTTTGTTGGAGGAGTGGCGGGGTCCCGGGCAAGAGAAATGGCAGGGACTCCGGATTGGCGGGGACTGTCTGATCCTGGAACAAACAGGGCAGGCTGTCTATGGGGCTCCGGGCTGGCGGGAGAGGGGGCTGACCTGCTGGTGGTCCTGGACTCTCCGGCCCTACCCGAGATGCCGGCGCTTGTGGTAAGCAACTTTGAGGGACCTGGCGCGCAAGAAAGGTGCCAAGCAGTGCTCTTGTGGCTGCGCCTAGGGGATAGACGACGGGTAGTTATCCAAAGGGGAGCTGTGAAGAATTGGTTGTGGCCTGCTGGCACAACACGCAAAAGAATTGGTTGTGGCCTGCTGGCGCAACACGCATCAAGTGTGGTTCTGGAGATTCAGAATGTAAATACAATATATATCAACCTTTGGCTTAATTGTATATTTCACAAGCCTATTGCCTTTATCAATGTGTGTTGATTTGAAATTTTAATAAAGATGGTCGAGAGTTGACTGTGCATCAACAAAGTAAAGATTGCGTTTATCTGAAGTTAATAAAGACTACGCAGTGAAGACCACTTACTCGCCTGGTTTGCTTTGTAGGGGGGAGTGTAACAAATGGGAGATTGGGGCGCTATGGATGGGGCGAATCGCACGCGGTATGCCCACTATGAGACCTTCGAGTGAGCATGGGTGCTACATGAGGCTGTTGCATATGCATCCCCACTCTTTGTGCCTCAAGCTCTCTCTTACACCATTGAAAGGGGAAGCCGTTCCTCATAGACAGCTTTATTTCTGAGAATGGGTATCTACTGTCCCTGACGGTCAGTAACCATTTACGACAATAGGCAGTCACAAAGCATTCTTCCATATCCTTTAAAGGCACACAGAAAGGGGAATGCCTCTTTCCCAACCCTTTTGCCTTGCAACTTGCAAGGGTTTGACATGGGTACACTGCAACATTGTGGGCTACAATGAAAATTGTCACTCACAAAGCACCACTGTGTGTTGCATTTAAGGTTTTGCCCTTGGAAGCCTATTGCTTTGCACTGATCAGGCCGTGCAATGGCAAAAACCCTTTCGTACATCTGGGCCCTGTTGCTAATCTGTAACCTGTTTTCTACCATCTTGTACATAGGAGTCAGATTATCTATTGTGTTTCTCTGAGGCACTATCTTCCACGGAAACTAGTAATAGAGGGTTGTTCTCAGTGCCGGCTTTTGGGCGGTGCCACCGCACCGGGTGCCAAGGTCAGGGGGAGGGCGCCATTCATGTCTGAAATCGGCACCAGTCACATCACCCAAAAGCCTGCACTGTTAAACACTGTTGTCCCTCTTTCTTTTCTACGATGTTAATCTTCGTAGAAATGGAAAAGGGAAAACCGTGTTTAACAAATCACGAGGCATGCTTTTGCCCACCCATGCGTTGCTGTAAAGTGTTTTGCTTTGCATAGGAGTCGGAGTCAGAAAAAAAAAAAGAAAAGGTTTTGTGTGAACATTCGGGATTTTTCATTTAATTGATCTCTTTGCAAAGAGAGCCGAGCTCCGCTCTCTGCAGCATATGAAAGGTCAGAGTAGGTCAACTTTTTATCTTAAGTAAAAATTGTCCTGTTAAATTAAAAATAATATAAATGATAATGTGCAACTTTCTATTTAAAAATGTGTTCAGACCTTGCCTGCTAATTTCTTTCGTCTTTTGTGTCCTGTACATGCTGTGTTCTATCATGTATGTGGATCTTCAATTTGTGTTTTATTAACACTCAGTCAAAATAGCTATATATACCAAGCATTGACAAACCATCAGGATTTGCTTTTTAAGTGCATGCACAAAGAGGCACAAATTGGTGCAACATGGTATGGTACACGGACCCGCGACAACACACCCACAAAGACCAATTTCTCCCAAGTCCAACAGATGACCATGCACACAAATCACCAAACATACAGTTATTAAAAAGTGAAAATAGACCAACATTTATACACAAACTTGTGCAACAGGTTGCATAGGGGAGTGTGCGTCAGTGGCACAAAGTAAGCTGCACAACAGAAAGCAGAGCGTGATGTGTATTAGTGAGGACAGGGTGAAGCGCAGCAGTAGAACACTCAGATTTGCACCATAGTGATGTACCTGTGGGGAGGAGCAATGGGTAATAGGCATAAAAGTAGCACTAGTGACACAACTTAGGAGAGGACAAGATGCTCAGCCTCACCGGAAGACTCGTTGATGTGCCTTATGAAAGCACTGAGTGCTCCACATCAAAGGAGCACCAAGTGCTGTGTATGAGGTTAGTGCTAGGTGTTGTGCATCTCAGGAGCACAGGGAGGTTTACAGTTCTGGGCACATAAATCTGTGCACCTTCTTGGTACAGGGTAATGGGCAGAAAGTGGCAAAGGTTGATGTAGAAGCTGGACAAGTTGATTTGAAATGGGGCAAGCATCAACGTGTAGTAAGTAGGGGCAGTGTGCCTTGCATTTTTCTCTGTATAACTCGCAGCATTAGTTCCCATAGTTCAGTTTTTCCACTTTAACACCTGCTTTAGCATTTTGTTAGGGAAACTGAACGCAGAGGCGTAGATTCCATTGGTGCAGCAGGTGCGTGGCGCCAGGGGCCTGAGGGGCCCATTGAAACCTAAATATGCTGTATTATGTTATTCAAACGCCAGCCAGGTAGTCCATTTCTTTTTTGTACTAGGGCCTGCGACACCCAGGCTACTCTACTGATTGAATGTGGATTTGAATAAGTTAATTTTTGAATACCTGGATAAGAAAGCAAAAGAAGAGGGTTCCAGCAAGTATAAAAACTGCACAAACCCAGGCTGTATATGTGTGGTGCACACATGATGTATACCTCTACGGGGACATTGTTTTAATGCAAACGTAATGTAGATTGATGTTGGATCATATTGCCAATCATGTTTTACATTTGAATTGGATGAATGAAGTAGTACTCTGGCCTCAATAAGGTACGTTTATGGACTGATGAGAGGAAGTGCTGTATAAAAAATTAAAGTCCATGACCGCAGGATGTTTTTGTGAATTGAGAGCAGATAAACACTGAGAATACCCAGCTATTTAATAGTTCTCTGGACAAGCCACTTATTGTTGAGCTCATTGAATATGGGCATACAATTTTTTCCAACAAACTAAAACATATTAATTTCTATCAATTTTTGCTGGATTTTCCTTTCAAAATCTCCATTTATCTTATTTTTATCAGTATTAAAGGGGCTTCCAGTTTTTGACCTATGGCCCAAGAAATGGAAAGCAGCATTAGAGAACTGGTCTACTGGAAAGGGGTAAAGCAAAGGAGTAAAGTAATAGGTTGACTAACTTAGCTAAGCAGGGGTTAAAATGCATTAAAAAAGTATGGGAGTGACCCTGATTTTGAGTGTAATAGATATGCAGATAGTGAGTGTGGGAGAGTGGTCAAAGGCATAACTTAAAACAAAATATTCTGTAACTGTTTTATTGGTCCTTCATCTTCAAGTAACTGCATATAAAATAATGCCCACAGCTTAAATAAAAATAAATGCAAGTTAAACAAATCAGTGGGAAATGCACTCTTTTAGGTCTTGAAACCTCATTTGGTTAATGTAATTATTTTGAAGTCTGTGTGTGTAACTAAAGTGTCTCACAAAACTGAATCCTGGTTGGTGCAGTGAGGAATAGTGACTTATGTATTTATAGTGCTTCAAGAGCCTAGTCTGTGACAGAAAACACTGTGAAAATGTAACAATTGTTGCACACACAGCATAAGATAGGCTGCTGCAAAAATATTCAGGCCCAGATTTACAATCATTTGATGCAATGCAGCAAAATACCTTGTTGTGCTGCGTCAAATGGAGAGGGGAGGAGTGTGCCATAATTACTAATATATGGCACATTCCTACTGTCTCTCTGCGCTGGCACACTGTGCGCAGCCTAGCGCAAATGCAGGTACCCTTGCACCATGGTGTAAGGGTGTCTGCGTTACAGACAGGATTGTTTTTGTGCAAACAATCCTTAGAGGCATTCTCCTTTTTCTGCGTGTGCATAATGCTGCTCATGTAGAAAGAGGAACTAACAAGGTGAAATAAACATATTTCTCCTCGTTACACCTCTGTTGGGATAGCGTTGCATTTTGACACATTCCGAGGTTTAGAACCCTTAGTAAATCTGGGAACCCTCCAAAATCCATGGGAGGGTGCGTGGGAGAGTCCACACTCCACCAATAGAATGTCTTCCCAACGCAGAATAACGGAAGGCAGTGATTAAACACTGCCTTGCGTTATTCTGGATTTATCAAGCCACGCAGGACCATGGAACGTGGCTTGGTAAATCTGACGTAAGCCCTTGCGACGCCTTATGGGATGCAACGGCAGCGTACAGCCTTAGTAAATCTGGGTATCAGTATTTTTTATGTGCCCATTAAAAGGACACACTCCAGAGCTCAGCTGATAACACCCTTACATTACCTCTCAAATGATGTAAATGATGCAGCTGATTTTGAAGATGATGCAAGCAGTAATGGAAGCTAATGGAGTTCCAACACAATGGAGGTGATGTGATCATATTTCCTCAGGCCCCAGATGAGATGTGCAACAGTAGGATGTCCATACTGTGTTAAGAAGAATAAAAAGGATGTTACACAAATTGTTAGTCATGCACAAGCTATGGGCCCTTTTAGGACCCCAAAACTTGCACAAATGGCTACAATTATTCTTTGAGAAAAGTGGCATTCCTAGTTTGAACCTAAAAGTGTGTTACAAAATGTTAGTGCATACATGTAATTTGGAAAGCTTGCCACACATTTGCACTGAGTCTATGAAATGTATGTACTCTGGACCTTAGACTGAAAGGGATACACAGGCCATATGTAAAGCAGGAGGAACTGCAAGATGCCCATAGGCATGTTTTTGTACAGAAATTCTATTTCATTGCAACAAAGGTGTGCCACTTTTAATCTTCCCATATTCCTAGTACTTTCAATACATTAGTGATAAGTGAACATTATACTATTATTCTGTTCTCTCTGTTGCAGTTAGTACTTTGAGAGTAGTATGTAAGTGTGACTATGAAGAGGGACAAACTTTGTGTTATCTATTCAATAATTATTATGTACTGTTTGCACACCTAACACATTTTATTATGAAAATATTCTCCCCATTTGCATGATCTCAGTCTGTAGTTCCCCTCCTCAACCAGGTACCCTTCTACAACTAAACCGCAAAGTAGACTGGATAATACCAATATGGATGCAATGCGTGGTGCAGTTATAATGAAGTTCAAGTTCTGAGACCCCATCCCAATCCTACCATATGGCAATTAGCACATCAAACTGATGTAGACATTTTGTGCATTTTTCAGGCTCACATCAGGAACTGTAATTTAGAAGAATGAGCCCAAAAAAGCTATCAGGAACACAAAGTCGGAAGAGGAAAGCGGAAAGTGAAGCACAAAAACAGAAAGCTGCAAGAAGCCTTGAGAAAGTTATACGACTTGGTGGCCCATCTTAAAAAAAAATGTGATGAAGGAGGAGGGTCCTCGTTTGAGTGTCGGGATTCTAGGATTTTAGAATTAGAATCGTCTTTTGCTTCAACTGACAAAGAAGTTGACAACGTGGCAGCTGTGCTAAATGACCAAAATGCTAGTATCCTGTCTGCTGAGCACAATATCTTGTCGTCTTCCTCAGAGTGTCTTCATTCTACAAATTTTGAATTGGAGTCATCTTTGGCTTCAGTTGAAAAAGAAATTGAAGACAACTCAGCTGCTGCTCTAAATAGTCAAACTAGCACATTGTCAGCACAATACCTCGTCATCCTCCATATATGACACAGCTGAACCAGCACTGTGGCCAGACAAATTGAAATCTACATTTGTGGATAATATTGTAACTTCTGGACCACCTGAAATTGAGGATATAACATTCCCTTTTGATAAAAATAAACATCATTTTTCTAAAATCTTTCAGATGAGGAAACTGGACAATGGTGAAATAGTAAAGCGCAGATGGCTTGTTCATTCAAAACTTCAGACTGTGCATAATGTTTTTGCTGCAAACTTTTTCCATCTGAAAAGTCACAAACATCTCTAGGAAGTACAGGTTTTCGTAATTGGAGACACATTAGTGTTCGTTTGAAGGAGCATGAAAAATCACAGGATCATATGACCTTTTATTGTGTTTGGATGGAAACAGAGGTAAGACTTCGGTTAAATAAAGGTGTGGATGTGTCACATCAGCAAATGATAAACCAAGAAACTATTCATTGGAGAGGTGTTCTAGAAAGGCTTATGTCAATAATTTTATTTTTATCGGAGCACAACTTGGCCTTCAAGGGGATCCTCTGATAAGCCGTTTACGCCAAATAATGGAAATTTCTTGGGATTGGTACAACTTCTTGGCAAGTTTGATGTTGTGACCCAAGAACATTTGAGACGTGTTTGTGCTAAGGAGAATACCAATCATTATCTTGGAAAAAACATACAGAATGAAATAATCAATCTTTTAGCAAACCAAGTGCTTAAGGATATTCTACTTCGAGCAAAGACAGCGCGATATTTTTCTGTTATATTAGACTGCACACCTGACATAAGCCATTCTGAAAAACTATCACTGACCATAAGGTTTACTGATATCACAAAAAAAATATATATCTGTTAAGGAGCATTTTATTGGTTTTAAAGAGGTGAATGACTCTACAGGTGAAGGATTAACTGAACTGCTATTAGAAGTGCGAAAGAGCATGACTTGAATTTACAAGACCTACGAGGTCAAGGCTATGATAACGGTGCCAACATGAAAGGTCAAAATAAAGGTGTCCAGGCCAGAATACTCCGAATGAATTCAGGAGCATTTTTTCTTCCGTGTGAATGTCATTCCCTGAATTTAGTGATATCGGATGCAGCCGCAGCACCTATAGAAGCTGTTTAATTGGAGTACTGCAAAGAACTTACACTCTGTTTTCTGCTTCAACACAGCGATGGAAGATTTTACTAAATCATGTACCTACCCTAACTCTAAAGACATTAAATGTAACTCGTTGGGAAAGCCGCATCGAAAGCGTGAAAGCGTTGTGCACCCAAATATCAGAAATTGATGATGCTTTAACAGAATTACATGATTCAAATGCAGTAGATGCAGGTATCCAGCACAAAGCATATTGTCTATCTGAGCAACTTATGGACTTTAAATTTCTGATAGCCCTTTCTGTATGGTATGACATTTTATATCAAATCAATATTGTCAGCAAACAATTGCAGAGCGAAAAAGTAGATGTAACAACAGCAACCGCTTTAATAGAGGGCACTATAAACTTCTTGTTCTCATACAGAGAGAATGGATATAAAAAAGCAAAAATATTAGCCACATCTCTTGAAGCAGACACTACCTTCAAAGAGACACGCAGACGAAAAAAAAAGAGGATGTTTGATTATGAAAGTTTCGATGCAATGAATAAAAACCCAGAGGAAACATTTAAGCGAGAATTTTTTTTCACCACAGTCGATGCAGCTTTAACATCCTTGAAGGAACGTTTCCAGCAACTATGTGATCATACAAAGTTGTGGGGATTTTTGTATAATTTGAAATCTCTACCTGAAGGTCTTTCTGCTCGTTGCAGGGATTTACATGTAGCCCTTACAGACGGCGAATCTTCTGATATTAATGCATCAGACCTAACTGAAGAATTAAAACACTTTCAATTCAGTCTTCCTGATGGTAAAAATACTCCTTGTGAAGCATTGCAGTTTCTTCAAGACATGAGTATGCAAGATATCTTTCCTAATATTTGGGTGGCTTTGCGCATACGTTTAACTCTTCCAGTGACAGTAGCTAGTGGAGAGAGAAGTTTTTCTAAGTTAAAGTTAATTAAAACATATTTAAGATCCACAATGACAGATGAAAGGCTATCATCTTTGGCAATCCTATCCATTGAAAATGATATTTCACAACAGCTGGACTTATCCACATCAATATTGGCATTTGCAAAAATGAAAGCCCGTAAAGTTAAATTTACTTAAAATTTGCAAATTGTATTTTACAAAATTAACACAGTTAGAAAATTTTAATAATTACATCAACAAGATATGTATATTGTTTTCGGCTATAAAATAAAAGTTATATTTGACTGATGGTGTCGTAATATCTGTTCCCCATCTAATCCTTATTTAATATACATGATATTTGAGCATACATTTTATATACTCTAAAATGTATCCTGTATATATTTAATATGAGTTTGAGAAACCATACAAGTCAACACAAAAAATAATGTTTGTTTGGGGGGGGGGGGGGGCCGCCAACAAAGATTGTCGCACAGGGTGCCACAACCTCTAAAGCCGGCCCTGGTTGGTCTAGCTAATGTGCAGCCTGAGGGAATGTAAACACATATAACACTTTATCACAAATGCTGGATTGAAAAATTTAGAAAAGCTCGATGGGCCAACTATCTTGAACTGGCCTACTTTCTTCAACTCTGGGATCGAGTCTCATCCTATCAATGCAGATTAAAAACCTATGGCAGAGTAAACTGTGAATGCTGCTGCCACAGTAGCTGTGTCTGTTGTCAGTACCTCTTGCCTTACTATTATGGATGCGCTAAGATCCTAAGACGGCCTCGCCATCCCATGGGCAGTTCCCTGGCACTGATGCATTGCAATAATACTGCTCTGAGGGGCTGTGGTTTCAAGACACAGGAATGAGTCTGAATCCAGTACTATGTGAAAGGTATTTGGTGGTGTAAGTTTGGCACCCAGTGGCTAAGCTATACTTCTTTGTACTTTAGTACATCTCACTCTCAAAACTTTGACCTCTGATCATGTACATTCATGAAATGAATTGCCCTGTGGCTCATTAGAGGGACTAAAGTGTGGTTCAGTATGAGTATTACTCCCATCTTAGAGCCTCAGATAATAGATGTAACAGCCCTACAGACAGAAGAGAAGGTCCTGTGCACAAAGCTTTGTGGCAGATAGACTAACGAATGCAACAGACGACATGCATGGTGAACCACTATATTTTTGGTAGAGTCATCAGCATATGATGGCTGTAAGAAGGTCTCTCCAACACCTGAATGTGAAGTAGACACTCCTAATCCTCAGAGGAGGCCCACTCAGCCCAAGGCCTCTGTGACGACATGGAATCTCAAGTAGATTTTATCACATTTTGCAAATCTTGGTGATGGCGGACGTTCTGATGCCAGTCAAATTCAAGAGGAAAAGTCCTAGTCGACAATAAAGAAAGAATTAGATATGCTGCAGCTGCCATCCAAAAATGGGACTTGGCAAGATTTTAATCACACGGGTGATATTTGTAAAATTCCATTTTCCAAAATTGGTAGTTTACAAAATTCATAACATTTCATGAAATATCACACTATCCAATGTTTTTGGACTTTTTAAGCGTGTGCACAGCCTGCGTACATATGTCTTTTTCATTACCAGCTGAAGATGGGTTTGCTTAGAAAATGTTTCACTGAAACGTTTTGTTCTTTAACCATTCTCCTGTTGATAACTCCCAAGACTTTTTTTAGATGAATAAAAATTCACACAAATTACTTGAAAATCACATTTCACTCTGGAAGCATAATTCCACAAAATTGTTATGGAATGTCACAAAAGTTCATGAGAAATATTACACAATTTTGCACACCTGTATCCATGACCAAGGGCCTAATTTAGAGTTTGGCAGGCCTATCTGTTTATGTGTGGAGTCTCCACCATGAGAGCTGAGTTCCGCAATCGTAAAATCTCTCTAAGTAAAATGAAACTTGTAGTTTATGAATACCCAAAAATAATAAACTTACACAAAAGTGTGAGTTTACCTTTCTGAATCAGGTTCATAATCTATTACCACTTGATTACCTCAGTCAAACTAATTGTTCAGAAATATCAATTTAGATTGCGTGTTACCCAGCATTGGTGGACAGTGGACAAAAATTACCATGATACTTTTAGCAAGCGGGTTACAAATATCCTGGTTTAACAAGTTTGTTGAGTGATATCTTCCTAATTTACTAGAGAAAAACTACTTAAAGAGTTGCAGATATTCTGAGAGAGGAATTGTTAATGATCAAATAATCTACTAGTATATTTCTATCTCTAGATATTCAACACAATCAGCAGCTATAAACAATTGTCTTGAATCAGTAGAAAGTATTTTAAGATGATCAACTGGACATTTCGACCAGTGAACCATCATTATTTCTAGGTTCAAGATCTAAAAACATTCAAACATTAAATCTTTGATTTCAAACCCAGAGATCAGTCATCCGCTTTTACCAGGGACCTATCACTTACTGTTCTAAACCAATTCAATCTGATGGAATTTAATCAGTACTATGCGACTTGCAACTCAACACACTGACTTTATTTGATTAGTTGCAATTGTAATTTTATTTATATAGCGCTTACAACCCTATACGAGGCGTTCAAGCACTTTTCAATGAGTAGCACGATACTCCGAAAAGCAAAGGTGAATTAGTGGTGGAGTAGAAGAAGAGAAATATAAATTGTTATTGGGAGTGTGTGGGAGTGGTAGACGTGAGTCTGTTAGTTGGATGAATAGGATAAAGGATGGACAAAGGAGGGAGGAGTTTGGAAAGAGTTATTTGGGAGTTAGCAATAAAAGAGGTTTGGGATAATTCAGAGAGTGGAGGTAGGGGATAATTTGAAAGAGGAATAGGATGAGTCATAGAGTCGTGGTTTGATGAGGTTTGGGGAGATTAGTTACATTATTTTTCTCTGCAGTGGGAGGAAAATATATAAATATGTAGATACATTACCACACTGTAGGAAAGTAGGATCTGCTTCTTATGGTTACCCCCACTTTTTGCTAAATGTGACATTGTTTTGGACTAGTCTGACTGGGATCCTGCTAATCAGGACCCCAGTCTATCTGCTTTCTCCCTAAACTGTTGTGTTATGTACTTTTATACACTCCAGATTGGATACTGGGGTACCCTTGTCAGTCCCTAGTATATGGTACCCATGTACCGAGGGCATAGGTACCCCAGAGGCCTCGCATGTATTATGCCACTGATGAGAGGCCATGCAGAATGTAACCTACAGGCCTGCCATTGCAGCCTGTGTAAGTTGGTGCATGCACCACTTACTTAAGATATAGGTTTACTATATCTAAGGGTCACTGCACTGAAAACCTATAAATCACCCCTATAGCAGGCCTTTTTTTTTTTTTTAAATTTGTTTTAAGTTTTACAAGAGGAAAAAAAAAAAATTCTACAGTCACATCGTGCTTAAATAACATAGTAGCTATCTTCCCATACACAGATGGGGGTTTCAATTATCCTGTAAAGCATCCAATTATTCATAGTCAAGCTACCGTTCATGAGAACATAATAAAAATAAAAATAAACATTGCAAAAACAGTGGAGCAATCATGCAGAACATATTATAGTGAGCATGCATCACATATCTATTTGTGCGCTTATCCAATTTAACAGTTCCATCCAAACAGTCTATGAATAATAACTAAGGTGAGAGGTCCGTCAGGTTCAGATCCATTATTTTATACAACCAATATGTTATCACAATTGTTCAATGAAGAATAACGGCACCATTAAGTGTCTGTGGAGTATGATTGTAGATAGTTTTTGAGGGGCTGCCAAATATCACGGGGGCGTGAGGTGACTGGTAACAATGTAGCGTAGATGTCACTCATAGTGTCACAATAAGTGAGATCTCGGAGCCACGCTTGGACTGATGGTGCTTGTGTCCTGCCCCAGTGTAATGAAACCTCTCTCTTAGCCACTAGTAGAGCAATAGCACTAAAGCGTCTGATGCTCCTTTTTAAGGGTTTAACAAATCCTAATAGGGCTGTCAATGGTTCTGGGGACATGGCATGCTCTACCATGAGGGAGAGCCGACGAAACACCTCTACCCAATATGTGTTTACTGGGGAACAGGTCCAAGCGAAGTGGAAAAAATCTGCTTCAAGGGCACTGCATCGCGCACAAGCGCAAGACATTGAGGGGCTCATTCTAGCCATCAGTTTAGGAATGACATAGATTCTGTGCAAATATTTAAAATGTAACAGTTTGTGTTTGTAATTGCTCGACACATAACGCATCTGAGAGCAGCAGTATCGCCATATATCATCAGTAATAGTCAAGTCCAAGTTTTGTTCCCAAGAAGCGCGTGCCTTAGCGCCCACCATTGGGCGGAGGGACAAGGACAAATGGTACATACGAGAAACTAAGTGAGTACTGTCCGAAGATGTTATAACAAGTGTGAGTGGTGGGAATTCGTTCGGTTCGGACGATTGGTCGCGTAATATTTTCATTAGGGAGTTACGGGTTCTATGAAGTAGAAACGTATCCATGTATGTGTTGGCGCTTCGCGTAGCTAAGTCCACAGTAGAGCAAGGTTTGGAATCATGGAACAAGTCGCCTAATGTCGAAAGCCTATTTTTTAGTAGTGTTTTCTTCGTGATTGTTTCCATGGCAGGTGGTATTGCCGGATTATCGGGCAGCGGCATGTGCGGGGAGTAAAGAGTTTCGTGACTCAAGTACTTTCGTAGTTTAATCCATGCCCAGCATGTAGTTGGGACTGTTTGAATTTCCGTAGGATTACGGGGGCGACCCTGCGGAAGCAATGTCGATAAGGTCTGCGGATATATTTGTGATCTATCAGGTTTGAGGTATTGTAATCGGGCGTCTGGATGGCACCAGTAGTATGTAAAGTGGGTTTGGGCAATTAAATAATAAAGATAGAAATCGGGGACTCCGAAGCCTCCCCACTCAAAAGGCATGGTTAATGTGTTCCAGTTCACTCTTGGCTGTTTGCCTGCCCATATCAGTCGGGTTAAGAGGGAGCGAAGTGTATCAAAGAAGGCCATTGTTAACGGTAAGGGGATGTTTAAGAAAAGGTACAGGAAGTGCGGGAGCACTACCATCTTAATGACAGCTATTCTACCCGCTATTGAGAGTGGGAGTTTCATCCATTTAGGAATTAGAGATTCGAGTCGGTCAATCGCCCGTCCGTAATTTAACCGTCTTACTTCAGCAACACTACAATGCAAATATATCCCCAGATATTTGGGAGGTTCTGTGCACCAATTCAGTGGGAATTCAAGGTCGCAGGGGTGGGTGTCAGGGGTCAGAGCTAATATTTCAGATTTGGTCCAGTTAATGACCAGACCCGAATGTACGCCGAATCGGACCACTTCTCGTAAAAGGGGTGGCAAACTTTCCTCGGGGTGACGTACGAATACCATGACGTCATCTGCGTAGAAAGACGCTGTAAGGGGGCCCGTATGAAGCTGTAGTCCTCTGTGTAAATGGCGTTCCTGAATATGATGGGCCAGTGGGTCCATAGCAATAATGAATAATAATGGTGAGAGCGGGCAACCTTGTCTGGTGCCCCTAGTCAAACCAAACTGTCGTGTGATCATGCCATTTATTTTGAGACGAGCAACGGGGAAAGAGTACAGCAGCCCAACTAATTTTAAGAAACCTACTGGAATTCCCAATTTCTGCATGACTGCAATTAAAAAAGACCATTCTAAAGAGTCGAAGGCCTTTTCAGTGTCGAGCATTACTGCGACCGCCTGCAAGGTGGGCTCCATCTGATTGATTACCGAGAAAATTGTACGTAGGTTAAGTGTCGTGGATCGGCCCGGTATGAAGCCGGACTGGTAGGGACACAATGTGGTGTCTACAAGTAGTGCTAATCTAGTGGCCAGTACTTTAGCGAGGATTTTGTAGTCATGGTTTAATAACGAGAGCGGCCTGTAGGATTGGCATTTCTGGGGGGACTTACCAGGTTTAAGTAGCAATGTGATAATTGCTTCGTGCATAGTCGGTGAGAGGGCGCCAGTCTGCAATGCTTTGTCATATACTTCCAATAGGTGGGCAGCTAGTTCATTTTGATATGCTTTGTAGAAATCCCCAGTGAGTCCATCGGACCCCAGAGCGCGACTGCTGGCTAGTTCTTTAATGGCTTGCTTAATTTCGTCTTCGTCTATGGGGGAGGCCAAGAATTCTCGCTGCCCGTCTTCTAACCATACCATGGCTATTTCTTGAAGATATGCATCTAGGGCCTGCCCACTGGGTGGGCATTTCGTCTGATACAGTTTGGTATAATAGACAAGGAAAGTTTGTATGATATCTGTCCCTACCGTCACTGGGTGGTCAGTGCCTACGTCCAGTTGTGTGATAAATGTAGATTGGTATTGGGGCCTAAGAAGCTGTGCGAGTGTCCTGCCGGGTCTCTCTCCCTCACCGTAAGTTCGCGCTCTCGCATATTTACCTAAAAATTTGACCTCACGAGCTGCGGCATCTGTAAACTCCACCATCAAAGCTGAACGCTCGCGCAAAATCACCATGGATGGGGTAGGTTGCATGCGGGTATCCAAATCTTTTAATTTCTGCTTGATTGTCGATAAGTCAGTCCGAATGGAGCGCAAGACTCCAGCGTGCTTGGAGATACATACCCCACGGGTAAACGCCTTAAAGGCATCCCAGAACGTGAGCTTGAACTTAACGGAGCCCTCATTAAGTTCAAAGAAATCAGAAATAGCACTTCCGTTTTCAGTATGAAACACAGAATCCAGTAGGGCATGCACGTGGAATCGCCATAGAGGACGCTGCCTGGGGTTAGATGGGAAGGCAATTTCTAATAATACCGGGGAATGGTCGGAAATGGTACGGGGAAAGTATTCCACCCTACACACCTCTGTCAATAGCTGCGGTGTTAAGTACCAGTGGTCAATACGTGACCATGTGCCGTGCGGGGCTGAATAAAAACAATAATTACGAACTCCCGGGTGATTGAGACACCAAGGGTCTGCCAGCAGTGATGATTTCAGGAGTGCAAGGAGGTCCTTGGTGGCTAAAGGTTTAGTAACTCGCCCTGGGCCAGTAGTATCAGTGGTTGGATCAAGTGTGAGGTTAAAATCTCCCCCATCAGGATTGTGTCTGAACCAAACCGGTCAATATGTGAGGAAATTGTGGTGAAAAAGTCGGGTGTGTCAATATTGGGGGCATAAATATTTATCAGTAATATGGGCTGCCATCCAATGAATCCCTGGATCAGCAGAAATCTCCCATCTGGATCTGATGTAATCGACACCGTGCGAAAGGGAAGAGAGCGGTGTACAAGTATACATACTCCACGTGAGTACGTACTATAGCAGGAGAAAAAACAATGTTGGCCCCAGGACGCAGCAAACCAGTGTGACGTAATGGGTGCATAATGTGTCTCCTGGAGCATTGCTATCTTAATTGAGTGCCTTGTCAGATATGCCAATAATTGTCTACTTTTTGGGGGGCAGGAGAGTCCTCTAACATTCCATGACAGACATTTAATGTGAAGATCAGTAGTGGTGGAACTGTTCATGAACTTATTAGGAGCCATAGTGGACTATGAATGAAAAATAATAATATTCGACTGAAATGTGACATACAACACTTCGTAATGAGCTCCAAAGAAACCAAAAAGAACTACGAAAACATAACCAAAGATTAACTTCCCACAATAACACCCCCCCCACCCCCATCGGATACTCAAATATGCGGCACCCAGTGAATCCGAAGAGAGACATAAGAAGCAAAAAAGAGAGGGGAAGAAGAGAGGAAGAAGGGAAAAGGGAAAGAATAAAAGCATTAGGAAATTTCCTGAGGAACGCGGCAACACTCCTTTGGAGCCGTCACTTATGAAGACAGTCATTGTTCGATCTATGGCCAAGCAGCCAGTAGCAGAATAGAAGTATTTGCCGTCGGTGAGGAACCGGATCTAAGTAGAAATGCTGTGCATACAGACCATGTTTCCCAAGATCTATGGGACATCGCAGTTGAACCTTCGCTAAAAACATCAGCAATGCCATCAGTCTTCCTTGTCCTGTCGTTGTGTTAACTGTTGGTGGTTCTTCAAGAACTGGGTCGCTGAGTCCGGGGTATCAAAGATCTGTGATTTATTACCAACCTGCACCCTGAGTCTGACAGGATATAGCATCGCGTAGCGTAGGTTGGCTTTTTGTAACGAGCGCTTCACATCTGCAAATTTTCGGCGAGCATCCTGAACCATGGGCGTGAAGTCTGGGAACAAGGAGATGTTAGACCCTTGGTAGGTAAGTGCACCACGTTCTCTGGATAAGCGTAGTGCAGTGTCCCGATCGTTGTAATTTAGCAGCTTAGCAATAATGATCCGGGGGGTAGCACCCGGAGGTGGCGATGGGCCCAGCGATCGATGTGCTCGCTCGACAGCGAACGTGTTCGAGAAGGCGTCTCGGCCAAAAAGATCGGTCAGTACAGCTTCGATGAACTTGGTCATGGGGCCTGTGTTGGTGGATTCTGCAATACCGGCGACTCGCAGGTTGTTTCTGCGTGAGTGCGCTTCCAAATCCTCCGCCTTCATCGCCAATTGCTTAATGAGGCCTTCGGATCTTTCCAATCTTTTCTGAATATCGGGCCGTCCGTCCTCTAAATCAGAGACACGCTGTTCAACACCATCCAGGCGAGTGTCGTGCCCCTCCAAGCGTCCATGAATATCGTCCCGGCGGGGAGTCAGTGTGTCGAGCCGGGAATCTATAGAGTGGAATCCCGCCCTAAGTTCCGCCAAAATGGCTGCAGCTCCATCTACTGGAGGTGGGTCCTGGCCCGAGGCTCCATCCACCTCGTCGCGTCGTGGGGTCTTACCCCCATCGAAGCTCAGAAGCTTTTGTTTCGGGTCGGTTCGGTCCATAATGAAAGGTAATGGAGACCAAGGTGCGGGTTTATTTCTTTTTTGACCAGTGGCGTGGCAGGGTTGAGGAGAAGGTACGATAGGCCCCAGTTCACTAGTTAAGTCTCACATTCAGCGCCAGCCGCTGAGTAAGGCCAGCAATTTCAGAGCGATGCTGTATTTGGTACGGTGTTGAAAGCTGTGCGCCCAGTAGAGTGACTAATGGACTCTCCCAATGGTAGCGGCGCTGTAGTCCGATATGATGACCGGGGACCAGTCAAGCTTGGGGTGGCATATCCCAGGTGGGCACATTCTGGTCACTCCAGCATCAGGGCATGGGGCAGAACACAGTTAGCATGCAGCGTATCTTCCAGCAGGAGGGGAGGGCTTCTAAACCCGATGTTATATCGCAGGATTCATTTTCAGCCCGGGGCAGGTCAAAAAGCGAGTGACTGTGCTTCACGGTACCACGCATCAGTGCGGGGCAGCGGCTGCGCACACAACGGGGCAACGCGTGCCAGTCAGCCCAAACGGGCCCCTACCGGTCTCAGGAATCGGAGAGCAAGGTGCCGCTTGATTCGCTTCGTTCTGCATCAGCTCCAAAACCACGTCAGGTCAGCAGCGCATGTAGCTGTAGTTCGGCTTGCTCTCATGCGCGTCGGTGGTTCAGCATATCGGCGTAGCTCCGGTGGCATCCGGCAGAGCCTCGCGATCCGAGCCCCACCCTCAGGCTCACCCGAGTTCCCTGTCGACTCGGGACCTCCGAGGGCCGCGCCAGGCTCAGGATCGCCGCGGGCAGATCTTCGTCTTGCCAGAATCCCCGGCCGTCATTTGAAATACCGGAACACTCTCTGCATCTTCAGTCGTTGTTTGGCGGAGTCGACGGCTTGTTTTAGTAGCAGATAGAGCCGTCAGACGGCATTATTTGCGTGACGGGTCCGGAGCTTTCGGGTTAGGCGGCTATGTTGGTCGCCGGCTCGGCCACGCCCCTCCCCTATAGCAGGCCTTAACAATCCTGAAGGCAGGGTGCTTGATTCTAAGTGAGAGGGTGCCAATGCATGAGCAGGACACCCCTGCAGCCTACGGAGTCCATTCTCCCGAGTTGCCAGTGTATCAGCCATTTACGACATATAGAGTGGCAATATGCGACCGCGTGATGACCAACTCTAAAACGGCTGAAAGTAACCCTATCGTGTTCGGTGTCAAACATTGTGGAATCATACCCCCACACCGGTAAACGGTGTGGGAGGTATGATTCCACCCCTCAGAAACAAGCTTCGTGAGGTACCTGGTATTCCCGGTATCAGCCTTCTAGTCCCAGGCAGCACAAAATGGTTGCTGCTGACCAGAGACACATTTCAGCCCTACTGCTGCTGAGCCAAGCTCGAGCAGGGGAAGGCAGAACAATAGGCATCCTGTCACAGGGAGGTGTGACCATCTCCCAGACAGGATTTAGTGTATTAGGGCTGGGTGGGTGCGCTTGCCAGCGACCGAAAGTCTGCATGAGGGGCACATTTGGGGTCCCTGTGCATAGTCCAGTTCAAACCAGTCCTGGGAGCCGTTGGCTCCTGCTCTGGCGCGAAACTGGACAAAGGACATGGGAGTAACCTCCCCACAGTCCAGACCCTCCCCTGGGAGGGTCCACTAAATCTGTCCAACCCTCTCCCCTGGGTACAAAAGGGCTTACCTGGCAGTAGGACCTTAGATTCGACGTGGACAAGATTCTGAACCAGAAACCACAGAACTTCGACCGTCTGGACTTCGCTGGACTTCGTTTGGGCCAGACTTCGTCTCCCTCTCAGTCTGAAGCATCGTCTGTGCCCGTCCAACATACATGCTCTGTGCAGGACCTGTGGAGCATCAAGGACAACCAAAGATATCTCCCTTGGAGTGAAGGAGTCACTCCCCTGCAATCGTAGGCACCACATCACGACTGACCGGTCTGCTGATCCTGAGCTCCTACGGACTCTGAAGGCTCCAGCAACCAAGGAGGTGGGTTTCTATGTCCCTCAAGGTCCGAGCTGCCCTCTTACCAAGTTAGAGGCCAGAATCCCTTGTGGGGCCTGCAATACCCGTACCCCTGTGCACCACAATCATTTGTAAGTGCATATGCTTGTTGGCGTTTTTCGAGCAAGTGCATTGGGCTCCGAGTAGCCCCAACCTCTGGCACTATTTCCTACAAAGAACTCTGGCCTCCTCACACCGAGTGCTCCGTGGGCTGCTGCTTTGTGAAATCGCTCTAGGTCCTCTTGCGACTCCTGTGCCTCCGGCCAGTTGGTCCAATTGAGGGTCACCTTTGCTTTTCTTGGGCTCTCCTGGTTGCTCCAGGCCTGCCCTGACTCCCCTGTGTATGGTGAGTCTCCTGGACCTTGCTGGTCTGAACCGTAACCTTCTTTGACCTTCTACATGGGTTGCCGTTGCCAAGGCTTGTTGGTGATCCAGCGGACACCGACCCCTCAGTACTTGACATCCTTTGTGGGACAGCTCGTATCCGGCTCCTGGTTGCCCTCGACATCTCCTGGTCCCGGTGGCTGCAGAGTCAAGAACCTCCTTAACGCACCTGAAGCACCCGACATCGGTGGGCATTCATCTACCGAGCCCCTGGTCACTCTTGAGTGACCCAGACTCTGTCCTCGCTGCTTTCAGGTACGCTTCAACAAGAATCCACCTTTGGATTCCATCGGACACTTTTCTTCCTTCCAGCAGCGGCTCTTCTTCGAAGTCCTCCATTGGGTTCGACAGCGGTTTCCGACGCCACTTCAGACCTATGCATCCGGCTTCCCTGGGATAGGTAACTCTGGTACTTCGGTATCCATGGGTGGGGTGGCTCTCCAACCTCCTAACTTCCACGGGTTTTCTTCGAAGTCCACTGGGAAGGGTCCTTAAAATCTAAAACTCCAACTGCGACTCTCCCATAGAATTGTACGGAGCACGTGGTTGTGTTCCCACACTGCACCCGTCCTCCGTGGGGTCCCTACTTACTCACCTTGGGTGGTTCCTTGGGGTCCCAGCGATTCTACATCCTTAAGACACTGTCTTGACTCGAGTCGTGGTTTTTATACCACTATTTTAGTATATGGTTTGGTCTCCCCCTGGAGCCCACTGTGTATTCGTGCTATTTACTATTGTTTCTGTGCTACAGTATTGTGTGCTTTATGATTATCTTCGTGTAGAAGACACTTTGTCGTACTAGAGAGTGTTATATTAATAAATACATATTTTTATAACTACTGTGTGGTTCTCCTTTCATTTAACCAATACTATACGGTTGCATTCTGGTAAAACAAGCTGCTTAACATTCCTTCAAGACTAAGCCTGAAGGCTGCTCTCCACAGCTACCACTTGGATAGCTTTCTAAGGTTATCTTTGACCTCTTAAATCACCATAAGGGTTGTTTGGACTGGTACAGGGTGCCCACTTTAATTAGTGATTATAGACAACAGTGGTCCCTAGGGGAAAGTGGGGGTAAGCAAAATTAATGCATACAGACCCAATCAGTACTGTAGTGATTAAACATGTCCAGCCGGACAGAGGTTCAATGTTTAATTTATCAGCAATTCTTGGAAATATGTACAACACAATATACTGAAAGTGGGACACAAGCCTGCATCCTACTACAGAAACATAGAAACATACAAAACATGTGGTCTGGGAAACATTCAAGGAAGGCTCAGGCAACGCTCACGGATTGTTCTCAAGAAAAGAGATTCACAAATTTAAGTCAACAAATCGCAAGGAACGCCTCTACATGGTAAATGGTAACATCACAGTGTATGTATGAGGCGTTTTTAGGGGTGTCGACGGCGTTTCGATCCAAGAAAGGATTGCGTGGATCATCTTCAGGACATTAAATAAGCATGCCTGAAATGTAGGTGCCTTAAATTACGCGAAATTATAGATGGGTATGTCAGAGTTAATGGATGTCCTTAATGGGAGTAACGGGGTCGCCCGCAGGTGCGACGGCGGGGTTTAGGAACCCTCTAGTGGAGCGTGATGCTACACTCGTTGATTTGAAAAATTCACGGATATTGATCCCCCGAGACATCACGCCGGATTCCCCGGCTAGAGGCCATCGCGCCCTTCGAGCACACGCCCGTGGCTCTTTTTCAAATCAACGAGTGTAGCATCACGCAGAGCAGTGCATGCGCGTATACCTCTAGGCTCAACCTAAAAAAATAGTGCCTGAAAAGTAATCAGTGGAAAGACACGTCATGAGGCTATGCTCAAGGGGAGGGACAAACGCAAGGAAATCCCAAACAAGGTAATAAAAAAATAAGCAAATGATAAGTACAATAAAGCGATATAAGGATAAGCAAGGGCTGGATCTAAGCTCACAGTAAGCTAACAATTAGTCTTTTCGCTGCCAGGCAGTATGAGCAGTCCGGTTGGAAAGCCCTAAAAATAGCTGGATACAGGATGAGATCACAGGAATACACTTGCATTTTCACTCGATTAATGCCCATGTCATGTGAGTCACAGCAATCTAACATGGAGGTTTGGCTCTACTTAATCTTCCAACAACTTTCTGACACTCTGAAAGGCAAAACAAAAAAAATGTATTCCACATTAGAATCTTGGGAGTTAAAGCTAACATGGGCCCAGATATCTCAAATCTAATAAAGTGTAGCATATCAACTGCAAATTAAACCAGGTTTAAAAAGAAAAGCCTTTGGGTGGCTTTTCTTCCACCTATAATCCCATGCCTTAAATGGTGTCAGGTAAAGAAGGTGGAGAAAGAAGACTGTTCCTTTGTCCCAGGTCTCTGCAACAACTGACTGTGCCAGGTCTGCCACAACCATAAAGAGTTCACCTGTTTTTGGTGATTTTTTTCCATATAAGGCATTTGAAAGTGCCCTCTGATAATTAACCTGTTGCAAGTCGTAAAAGACCGCTTCATAATTAATGCCTCCATGTTAATGATTTAAATTTTTTTTTTTATTAAATGGGGCAGTAGCAGCAAGTTTGCAATTAAAAAAAAGACCCGAAGGAACCCGCTTAGCGTGAGAGAGTTGTGTTAGATCTAAATCTTCAAACAGGTAAGCTGGGTTCTAAAACTATGACTTTCTGCATTGACACTGCTTGAGCCCTCTCAAGAACTAGGCCTTCCACATTTTGCAGTAGAGTAATATGGTTTCTTAACTTAAAAAAAAAAAATCACAACAATTCGCTTGGCATCGTCCAGTCAAGGGCGTCACTACAGCCAGTTTAATATGCACAGAAGCTCCTGCCTCAGACATTTCCAAAAGAGTAATGGCATACTGAACAGCTCTGATGTCGTTTGCCAAACTTAATGTTCGAGTCGCATTCATCTACTGAAGCGCAGAAAGGCCGCCTCCTGGGCTCTCATGCCAGTATTGTGCTTGCAGGGTTCGCTTGTGCTCTGTATTGATATTAAGCATGTTCTGAGCATTATTAGTTCCACAGGACCGCCATACCGCTGTCGGTGGATTTAAGTTTGACACGTCACGGTTCTTAACATTTAAACAATAGGTGGATACTAGTGCCAGAATAACTGCTTCTTTCTCCTGCCGCTCTACGACTTCCTCTAGCCCCCCCCCCCGGCTGCAGTAACAGGGTGGCCTGGCAAGTAAGGACACGGCCCTGCCAGCCACCGACTTGCTGGCTACCTGCCCGAAGTGCGATCAGACGCAGCGTTTTCGTCCCAGGCGGCTGCCAAACAAGGAAGAGGAGCTGTACACCCCGGCACATCGGCCTCCAGAGCCGAGTCCTGGGCACTAGCGGCACCCTGCACTCGGAGCAGATATGTGCCAACCTCCATCCAGCCCAGTCCCAAGCCGAGGTCTCGCCCCCAACTAGCCAAGTCAACCCGTTCAAACGCGACTGCCTCCCTAAGACACCGTGCAGTGATGCAGAAATCAGAGTTTGCCTTTGTTGAGCACCACTATACAACCCTCTCCCAAAACAGCTGAACACAACTGCACGGCCCTCCCATATCCTCGCTTCCCCCTGCACCGCTAAGGGCACTGCAAATAGCCGGCACCGCTCGCATCGCAACGCCACACGATCCCAACCCCGAAAATAAACGCCGCGCCGCTGCACCGGGATATTCCTGCCGGTCCGTCACCACGGGGGAGATGAGCAAGGGGGTGGTGTGTGGGAGCCAGACAGGGGAGGGCACTGCAGTCTGGAGTTAAAAGGCAAAAAATGAAAGAGTTCAGAGCTTCAAAGCAGATTTAAGCATAAGCTGGAGTTCTGAACAACTGATGACTATTAAAAACAAGCATTTGCAATGCAATAGGACTCGCATTTACGCGAGACCTATTGCATTGGAACGGAGTGCGGGCGTGCGAGAAGGCACGAACGGGAGTGCGGTGGGGGGCGGGGGAGGGCCACAAAGTCACGGACTGCGGGGGGGGTCCACGAGAACAAAATAGTGTTTGAAGTAAATGGGCCAGTAGCCATGGAAGGATACTAATGATGACATGGCCGTCATGAGGAGGGACTAACAGGCCTAAAACCAATTGGAAGGCAGCATTTAGGACCTAAACCAATGAAAAAGATGGGCGGAGAGTGGGCGGAGCTTCCACGAAGCTTCCACGCTATACTGAATACTGCATGCCTCGCAAAGCGAGCTGCGCATGTGCGCTGCCGCTATAGGCTCGACCTAAAAAGGGGCGAACCCAGATAAGAACTGCAATATATGGCATGTCCAATTCTTTGTGTGCAATTTCAGTGCTGATTCCATGACCAATGGCCAGTATATTTCTCAGGAATTCATTCGCTATCACCTGGATACAGTCCGTATTAGCATACACCCAAATTTTGCTGTCAAAGGTAGCCATAAGGACACATTTGGCCTTGTAGACATCAAGTAAAGGTTTCGGGGACTTGTGCCCAGTATGCCTTGCAAAATTTTGTAGCCCGGAAATTGCTCTTTGAAGGGACCCTCCTTTTTTAGTTAGAAGAGATTTCCAACTAAGGCCTGAGTTAAGGAGCAAGCCCAGGTAGGAAAAATGTTCCACCATGGATAAGACCTGACCCTTAGCTGAGGGCTTACGGCATTTAGTGCTCCTAGGGCCTATCACCATAGAATGTGATTTTTAAAAATGTATAGATAGGTCCATGCTACACATAAATTCAACAAATGCATCTACCAAACGTTGCAGACTCCTTGCCATGTGGGCAATTAATACTGCATCGTCGGCGTATAGTATAACTGGTATAGCTATTCCCCCCACTTTAGGGACGTCGGCTCCAATATCAATAAGTACCTCCTCTAGGCTATTGATATCATGATGAATAAAAGAGGGGCAATAATACAGCCCTGATGGACACCTTTATTTATTTTAAAGAGCTGGCTGCATTCCCCGTCTTGACCAAATCTGACCACGCCCTGATCTAAAACCATATTGCAGTTCAGAGAGGATCCCTTTCTCGTTGGCACAGGTGCCAGGTGGAGAGCCTTTCCAAAATTACTTTCCCTATAATCTTCACCTCAATATCAATTAGCGATATTGGTCTGTAGCATGCAGGGTCCGACCTATTCCTTTAATGAAAATAGGGATTATTACAGAACGCTTCCAGGCCTCTTAGTGCGAACCTCTAATAGCCGCATTTATATGTAATGCTAGAACAGGGGCCCAACACACAAACCCTCTGTACAATCATGTCTATATGTTGTGATATGAATGATCATAATAAATAAACATCCATAAGCATGTAGTCAAATACTTATAACTTATTTGTGGTATGATTTATATAAAAGTTAATCATAAATATAAGGTGAGTATATATTTTAACCATGAGTATTATATACTTTGTACAGTTGTTAAGCAGAAATATAAGAAAGAATATATATATTTATTCATAAGTAATATGTGCATTTGTAAAAAGAGATCGACATGTCTGAATACATACATATAATCAAAATATAAATGTTTACAAACACATGTATATGCACCATTGGTGTCTTGTGCATACTATTGCTGAACATTTGAATTTTGGATGTGGTGGTCATGTAGGGAAGAGATGTAGGGAAGAGCCAGCTCTTGACTAATCTTCCGAAGATAAGATGATTATCTTATGTTTGGGGGTAATGAATTCCATTGTTTGGCTGCTTGAACAGAGAAAAATGCTCCACCCATGTTTTTTTTCTTGTATACTGGGATTTTGAGGTGAGGCACTACTCATGAATGCAGGTTTCTTTGTTATATGCCTTTTGTGATTTCTTTTCCTGATGAAAAGTGGTCTTGTTCCATGTATTGCTTTGTGGGTGATTCAAAGCAGCTTAAAAGTGGATCTTCTGGCAACCAGTAACCAATGTGGGGCCCTTAAGGCAGGGGAGATTTGTGATTGTGGCTTTATATGTACAAGCAGTCTGGTGCAGAGTTTTGAATTTGTTGTAGTCTTTTCATAGTTGATAGAGGTGATCCATGGTAGAGGCTTTTGGCGTAATCAAGTTTAGACAGTACAAGAGAGATAGTAGCTTGGACCTTGTGTGGAAATCCAGGTGGGGAATAAGCGTCTTAGCGTTTTCATAGTAATGAAGCTTGATCTTGCTAGCTTATCCACTTGGGCATTCATTATTAGTTTAGAATCCATGGTAATTCTGAGGTTTCTTACTTCCTTGGATACTTTATGAGGTGGTCCCAGATTGTCAGGCCAGGCGGAGAGTAAGTCATAATTTTTCCAGTTGCCACAGGTGAGTATTTCAGTTTTGAATGCATTAAATTTGAGATGGATCCATCTCATCCACTAATCAATGGCTTGGAGATAATTGAAGATTTTTGAGTTTTCAATGTCTTTGGGGCTCTCAGGTTTAAGAGGTATTTATTTGTGTGTCATCCGAGTAGTTACAACAGGCGAACTGAAATTCATTGACCATTGCCGGTAATGACTTCATTTAGATGTTGAAAAGTCATGAGTGAGATGATAGAGCCTTGAGGGACCCCTGATTTTATAATGTAGGGGTTGGATGAGAAAGGAGGAGTATGGCTGACATTTGTCCAGTTTTGAAGTAGGATGTGATCAAGTCAAGAGAAGTCCCCTCTGCCAGCTTTGCGGAGTCTTTGGATTAGAGTGTCATGATCAACTGTGTTGAAGACAGCTGAAAGGTCCAAGAGAAGTAGTGCAGGTACCCTGTTGTGCTGTACTGTGTTTTTAAGGTAATCCCAGATGACGATTAGGGCAGATTCTGTGCCTATTCCTGGACGGGATCCTGTTTGGAAGGTGGAAAGTATGGAGTTATCGTCAATAAAATAAGACAACTGGGTGAATGCTGCCCTTGCTTTTAGTTTGTAGAGGAATGGTCCATTTGCAGGTCTGAAGTTGTTTGGGTCTTGAAGGTCCAAGTTTGTTTTCTTTGATAATGGGTGTATGTATGTCTTTTGTAAGTGTTTGGGAAAAACTCCTGTTGTCAAGTAAAGATTGTTGATTGTTCTGACTGGGGTTGCGGCAGAGGTTGTTAAAAGGATGCTCTTGAAGATTTGTGGTGGACAAGGGTCAGAGGGACAGCCGGCTGGCCTGCTTGTTTTGATAAGATCCATAAAACCAGTTTTTGATAGTTGTTTGAAGGAATTCAGAGGCTTAGTTAACCTACCCTTGTGGTGGTGGGGGGGGGGGAATTGTTGGGAAATGGTTGGTGCTGGTGGTTTTCTTTTCGTTCAAATTGGAATACTGTGCAACCCTGCAGGTAAGGCCCAAACATAAAGCCACTGAATAATGCTTTTCGCGCACTTAAAAAAGCCTAGTTTTTGCAGCCAAAACGAGTGTTAGATTTACATTCCAAACACATTTTAAACCACAAAACAGATTTAAGCAGTCTCTTCAAAACACTCAGGTTAGGTTTAGGTGTTTATGTTTTGCCTTTTAGCTTGTAAAAAGGGACTGGGGGGACTTCTAGTAGCCTTAGCGCAGTCTCGGGAAAACAAGGAAAGAAATTTAAACTGTCACAGGTAGAAGAAAACTGCCGTTTTAGCTAAGAATAGCACCGCAACAGAATCTGTGCTCTTAACACCTGTCCTTAGGCCTTGCTCACTGGGCTGTTTGGGGCTTTCAGAAGCTGGGGCTACAAAATGAAGGTGGGTGCCCTGGGGTTCCCTCTACAAACTTAAGGGACTGTGCAAGGTATGAGGGGAGGGGCGAGGCCTGCTCAGGTGCCTGTGAAGGGGGCAGGGAAAATCTCCGTGGATAAAAACAGATGCAATACACCATTTGCATTTCCTGTTCAACCCTGCCGGTATGGCCCAAATCTAAAGCCATTAAATAATTTTGCATCATCCCTAATGATACATGACTGTGAAAGATGACCCAATTTGCATCCAATGAAATTCAAGTAAATAAATATACAGATTGACACTGTGTAAAAGTTGTATCTCATTGTGGAAGTTGCAAATATGAACTGGAATCTGTTCTATGAACTACAATGATGTGAGAAAGTGGATTATTAGTTGTAGTGGTTGTGAGACCTCCCCAGTTAATAAGGTCACTACTTTATCAGGTCCAGTTAGGTTAATTTAACTTACACCTCAGCACAAACCTGGGTAGCTGTGGCACAGACCAGTGAGGATTAACTTAAAGGAAACAAGAGTAAAACATTTATTGGTACCAGAACAGTCAATGAGTAAGAAGCACAACACAATAAAAATCCAACTCCGATTTATACAAATAGTATGTATATTTCTCTTTAAAAAGATACCAAAATGACAAAAATCTAATGTAGGGAACTGAAGTTATGATGTTTGAAATTTTAAAATAAATAACTGAATTTCACTCAAAGAATGGCTCTCTATGAGCCTCGAATGGTTGTCTGGGTCAAAGACAAAGTTTCAGGTCGACCGCGAAGGAGCACCGGTCGGATACCACAAAGTGGTTGGTGAGGATTTTACCTTCACCGAGAGAAACATTTCTTGGCTTTTTCTCACATCGAAAGAGTCTCTGTTCTTGAAACTTTACGGAAATCTTGCAGCTAATGACCCATCTATGAGATATGCACATAAACTACGACTTGGTCTGTTTTGATGTAAATTGAACACAATTGAGTCTGGTATGAGAGAAAAACATAGAAAAGACTTCTGGGCCTCGTTAGGGGGCCATGTATAACTACGTGATTGCAATGATGATTTTTATCAACTGCTTTATTTTTAGAATATGTGTTTTATTGTAATGGTTTTAATTAACCCTTCAATACATTTTGAATTGAACTGATTGAGTGCTCAGTTGCGGTTGTGTGGTAATCTCTGGATATTTTGCAAAAAACGTTTTCTTTTGAGTCTAGGCTCCACAATTGTAGTTCTTCTAGGGGAAAGAGAACACTCTAGCACCAGCCAGGGGTCCAGGACCTGATGGGCACCTCTTGGGGACTAAGACTCGATCTCCCAGAAAGCTCCAGCGAGGTCTGGGGCAAATTCAGTTGTAACTGGTCAGCTGGGCTCTTGCTGATGCAGGGCTTTTTTTAGTTTTTGTGTTCCTGGAGCTCAACAGGCGCCTAGTCAACTAACCCTTGGAGCCCACACTTCTGTCCTCTACTCCTGTGGGAGTAGGTCCAGCCATGGGGTTTCTCTCCACCAGTTGTACAGCAGGCTCAGTCCTCTTTACTTAGAGTCCAACAAGCGTTCAGCAGGTGCAATCCTTCTTCTGTCTTCCTCGGGTACAGCTGTATTCTGAAGAGGGTATCCAGGGGTGTCACTTTTATGCTAGTCTCGAGTTTGTGGGTATGGAAGACTCCCAAACCAACAAGGACAAAGTTCACATGGGCTACAATACCCACTTTTGCATCACTTTGTGGGGGTTTGGCACTAAACAATCCCACAGTGCATCTCTCTGCCTGTGATGGGCTCCCCGAGGCACTACCCCTTTGCGAGCAAAGGGACACGGACCACTCCAAGATGGCCACCAGGCTACCCCTAACAGGAAGCAGCACGGACAGTCTAGGCTCTACGTCTCGCCACGGTGAGACCACGCCCATCGAGGCCGGAAAAGAGTCCGGGAGCGCGGAAGCCAGAGAGCGAGACCTGACGGAGAGCAGCGAGACGGAGCAAGACGGGGAGAAGAACATTGCGGCTGGTGAAGGCGAGCGAAGGCAGAGCGATACCACGGACGAAGACAGTGAGGCGGAGCGGCCCAAGATCCCGGGAGATGGCTTCCCGTTTACCGTGAGCGAGACCGGCCCTCTGAGGAGAGACGAGGAGGCGGGTTCTCACCATACCACGGCCCCGGAGGGTCGTGGATCCAGGCAAGTGACAACTGCGCATCCATTTTCGTTAAGGAGCTGGTGGCGGGACTAGGGGCCACACCGACCTAAGCACCTTGACATCCCTCACTTAGGCACCACACCGATAGGGTCACTGGTGGTGGTACACAAACCCCTTTCCCCACTTCTTCTGCAAAGAGGCAGTTGCCTGAAGAACTTTTCTTTTCATTTTCTTCTCCCCCCCATTGGTCCTCCCGAGTGCTGTAACCCAGAGAGAAGAGCAAAGAAGACCGTGAAATCCAGGGAATCTGAGATAGAACCCGGACCCGGCCAGAAGCGAGCTAACGAACAGGAAAAGGAACACTTATTCTTTGGTTGCAAACCCAGAACGACTGAGTGCATTAATAAAAACACCCCTTGAGCCTAACTCACCGTCTCTGCCTCATACAAGTCCAGGAGGGTGCGGGGCACATTCCCACGGGGCACGCTACGACACTGCCTAAATCCAAGATGTCAGAATCTTTCTTCCCTGGGTCAGAGCTATGGGCAACACCTAAGGTGGGTCTCTACAATGAGCAACTCTCCCTGGAAGGTTCTGTTCTGCAATAGGTTTTCCCCCTTTGGGACAGAGATCAGCCTCTCAACTTGCACAAAGGCGAGGGCAAGCTAAAGTGTGACTCACAGTTGCCTGTGACAGGCGGCTGTACGTTTGAAGCTTGGCCATCTGCAAGGCACAGCCCTCTAGCTATTCTGTCTGGAGGAAATCTTACCTCCTCCCACTCACAGGCCGATTGCTCTCCTGTCCTGCAAGCCAGTCACTCCTCCTGGCAGGTCTCAAGTAACAGCTGCTGAAGTTAATCAGAAACGGCTACTGGAAACATAAGGCAAGAAAGAAGGGACCTTCTAAAGCCACCCATTTATTAATGGCAATTTTAAATCCAATTAAGGCAACTGCTCCCATTTAATCCAACAATTAATTTGATATCTTGAAGTACTATTTTTGGTGTTCCCACATAGATGTTAGCACTTAGTAGTTGTGAAAGTGTAGCCCCATGTTAGTCAATAGGAATGCCAGCCTAGCTACATTGAAAACAACAATGGTGAGTTTTTCCAGTCAGGGCACATAAAATAAAAAAATGAACATGTCCTTCTTTTTAATACCCTGCATCCTCCCTTATGTGCATTTAAGGTCTACCTTAGGGGTGACATATAAATATTAAAAAGGAAGGATTGCAATTTAAAAGCTGCCTGACAAGGCTGCAGTGGCAGATCTAGAGACATGTTTTCACCTTGTCACTCTAGTGGTGGCACAATAAGTGCTGCATTCCACTAGCGAGATTTAACATACAGGCCCTGAGTATACAGAATGCCATATCCTAGGGACTTAGCAGTATGTTGGCTATGTCAATAAGGTGTTAGCCAATTTCACATGCATATTTAGTGGTCAGCGCACATGCACTGGTGTCTGGACAGCAAGGCCCAGTGCACTTCAGAATCAAAAAGCAGCATCAGTCCAAAATGCAGGGGGTGATCATATACACAGAGGTTTTTCCTTACAAACAGATGTTGAGAAAGAGGTTGAAATCAGAGGATGTACATTTGTAACAGTCCTTTTCACTACAATAGACGTTGAGGAAAGACTTGGGATCCATATTGATGGCAAAGGAAGAATGTGGGTTTAAAATTAACATGTCCAGCACATGCCCTGGAGACCAAATATGGAGTTTCCAGGCAAGGTTCACTCGGCATCATGCACAGTGTTGACAGAGCACCACCCCCATGGCATCCCACCAGTACCTTCCGTTTGGGCTCCCAAACGTAAGTAGGTATGTATATGGTATTGTTATAGCACAAACCTAGCCGAAAGGTAGTGAAGCTCTGTTCATAGTCAAAGACAAGCATAGAGTCAACAAGCAAGAGGAGAGGAAGCTGAGTTATGGCTGCTTAATGCATTGTGGTGTAGTTTTCTTTAAAGAGGTGAGTCTTACACACTTTCCTAAATTGGATCAGCATTGGGGCAGTGCTAATGGATATGGGGATGCTGTTTCAGATGCTGGGTGCATAGATGGAAAAAGCCTCATGTCTTGTTTTTTTTCCCTTCATTTTTTAGTTTGCAATCTGATAATGTATTGGCTGCAAGTGTGCCAATATCCAGATAAATGGTGGTGCTGGTCGTGATAGCTTTGTAAATGATGCAACTGGTTTTGAAGATGGTTCAAGCCAGCAAGGGGAGCCAGTCAAGGACCATCAGAAGGGGTGAAGTGATCATATTTCTTCAGGCCCTGGGTAATGCAGGATGTCTATAAGGGGTGCCAATATGGAGACTGGGAGGCCTAGGAGTAGGGCATTATTACCATCCAGATGCGAGAGTACCACGTCTGGAATAGAAGGTATCAAGTTGCTTTCTGGAAGAAATGTGTAGTTTCTCGCTGGTACAGATGACAGGAACCGTCGTTGCAGGTAAAATCTTTATTAATATAGGAGCCGCCGGGGAACACGACCACCCAGACAAGCAGCCAAAGTCAACCGTCCCACATGGAACGGTACAGTGCAGAACAATTACATAATTCCACATTCCAACAGCAATCTCGGTTACAGCTCCCTCTAAAGAAAAGACCAGAGATTGCTGTTGAGATGTTACATATACGTTTTCCCTTTCTGAAAAAAACAAAAGAAAACTAAGTAATAAAAACTGTAGATACTAAAAAGAAACAAAGCATATACACAAATATGAACATAAGCACATGCCGTAAAAGAAATGTAAACACTGTAAACAGAGGAAAAATACAGATCATGGAACCCAACAAAATATACTTAACATTGCCTGAACCTAACAGGCAATCTTGAACTATGCCCACTCCTACGCAGTACAGTCCCAGCTTCACACTCTGAATTCCTTTCTTCCACAGAACCTTTAGCAATCGAGTCACTAGCGGAGTTGGAAATCTGCGAAGGACAGCTGGAGCCCTCAAACACCGCAGAGTGAAGTGAACAATGCACAGATTTAACCATGCGTCCTTTATTCCACCAACAAGAACCATTCACCCTCACAGTGTTGCCACACACTTTGTCCACCACAAATGGACCATTGAACTTATTGCCACTTTTGTGTACATAACCACCTTTCTAAATGAAAACAGCATCCCCTAACTTAATATCACACGACTTGACTCTATTATGACATCAAAATGGATACTTTGTTTCAACTTGACAAACTCAACATTTTTCCTTGCAACAGCATCAAAAGATTTCACATCAAACCCAAATTTGCCCCATTTGCTCATCCATCCCGGGCAAATTTTGGTAGCTGGTTTCCTCCCTCTCAACAATTTGAAGGGAGAACTCTGTGTGGAAGACTGCGGAGTGGTACGATAGAACCATAACATGGATTTGACAGCATTTCCAACCACACACTTGTTGTGGACAGCCCACTGGACACAATGGAACAAAACACGATTCATGCATTCAACTTTCCCATTGGTTTGAGGATGATAAAGAGAGGTTTTAAGATGGGTAATATCACCAGACTTGAGAAAGCAGCTCACTAAATCATTAGTAAATTGAACACCATTGTCTGAAATCAAGTAACGGGAAAACCCTTCCCTAAGAAAAAGTTCCCTGAGAAAATCCACCACAGCCTTGGCATTGGGTTCAGCAACAAATTTAACTTCTGGCCACTTCGAGTACAAATCAACTGCTACCAAATCAAAATGGAACTGAGAAGGCAACTTATTAAAAGGCCCAACCAGATCCATTCCTATCTTTTCCCAAGGTCTTTCTGGGAATTCAATTGGAGTCAAAGGTTGCTTTCTAACACACAGATTCTTCTGTGACGACATACAAATAACACAATTGCCCACAAATAATTCAACTTCAGTATCCATCGAAGGCCACCACAATGTCTGTCTTAAACGTTTTTTTTGTAAAAGTAACACCCATATGACCTTCATGGGCCATTTTGATGAGCTTGGATCTCAAACCAGCAGGAGGCACTAGCTTATCATTCCTAAGAAGGAAACCATCATCAATAGATAATTTCCCTGCCACTTTCCAAAATGGTTGACAAGCTATAGCGAGAGATTTTTCTTTAGGCCACCCTTTTGACACACAATCCATGACGATCTTCATGACTTCATCCAGAACCAATTCATCTCTCCATTCACGTTCCGTTACAGCACACATACCCTCCAAATCTAATGAAGCAATAAACAAATTCTCATCAGTGTCATCTACACCATCCATCTCATCTTCTGAGATGGGAAAACGTGACAAAAAAATCTGCATGCACATTCATTCCTCCTTTGATATGAACGCCATCGAAATTCTATTGCAACAACTTGGAGGCTAATCTCGAAATTCTGGGAGTTTGTTCCTTAATTTTTTTATCAGACAGAATGGCTACAAGCGGTTTGTGGTCAGTTTTGACAGTACATTTTGCCCCCCAAACATATGGTTTAAATTTTTGAATAGACCACCAGCATGCATGCCATCAGTTCTTTTTCAATAGTAGAATATTGCATTTCAACAGCCCTCAATACTCTAGAAGCGTAACTAACAGTGTGTTCAATCATTCCATTCTATTGGGGAAGTATAGCCCCAACCCGTATCCACACGCATCAACCGTAATGCAACATGCTAGACTTGGATCAAATGGTTTCAAAATTCTGGAACCAGCTAATTGTTTTTTAATCCATTCAAAAGCACTGGAACATGATTCATCCCACACAAAATCGACATCTTTTTTTATTAAGTGGGTTAATGGTGTGATTTGAGAAGCGTACCCAGGAACGAGACCGGAATAAAATTCGCACATCCTCATAAATGACTTAAGTGCAGACTTGTCTTTGGGCACCTTAACCTCAATTATAGCATTACCAAGACTAGGGGGTCGAGTCCGATCTCGGCCGGTAGGGCACCGAATCGGATTCGGCTGAACCGGATCCGATTCGGAGCCCTTTTTCCCGACCGACTCGTACGTGCGTTCGGGCGAACGAGTACGATGCGAGCGCGTGCGAATTCGCCGACCGACTCGTTCGCGGGTCCCGACCGCTCCGACCGACTCGCACGGATGCGCCTAGCACCGCGCAATGGAGACGTTCCCCGGCCGGGCAAGTACGATGCGCGCCACGAGCAGTCCGACCGACCCGCGCCGTCCGGCTCAAAGAAGCAGTCGGAGCCGCACTTTGGGGGTCCGTGTCGGACCCCCCTGTACGCGTAGCCGCGCCAGTCGCACACAGGGGGAACCCATGGGTCCCCCCTACCTGTGCGTGTTCGGCGCGAGTCGCTTCGCCGCGTACATGCTGTAGGGGGCACCCTTGTTCGCCTCGCACCCATTGAGTCAATGGGAGCCCGCGTACGCGTTGTACGACCGGCTCCCATTGACTTCAATGGGAGTCCGACCGACTCGAGTCCGATATCATACGTGCGCATCGTACTCGTTCGGTCGGGCTGCTAGGGTCCGATTCGGTCGGAAATCTCTCCGGGTCCGGCTCGGTCGGAGAGATTTCCGGCCCGAATCGGAATTGGCCCCTAGGTCTGGGTTCAACGCCTCGACCAGAAATGACATGTCCCAAATATTCAACTCTATTTTTCACAAACTCACACTTGTCCAACTTGAGTACAATGCCTTTATCTTGTAAGATAGACAAAGATTGCTGTTGGGATGTTACAAAATGGTTTGACTTTCTTTAGAAGAGAGAACTGGTAGCAGGCCGCTTTGTTTTCTTGGCAATGTATTCCTTGAGAGTGAGGTTGGTGTCCACAGTGAATCCAAGTGACTTGGCATTAGGTGGAAGTTGGGGGTCTAAAAGTTGGGGTCCAAAGATCTTCAACAACAACTAAGGAAAGTGCTGAAGCTGGGATGCCAATTAATAACATTCAAAATCAGGGTGGCAAAGTCCCTCTTTTTATAATGGTGGCTTAAGGGTACTCACTTCAACACTAGTGCAGACGTCGCCCCAGATTAAGAATGTGAGCATATGTTCCAGCTCTTAAAATGGGGAACACACACATTCCTCCCTGAAAGACATAAGGACATCTTGTCTTGGGGCTGGAACTAAGTAATTTAATTCAAATCATGAAGTATGGGCCACAGTTTAGTGCCTACAGCATTTGGAAAATGTATTCAGATATGGGCGTGGCCTGCCGCAAATGGAGCTGGTCGCATCAGTGTAGAGCAAGGGGGGTATAGCAATTGACCTGGATGGTCAATGCCAAGTGCTGACAACACAGTGGGGCAATACATGTGCAACCTGAAAGAAGATCGCAGGAGAGTGGGGGACACCGGTGGACAAATTTGAGCCAGAGGTGCTCGTGCATATGGGGGGGATTGCATCTGCTTGCTTGGGGTCTGGCCTGCGCTACTTCATGGGTGCAGGCCATGGGGGCTGAATAGATGGTTCCTGGGTGCTAATGCCGGGGTGGGGGGGCTGGTATTCCGGTGAGTGGGAGGCGACCACGCAACCGTGGCCCTAGTGGTGTCACAGAGGCAATGGTGGCCATGAATGCCTAGAAAGAGGGGCTGTGTCCGATCACGGTGAATCAGCCAAAAAGCACCCTGAATAGCTATGGTGAGACCAAAGTTACAGAATTTTGGGCCGGCGGTAGACCCCACCCCAAAAGCGGGAGATGGAGGCAGTCCCCCATACAGGTGAGGATTGCGGGCTGGAGGCCCACACTGCAACAATCCTAGAGGCAATCTGTAACACCAAATAGCTGCTGAATAGAAAAATTGATACTGTAGCTATCGAGCTAGGACTCCTGCAATCAGACCATAAAAAACACTCAGACCGGATGGCCGAACCGGAATCTTCAATAACCCAACTGTGACCAGCACTGCCAGAGGTTGATGCCAAGATGAGCCACAATGCAGAAAATGATCAACCAGCTCTCAGAACGTGTGGAAGATGCAGAGGGCAGGTCGTGACATAATAAAGTGCATCTGGTAGAGTTCCCAGAGTGCGAGGAGGGCATCAGCATGGAGCTGTTCCTGGAGGATTGGCTACAGTTGACAGTGCACAAAGGCAAGACATCCAATCCATTCACCGTTGAAAGGGCCCACCGGGTGCCGGGTAGGCCAACGGGAACTCTGCAGTACTGCCTCATCCAGTGGTGGCAAGACTTCTCAGCTTCAGGGACCGGGATCACATCCTCCAGGTGGCCTGGGCACATGTCCCTTGGGAACTGGGGGGAGGCACAGTGAGTATATACCCTGACTACACCAATGCAGTACAACACCTGAGAGAGACTTTTCTCATGGTGAAACGTCACCTGAGAATACTAAATCTAAAATATGCACTGGTCTTCCCTGCAAAATTAAGGATAATCGACAAGGACGGCTCCCACTTCTTTCACTCAGCTGCAGAAGTATGGGACTGGTTGGAAGTGAGGCGGCATCCGTCCCCAGAAGAGCAAGACAAAGAGCACCAATGGAGACGACAGAAACAAAAACCACGGCGAAGGCTGCTCAGACAGCAGTGGGTTGCCCCCTCATAAGACCAGGCAAAGACAGAACGGGCAAGGGAGTTGCAGCCACTGAACAGCGCCAAACCCTGCTGCCTAACAACCCTTGGCCTTTCTGGTGAAAGATTCAGTGATATCAACAAAGGACTTGGAGACCTCTAATGGAGATTTGGAAGAGGGGGCCCTCTCTGTGGTCACCCCACTGACAGCGGACACTCTGGGCTGATAAGCAGGACCCGCTGGGCCCCCTGGTTTGATTGGGGGAATGCTCCAGGTAGAGGGTCACAGGGACGGGTTTGATAAGGCAGGAGTCTGTACTTGCTCTGTGGGGTCCCATACCTTTCGACATTAACACTTTGATATTATACTATCAGTTGCTATATTGACTGCCAGTGTTCGTTGACAAGCAGCACATGTTTATGTTTTTGGGGCCAAAGACTCATCGGGCATTGGGGTGGCAGGTAGTACAGAGTCCGTGGTGCAAAACAGCAGGGAGGGGCAATGGAAAGTTTGCTCGAGGCCCGCTGGTTCAGGAGATACATTTGAAGACACCGAGAAACACAGTCCTACTTGGACGATAGACACGGACTGATGGGGCATATGCAGTGCTTTAAATGGAAAAAAATTAGTGCAGGTACTCATTAAAATGAGCTAGAGGTGTGGTAAGTGGGCGGGGCTAGGGGCGGGGCTACGGGAAGATATAATCATACATAATGACTTCTGTACCAGTTGCAGCACATATCAAGTGTATGCACTCAGCAGGTGCAGCAGAATCAGGATCTCTGGAAAATCTCATCTGGCATGAAGTTTCACTCGCCAACAGCCTGTACCAATCAAACGTTTGGGCCCATGCCCTTTCTGATGCACTTGAGCTAATAGGCGCTGCAGATTTTTGGCACTTAAAATTACTGCATCCACAGTTTAAAGAAGCCCTGAAAAGAAAGATTAAAAATGGAATCTTTTGCATTAGACCACAGGGCTTTTATCAAAAGAGAACATGCTGCCTTAGTTTCTACCAGCTATGCCAAAAGAGGACATCAAAAATATGTCACAGAACCGTTTTCATTGTATTATAAAGTGACATTTTGACAACTCTGGATGGGCTGTTTTTCATCATTAGATTTACTACCCCCATGGGCATGTCAACCTGATACCAACACATAGCGCTATTGTGGCCTGCTCCAGGAATCTTTAACACACTTGCTCTGCATCTGCCCCGGTCTCCTCGAGGAACGCAGAAGACTTCTCCAGTATCTGCTGATTAAAGAAGGGATACAGACAATTCCAGCGGTTGTTAATTATCTCCAGAACAACGCTCAGCTTCAGGCATTTCCCAGACTCTTAAAATTTCTGGATGCAGCAGATACATAATTAAGGAAGAAAACCATTGTTTCAAATGTCTCAGGGCGAGTTTTTAAAGTCACAGTTATAAATTATGTAATCACGAAGTTTCCTGTCGATTACTTGCTTCACTCAGATCACAGGTTCTAATCTGCTGCAGAGTTAATATAAAAACACGCAGAGACAATAGAAACAATTGACCTACTTAGAGGTTCTGTCCGCAAGAGATTTCTACTCTCAGTTATTAATGATGAATCCAAATCATATGGCTGCACCAGGAAATGCTATTGAGTATCGTGTTATGCTCACCTTAAGAGGTGCTGTTCTCCACGGATCACTGACAGAATATCGAGAGTCAGAATATCGACCTACAGAAATTTCGACGCAACAATATCGAGGTCCAGAATATCTAAGTCCTATCTACATAATGGTAAGTACAAAAATATCGATAAAAAATATCGTTGTTAAAAATATTGTTGTTAAAAATATCGTTTTTTTTAATGTATAAAAAATAATGTAAAATAAAGTAAATAATACATATAACTAAAATAAACCTAGTTAAAAATATTTAAAAATGTTTAAAATTATAAGTAATACATATAATGTAAAAATCAATTAAACATATATATCTATAAAATATAATATATATACTTACTTAATAATATTTTTAAATAATTATTTTAATAACTTATAAATTGTTTTAAAACATATTAAAAATTATAAATACATATATATACACATACACCAATAATATAAATTAAAATTAAAATATATATATAACTAATTAAATTATTACAATATTTGTAATCTTTTTAAAATACATTTTACACTACATTAACTAAAACAGTAGAGAAAATATTGGATAGCGGAGGGGATAAAATTACTATTCCCACTCCAGAGAGTGCAACAGTAGGGAAAGTGTTGGATAGTGTAAGGGTAAAAATTACTATTCCCACTCCAGTGAGTGCAACAGTAGGGAAAGTGTTGGATAGCGTAGGGGTAAAAATTACTATTCCCACTCCAGAGAGTGCAACAGTAGGGAAAGTGTTGGATAGCGTAGGGGTAAAAATTACTATTCCCACTCCAGAGAGTGCAACAGTTAGGAAAGTGTTGGATAGGGAAGGGGTAAAAATTACTATTCCCACTCCAGTGAGTGTAACAGTAGAGAAAGTGTTGGATAGCGTAGGGGTTAAAATTACTATTCCCACTCCAGATAGTGCAACAGTAGGGAAAGTGTTGGATAGCGGAGGGGTACAAATTACTATTCCCACTCCAGTGAGTGCAACAGTGGGGAAAGTGTTGGATAGCGTAGGAGTAAAAATGACTATTCCCACTCCAGTGAGTGCAACACTAGGGAAAGTGTTGGATAGCGGAGGGGTAAAAATTACTATTCCCACTCCAGTGAGTGCAACAGTAGGGAAAGTGTTGGATAGCGTAGGGGTAAAAATAACTATTCCCACTGCAGTGAGTGCAACAGTAGGGAAAGTGTTGGATAGCGTAGGGGTAAAAATTACTATTCCCACTCCAGTGAGTGCAACAGTAAGGAAAGTGTTGGATAGCGGAGGGGTAAAATTACTATTCCCACTCCAGTGAGTGCAACAGTAGGGAAAGTGTTGGATAGCGTAGGGGTAAAAATTACTATTCCCACTCCAGTGAGTGCAACAGTAGGGAAAGGGTTGGATAGCGTAGGGGACACAATTACTATTCCCACTCCAGTGAGTGCAACAGTAGGGAAAGTGTTGGATAGCAGAGGGTTACAATTTACATACTTATCAATTAAATAATTATTAAAAATTAATAACCAATTAATAATTAATTATGTATAAATACTAATAAATAAATATTAATAATTACTTTTTTATAATTAAATTACTTCCCACCCTATTCCCCTATAAACCCACAACCCACTCATAAAAAAACACAATTAATATAATTATCAATAAATTAATACTACTTAATAACCTAGGGGCACATTACGATACCCGGCGTAAATAACACCGCCAGGCATGGAAGCGGCAAAAATCCGCCCGCACACACCGCCTGAACACCGACCACGCCATTACGATTACACAAACCGAATACCACCATCGGCGGAAAAAGCACACAAAATACCGCCCGCCAACGTCCGAGTCGGAGACAAACCGCCCGCCACAGACGGAAACACGCACGACAACACAAAACCGCCCGCCCACACGGCCGACACACCGCACGTGAAATTACGATCGCACCGACATGAGCGCGGAAAACCACAAATATACCGCCCGCCAGCGCAAACAACGCCGATGAGAATCGACACGGCAGAAGCCATGGCGCCCACGTACCTGCACAGAAACCATCCGCACACAAAACCAATAGCACACAACATGGCCAACAAGTCCACACAGCAAGGCACGCACAAATACACAAGCACAGTACATATCCCGAAAACACCCCCCGGACAAACAAAAAATACAAAGGCCAGAACCCCAGACACAACACACCTGAAAACAACAGACCATGAGGACACACCCACATAGGTGAGTACAAAAGCAGCACTCCCACAGACCACAACCCCTTGCTACATTGCAAACCGGAGAGGAGAGGACACAGTGACACAGCAAGGACAGCAGCACACCACAGAAACGCACACATCACAACCACCACCACCACCACCAAACACCGGCACCACAAACCCCCTGCACATTACACAACACACACCGCACCAGCACCACAAACACCATGGCACCACAAAGAATGCCCAAGTTCACGCCCATGGAGCTGACGGTCATGGTCGACGAGATCATCAAGGTGCACCCACAAATCTATGGGAACATGGTCCAACACACACCACTAGCCACCAGAAACAGAATGTGGAACCGGATCGTAGACCAGGTCAATGCAGTCGGGACCCTGCCCAGGAACAGAGTCGAAATTAACAAACGGTGGAATGACGTCAAGAGCCTGGTCAAGAAGAAGGAGGGCAAAAACAGAGAGCTGGCTGCCGTCACTGGCGGAGGGAATCCCGCGCTCTTCAAGACCTTCAAAGCGTGGGAGGAGAAGGTGCGAGTCATCATACATCCCGAGATCCTCGCCGGATTAGCAGGGGAGTGGAGGCTGGTAAGTACAAACTAATGTATACCAGCACACCGCTATGTACTCACATGCACTACCACCATGCCACAGCTCCCAGGGACAAACACCCCCATGTCCAGCACACAATACACGACACACACATGCAACAGACACCACCACACACAGCCCAAACAGAACAACTGTAAGATGCGTGGGGACATGTGTACATTCAGCCAGCCACGTAACCACCAACAGGTCCCCAAATATGCCAGAAGCGCCACAACGAGCACCCACCACACCCATGTGTCCGCCACAGCTGCACAAACCGACAAGTAACAGGTAAGTGGCAGGAACACAAAGTGCAGTGGGTGGGACGGTGGACAGCCCAAGTACAACACACACCAGGCCCCTAGTCCCACAGCACAGCAAGGAGGAGCATCCCCCACACCCCACAGCCACGTGTCAGCCACCGCAGTGCACAACGACAGCCGAAAGGCAGACATCACGGTCCACAGCAATCGGTGTCAGTGGGTGTCCAGCCACCCCCACGACCCACAACACCCCCCCACCCCCACAGACCTGCAACATGGAGCACCCCCCGCTTAGAGCCATGTGGCATCCAGTACAGTGCACGCACGAACAACCTGCAGGTGGGAAACTGGACAGGGCTGGATTACTGGAGGCATGAGGACCGGAACACGACCAACACATGGGACATGTCACGTAGCAGACGAACACGCAGCACCGCCCACCGTCACGAACAAGTGAACAATGTGCACACGGACATGAACAACAGACTCACACCCCACATGACCCATCACAGACATAGCAACACCCAAGGAGCCACGTCTGCATGCACAGGCCACACTGAATATAGTACCACACGGCAGCCACTGTGCAACTCATCACACACAACCGAAACACCATTGAAGTCCTGTCCATGTAGCCCCAACTGCCTGTCAACCACACACCCCACAACTACGCCTATGTAAGACAAACAACACTAGACGCAACAGAGCGGAACAACATAAATGCACACGAACACCACTGAACCCATCAAACACACAGACACACCATGCACAAACAACATACCATCCATCCCATCCGTCAGCCCCAGTCTCATGAAAGGCATGTCATCCGCACAGCTGCCACACATACAGCAGTCACGCTAAGATACATGCCCATGACCAACCATGTGCCAGAAGTCAATGAAGTGCACGACACACTGTGAGCAACAACACACAACATGGGCCACACCCCCCGAGCACTGCAGTGATGCACATGGCACAGGGCAGCACGCACACCAAGGAGATGGGACAACTGCAATACGTTGGCTGGCACACAACCATCACTCACTCATAACGATGCGTCCAATGCCATGTCCAGTAATCACAACAGACAGCAAATATGCAGGCCATGTCAAGCATGCACACACCTCAAACCATGCACTGTCATGCTGCCACAACACATGTCACGTTCGGCACCCATGGCTCACAGCATGTACCCCAAAAGCATATTCCCTCCCAAATGCGAATCTGGGGCATGGCCCCCATGTTGCCATATGCGTCCTAAGCGTTCCATTCGAACCCCAAAAGCATATTCCCTCCCAAATGCGAATCTGGGGCATGGCCCCCATGTTGCCAAATGCGTTCCTAAGCGTTCCATTCGAACCCCAAAAGCATATTCCCTCCCAAATGCGAATCTGGGGCATGGCCCCCATGTTGCCATATGCGTTCCTAAGCGTTCCATTCGAACCCCAAAAGCATATTCCCTCCCAAATGCGAATCCGGGGCATGGCCCCCATGTTGCCATATGCTCCTAAGCGTTCCATTTGAACCCCAAAAGCATATTCCCTCCCAAATGCCAATCTGGGGCATGGCCCCCATGTTGCCATATGCGTTCCTAAGCGTTCCATTTGAACCCCAAAAGCAAAGTACAAACCAGACCCAGGATGGGCCAGGAGCCCGCATACACCAGAGTCACAATAAGTAGGGGCACAGCAACACACCCATCGGCATGGCCAATCCGTCCCATGCCACATGTGCACAGCACACAGTCCCATTGCCAAGCACACACAACTACAGATGCTACAGCCACACACACGCCACCGGGAAACCCATGTACGAGATTGCACGAACTGTCAATGTCAGACGACAAATACATACTTCGCCAGGTGCAACACAATAACTAATCTCATTCTCTCCACAGGTGACGAACTGCTGGATGCTGGGGATGGAGCCAGCAGCCAGCACAGCCAGCCTACAAGCCCCCAACGAGGACACACGGATCTGGAGGATCTGTCCTCCTCCTCGGACACGGACAACGAAGCAGGCCCATCTGGTGTGGCAGGGCCCAGCCGCTCCCCAGGACCCCTCCTACCCACCAACCCATCATCCAGGGCTGCTGAACATTCACAGCCCCCTGCTGCCACTGTCGTTGCGGCCACACCCACGGTCATTGTGGCCACTACCACTGCTGCAACCGCCACCATCGCCGCACCGACCACCACCGCCGCCACCACCGCCACGTCTCCGCTGGCACCAGCCCCAGCGCAGGTGGTGGCCCGGACGACTGGATCCACCCTGGGAGCCACAGCGAGGACCGTGGTGAGCAATGTGGCTAGTGGGCAGGCCGGTGGCAGCAGGACTGGTAGGAGGAGCAGGGTCAGGGAAACGCCAGCCTCCCCTGGGAGCCATGCCCTGCCTCACATGGCCAGAGTCCTTGGGGCCTATGAAGAGGCCCAAGGACAATGGGTCCGGTCTGCCTCAGACACGCGTGAGGTGCTGGGGGTGTTGAGGTCCATGGACGCCCGTATGGGCCAAATCGTGGACCTCATGGGACAGCTGGTGGTGGCGGTGAGGTCACAGCCAGGGACAGCAGCTCCCCTCCGCCACCACCTGCCGGGGCGCAGGGTGGAGCAGCAGTGTCCAGTTCCCCTGCGTCCACAGCCAGTGATCACACCTCAACCACCAGCATGTCGCAAGCAGGCACCCCCTCGCAAACGTGGAAGGGGCCGTCCGAAGAGGAAACAGATCTCCCGGGAGGACTTCGCACGCTCCAGTCGCAAGTGAGGCAGCCAGCCAGCCTTCCGCCAGCCTTCCTTGACCAGCCACTGCATTGACTTGGACTACGATCCCACTCCACACAGCCATCTGGATGGCATGTGTGTGTTGGACTATGGACATAGAACCAGTGGGTACACCCTGATCATCACGCAGCCATGACCGACAGCTCATTGTCACTGCACGCACCACTTTTGTCATCACCTTACACACAATCACATGTCACAGTTTGTAATAAATGCACCTTTTTCACTAACTGCTGTTTGTGCCCTGTGTCTTATTTGTACGGAATACAACGGCCACCTTGGGCGGAAAGGCACCTGATGCGTGGCATGGCATTTGAATCCGGAGGGCCTGTAGGGACCTAGGGGTGGGAGACAGAACAGGAGCACATTCAATGAGTGTGTCACACACCCATCACACAGTACATGTCAACAACTACAAGCAATGTACACACATCGCACAGAGCAATAGGGCACAATGCCACAGCCACCAACAGTGGCATACTACCCTGGCCATGGAGCGTTGACACACAGCACGCAGTGAACAAACGGCCACCCTGACACAGCACACACACACCTGCACAGATACAGCCACATCAGCCGTCGTACATGGACACTCACCGTCAAGTGAAGTAGCGGGCGATGAGCTGCTGCCGCACATTACCAGCTTCCTCCTCTCCGCTGTCCTCCTCACTCGAGCTGTCCTGGTCTGCGGGCTGGGGCCCTGGTTGATCTCCGTCATCCACGATGAGGGGGATCTGCTTCCGAATGGCCAGATTGTGCAGCATGCAGCACGCCACCACTATCTGGCACACCTTCTGTGGGAGTACGCCAGCGCACCTCGGTGCGGTCCAGGCACCTGAACCTGGACTTGAGGAGGCCAAAGGTACGCTCGACCACACGTCTGGTCCTCCCATGTGCCTCATTGTAGCGATCGTCTGCTGGGGTGCGAGGATTCCTCAATGGACTGAGCAGCCATGCCCCATTCGGATACGCAGAGTCACCTGGGTGTGAGGGACACAGAGAACCGTTGCTAATCCAACTGGACAGGGGACAGCATCGCACAGCCAGCACGCTACACCACTCCACATACTCACCGACAATACAGGCACGATCCTGTTGCATATTGGACATCAGTCGTGGCAAGATGCTGTTGCGCATTATGTGTGCGTCATGGGCCGAGCCTGGGAACTTTGCACACACGTGGGTGATCACCATGTCCGCAAGGCACACCACTTGCACATTCAGGGAGTGCGTGTGCTTCCTGTTGCGGTACAGGTGCTCAGTGGCCTGTGGTGGAACAAGGCCGACATGTGTGCAGTCAATGGCTCCAACGACGTGTGGGATTCTGCCAAGGGCATAGAATGCACCCTTCACTGCCGCCAATTCACGAGCCCTGGGGAAGCGGATGTACCTGTTCCGGCACAGCATCATGGCTGCCAGTACATCCCTCAGCACCTTGCTGAACATGGGCTGGGACATCCTCCTCCAATGCCCACTGTGTGCTGGAATGACCCAGTGGCGAAGAAATGCATGGCGGCCATCACCTTAGCCGTGGGGGTGACAGCAGTCGGATACACTCCTGCGGGGACGGAGATGGGGTTCTAACATGGCACACAGTCGATGCAGGGTTGGCCTGTCCAGCCGAAACTTCCTAATAACCTCTGTATCGCCCATGTCCGCCAGCAATTGGTATGGGCGGTCAATGTTCGGTCTCCGCCTAGGGACAATGGCAGAGGACACATGTCAAAGCAACACGA
>CAWUFW010008858.1:600000-841888 GCA_963921515.1 Calotriton arnoldi
ATTCTTACGCCTCAGAATTGCAGCTTCATCATAGACTATGAACAAGAAGCTACAGCACTGAGCTAAAACCTAGAAGCTTGCAACTACCCTCCACTGGTAATGAAGAGGGCCCGGAAGCCAGGCGCAGCATCCAATCCAGCAGTGGCGACTGAGAGAAGGTGGATAAGAAGACATATTTTGTAGCAGCCCTGCAGCGAAGAATGAAAGGCGCAGGGCAGGCCGGTGGATCCCGTTTACATCGCATGCATCAGATGGTAGTAAAGGACTGGAGAAGAAACAGTATAGTCCTGCAGGCTGCTGCACTGCATCGCTACACTTGAGGGGGCTAGCAGGAAGCACTAATGCTGTGTGGAACAGAGCGGACACAGCCACTCTGAGGCTGATGGAGCCTGCTGTAATGCTCTACAGCTCCCGCATTGCTTTATTACCGAGTGGCTGACAAACTCCTGACTTGAACCAAAGCTGAATGCAGCTATGCACAGTCGGTGTTTAGGAACACGCTCTTTGAAAACGAAGCCTGAAACACCCAGAAAAGCGACATTCAAGCATATCTAAAAAGAGGCTTAAATAAACGTTTCCGGGTTCAGAACGAGGTGTGTTTCAAGCTTCGTTCTGAATGCCGACACGTTTATTATGTGAATTCTGCTTCTCAAGCTGCTTTTTGATAGCTTCATGGTCGCTTGTCTGGGTGGTGTTTTTCAGGGCCTGGGGTGGCATGGCGCTAAACTCTGCTAAGCGGTGGCTTGCGGAATTTTTGCAGAACTCCTCTCTCCAAGCGGAGTGCCCAAAACTACGTAAACTTTGCCGGCGGAGTGGAGTTTGCCGCCCAGCCTTACCTGTGTGATGGTTTTCCGGGTGCTGATTGGGAGTCATTTCAAAATCTTCCTCAGCATCTTCCGGGTACGGAAGTGTGAGGTGGTGGCGGCATTGACTTTGGTGTTCATGTTGAGTTTAATGTAGGCCTGGGCGGTGCTCGCTGAGTTCTGCTCCGTAAAACTCTGCAAAGTGACACAAAAACTCTGCCGCGCTCCGCGGAGTTCAGCGAGCAGCGGAGTTTGGCAAGTAGCACTGCTCGCACTGATTTTTAGCGCCGGAAGTTTGTCCCGCACTGTAAAATCAGCGCGAACATCACTACGCGCAGCGCAAGAGGGAGCAGCTTCGTTTTGCTGTTCTCGAGCACCAGCATCCTCAACGCAAGCAGCAGATTTCTCAACGCGAGCGGTCGCGACCTGCGCGACTGCTAGCATTGAGAAATCTTGCTGGGAGGAGGTCTAGTCCATGATTTTTTCTCGAGAATGCTCGGCAACTTAACGTTGGTGAGCAGCTTGAGAGAAAAACTCCGCTCCCCATCACTTCACTCTCCGTGTGGAACGCGGAGCACACAAAACTCCGTGAACTCCGCAGACGGAGTGGAATTCTTCGCACACCCCTAGTCTACTGTCGATGACGATCCCAAAGTTGTTGGCTTGGGGTGGTGGTCGGTAATGACTTTGTTGGCTGCCAGTTGGGGTCACACGGTGAAGTGCTCTTCCCAAAGATCACAATTTCGGTCTTGTCAGTGTTTAGCTTCAGACACTTAGGGGGTGATTAGGATGGCGGGCGGACTTTAGTCCGCCCGCCATCCTCGCGGTGCTGGGATCGGCCGCCAGACGTGCGGCGGTCCCGCACCGCTAATTAGGATGCAACCGCCACCCTGGCGGTCGCATTCCGCATATTTGACATTGCGGCGGGTGCTGCTTGCAGCAGCACCCGCAGCAATGCCAAATTACCATGTCGTGCATTGCCATGCACAACGTGGCAGGCACCGCGCGGTGCCTGCCACCCTGTGCATGGCAATGTAGGGGGGTACCATAGGTACCCCCCAAGGGCAGCCCCCCAAACCCCCAGGGGCCCGCAACGGGCCCCCAAGGCGATTCCCCACTAGCCTTTCCATGGCGGCCTCGCCGCCATGGAAAGGCCTTAAAAACCATACATCCTAATATGGATGCTATATGGTGCCTGCTAGGCACCGCCACCATATTAGGCCCCAGCTCGCTCCCGGCCGGCAATCAGAACGATTGCCGACCGGCGAAAGCGGCAGACGCACTTTGCGTCTGCCGCGGTACCCCCCGCCATCATAATATGGTGGGGGTAAATCGGGTGGAGATGGCGGGTGGATCGCCATTGCCTGGCTGGCGATGGCGATCCGCCCGCCATCCTAATCACCCCCTAAGTCTTCATCTAGTGGGCGATTTCAGTCATGGAGACATTGATCCAAGCACTGAGCATCTTGTCCACGAGGAAGAGAATGAGTTGCGTGTCGTTGGTGTAGTAGAGGACGTTGATGTTGTGAAAGCGGATGATGCTGGCTAGATCATGTATGCATTGAAGAAGGTAAGGCTCAGGTAGGATCCTTGTGGAACCCAGCAGAGGAGGCCGCGGTCATCCAAGGTGTACAGTGCCAGGCTGATTGACTGGGTCCATTCAAGAAGGAGCAGGGCCATTGAAGTGCATGTACTTGCATTCAAATGTTGTTTACATGTTGTTTATAGATGGGGTGGGAGACCGTGTCTCCTCCATCCAGAGTCATGCAGATTTCATCCGTGGTTGCGATGAGGGCAATTTTCATGCTGTGGTTGGGTCTGAAACCAAACTGAGTGGTGTTAAGGAGTTGGTGGTCACTGAGGTATTCAGTAAGGCATATGTTGATTGCTTTCTTTAAGATCTTGACTGGAAATGGTAGCAGGGAGAATGGTCTGTAGTTGATGAGTGTTGAAGAGTCCGTGAATGGTTTCTTCTTGTGCAGTGGGAGGACAGTTGCATGTTTCCATGCATCTGGAGAGGTTGCTCAACAGATGGAGGCATTCAGAATAGGTGTGAGCTGATGGGTTGCAGTATTCTGGAGCAGGCATGAGTGGGGCAGGGTTCCAATGGGGCCCCAGAGGGGATGGACTTCACAGCGGCAGTCATTTCTTCTGTGGTGATTATGGACCATGTTGTTAGCAGTGGTTCTTTGGATGAGATAGGGAGGTGTTTGGCAAAGAAGGTCGAGTCTGGCTGTGGGTTGAAGTTGCTGTAATGGCGATGAATTTGTTGCTGAAGAATTGATAGCGATTGTGATCAAGTTGAATGCGGCCGCTAGTGAGATGAGGTCCTTCACGATGGTAAAGTTTTCTTTGCTTCTGTTGGTGCTGCTATCAATGCAGTCTGCCAAAGTGGCACGTTTAGTGGTGTGAGCCTGTTGACTTAGATGTTCTTGAATGTGGTGAAAATAGGTGCAGGAGAACTACAATCTTCTCTTTGATAGCCCCCTGTCTAGAGCACACACCTCAAAGAGATGTCAGCTCGTGACGTTTAGCAGAGTACAGAGCCCCCATTGGCATCTCCTTTCTACTTGTGACTGTTGTACATGTCTGTACTCTCAGCGACTGCGAGATACCTTCATATAAGAGAAATGGTATAGAAAACAGAGCAGAGTGTCTTAATGTTACAAGCAAAGAAATTTCTTTCAGCTATATTGCCTACTATTTGAGAAAAAGACGAAGGTGTATGAGACATAGATTCATGGGTGCACAGACATGATATCGAGGTTTTTTTTTCGAACTACAGAAATATTGAGTTGGAAATATTGAAGGGACAGCATATCGACATCAAGAATATCGGTGACCAGAATATCGACCTGAAGGTAAGAAATATTGTTTTTGTTAATATCGAAGTCAGTAATATCGTTTACAAAAATATCGTTGTTAATAATATCGATGTTTAGATTAGTGTTATGTATTTTAGTATGTTTTTTATATGTATGTGTTCTATATTTTTTGTTAAGTATTGTATTTTTTTTAAATATATGTATCACATTTTTAGAAGTTAGTAATTTTTTTTAAAGTAAATTTTGCGTTTTAGTACTGTAGCGGGTTGTGGGTTTATAGGGGAATAGGGCGGGAAGTAATTTAATTATAGTAAATTAAATAATAATTTTTAGAAATTATTAATTATTTTTAATAAAGTTTTGTGTTTTAGTTCCGTAGCAGGTTGTGGGTTTATAGAGGAATAGGGTGGGAAGTAATTTAATTATAATAAATTAATTATTAATTTCTATTTTTTGGTATTGATAATTTATTGTTAATTAATTATTAATTGGTAATTAATTTTTATTAATTGATTAATTGCTAATTATATTAATTGTGTTAATTTATTTTAGGAGTGGGTTGTGGGTTTATAGGGGAATAGGGTGGGAAGTAATTTATTATAACAAAGTAATTATTAATTTTTATGTTTTGGTATTGATAATTAATTTATTGTTAATTAATTATTAATTGGTAAGTAATTTTTATTAATTGATTGATTGATAATTATATTAATTGTGTTAATTTATTTTAGGAGCGGGTTGTGTGTTTATATGGGAATAGGGTGGGAAATAAGTTAATTTTATTAAAGTAATTATTAATTTTAATTTATTGGTATTCATAATTAATTTATTGTTAATTAAATATTAATTGGTTATTTAATTTTAAAAAAATATTAAATTGATAAGCATGTTAATTTTAACCCTTTGCTATCCAACAATTTCCCTACAGTTACAGTCTCTGGAGTGGGAATAGTAATTTTTACCCCTACGCTATCCAACACTTTCCCTACTGTTGCACTCTCTGGAGTTGGAATAGTAATTTTTACCCCTACGCTATCCAACACTTTCCCCTACTGTTGCAATCTCTGGAGTGGGAATAGTAATTTTAACCCCTTCGCTATCAAACACTTTCCCTATTGTTGAACTATCTGGAGTGGGAATAGTAATTTTTACCCCTACGCTATCCAACACTTTCCCTACTGTTGCACTCTCTGGAGTGGGAATAGTAATTTTTACCCCTACGCTATCCAACACTTTCCCTACTGTTGCACTCTCTGGAGTGGGAATAGTAATTTTAACCCCTTCGCTATCAAACACTTTCCCTATTGTTGAACTATCTGGAGTGGGAATAGTAATTTTACCCCTACGCTATCCAACACTTTCCCTACTGTTGCACTCTCTGGAGTGGGAATAGTAATTTTTACCCCTACGCTATCCAACACTTTCCCTACTGTTGCATTCTCTGGAGTTGGAATAGTAATTTTTACCCCTACGCTATCCAACACTTTCCCTACTGTTGCACTCTCTGGAGTTGGAATAGTTATTTTATACCTCTACGCTATCCAACACTTTCGCCACTGTTGCATTCTCTGGAGTGGGAATAGTAATTTTAACCCCTTTGCTATCCAACACTTTCCCTACTGTTGCACTCTCTCGAGTGGGAATAGTAACTTTAACCCCTACGCTATCCAACACTTTCCCTACTGTTGCACCCTCTGGAGTGGGAATAGTAATTTTTACCCCTACGCGATCCCACTCTTTCCCTACTGTTGCACTTATTGGAGTGGGAATAGTAATGTTTACCCCTACGCTATCTAACACTTTCCCTCCTGTGGCACTCTCTGGAGTGGGAATAGTAATTTGAACCCCTACGCTATCCAACACTTTCCCTACTGTTGCACTCACTGGAGTGGGAATAGTAATTTTTACCCCTTCGCTATCCAACACTTTCCCTACTGTTGCACTCAGTGGAGTGGGAATAGTAATTTTTACCCCTACGCTATCCAACATTTTCCCTACTGTTGCAGTCTCTGGAGTGGGAATAGTAATTTTTACCCCTACGCTATCCAACACTTTCCCTACTGTTGCACTCACTGGAGTGGGAATAGTAATTTTTACCTCTACGCTTATTCAAAACTTTTGCTACTGTTGCACTCTCTGGAGTGGGAATAGTAATTTTTACCCCTACGCTATCCAACACTTTCCCTACTGTTGCACTCACTGGAGTGGAAATAGTAATTTTACCCCTACGCTATCCAACACTTTCCCTACTGTTACACTCTCTGGAGTGGGAATAGTAATTTTATCCCCTCCGCTATCCAATATTTTCTCTACTGTTTTCGTTCATGTAGTGTATAATTTATTTTAAAAAGATTAAAAATATTGTAATTTTTTAATTTGTTATATATATTTTGTATATTTTTATTTATATTATTGTTTTTTTTGTATATATGTATTTATAATTTTTTATGTTTTTTAACAATTTATTAAAGTTATTTATTAAGTTATTAAAATAATTATTTATAAATATTATTAAGTATATATATTATATTTTATACATATATGTTTAATTAATTTTTTTATTATATGTATTAGTTATAATTTTAAACATTTTAAAATAATTTTAACTATGTTTATTTTAATTATATGTATTATTTACTTTAGTTTACATTATTTTTTAAACATAAAAAACCCGATATTTTTAACAACGATATTTTTGACGACGATATATTTTTTTCGATATTTTTGTACTTACCATAATGTAGATAGGACTTCGATATTGTGGACATCGATATTTTGGCTCCGATATTTTTGTCGTCGATATTTCTGTAGTCGATATTCTGTCAGTGATTCAGATTCATGTAATCTCTGAATATGTGCTAAATTGTAGCTTCATACTAACTCCCTCACTACGGGTGGATGCTCAAACACCTGTCCATTCAGATGTTGCAATTATAAGAGATTATTAGAGTTTTTTATCTGCCACAACAGATACCAGTCCATCAGCATTTATTGGGCAGATAAATAACATATCACTCACCAAGCCATTCGTAAAGAGGGCCTAGGTGTTTAGCTTCATTTTCTTAATCCTGTTTATGGCAGATTTAGGAAGTGATACATAAGGAACAATAGTAATTTTCTCTTGTTCATGCAGTGTTAGGCAAGTGGGGAAAGCCAGACAGGAACACGTCTGTCTTTGCCCAGATAGGCAACTCACCTACTTGATCACATTAGCAGGTTGTTTCTGTTCGTGTATGACATGCTAAAAGACAGGAGACATGCTCATTGATACCTGACTGCCATTCAGGAGAAGCCAAAGGCACCACATGCTACTCCTTTTTTGCTCTTGAGTATACCGGTGTTTTTCTTAATGTATGACTCCGGGATTATGAGGGCAGGAGGGATATAAAGCAAACATGACTTTAAAAGGCATGATTACTTGCTACACTTCCACTCATTCCTCTTCTCAAAGCCAATCTGCAGCAAATTAGAGGGTGCTGAGGTGCTAAGAGTGAGGCAAGGATCTATCAAGTGATGTCATCAGTGGTAAAATAGTGTGTGATGTCACTCACTCCCGCTGGATTTTTGATGAATAAAGAAGGTGCATATACATGTGACTCATTGTCACTGAAATTGCTCTCCCACCCTCGCAGCTCCACCATTAAGTGAGGCCTGCCCCTGCCTCTGCACTCTCGAGTGTTGGTGATCGAGGCCCTCCTCCACCCGCAGGTTTCCCTGCGCCTCATCCCTGGTGGTCCAGTGGACCTCTGTTTCCTTCCTCTCACTCAGCTCTTTCACTCGTTTTCACTCGTTTTTCTACCCTTTTTTATCTGTCACCTTTCTGCACTTTTCTGCATCTCTGCTCTTTTGTGCCTTATTTCTGCTCATTTTCCCTTCCTCTCGCTCTGCTCTTTCACTCGTTTTCACTCGTTTTTCTACCCTCTTTTAGCTTTCACCTTTCTGCACTTTTCTGCATCTCTGCTGTTTTGTGCCTTATTTCTGCTTATTTTCCCTTTTTTCTTTATCCCTTATTTCCTCCCTTTACCTTTCCCCGCCGCTGCTGCCCCCGCGGCCCCACCCCCAGCGTAACCGGCCCAATCCAGCTCCCCTCCCCGCTCCCGCCTCCCAGCTGTCCAGCCCTCCCCGACCCCTACTTAATGGCGGCCGCTGCGGAGACAGGCGAGCAAGACCACTGACTCATTGTCAGTGAAATTGCTCTCCCACCCTCGCAGCTCCACCATTAAGTGAGGCCTGCCCCTGCCCCATCACTCTCGAGTGTTGGTGATCGAGGCCCTCCTCCACCCACAGGTTTCCCTGCGCCTCATCCCTGGTGGTCCAGTGGACCTCTGTTTCCTTCCTCTCACTCTGCTCTTTCACTCGTTTTTCTACCCTTTTTTATCTTTCACCTTTCTGCACTTTTCTGCATCTCTGCTCTTTTGTGCCTTATTTCTGCTCATTTTCCCTTCCTCTTGCTCTGCTCTTTAACTCGTTTTCACTCGTTTTTCTACCCTCTTTTAGCTTTCACCTTTCTGCACTTTTCTGCATCTCTGCTCTCTTGTGCCTTATTTCTGCTTATTTTCCCTTTTTTCTTTATCCCTTATTTCCTCCCTTTACCTTTCCCCGCCACTGCTGCCCCCGCGGCCCCTCCCCCGCAGCGCGACCGGCCCAATCCAGCTCCCCTTCTTGCTCCCGCCTCCCAGCTGTCCAGCCCTCCCCGACCCCTTCTTAATGGGGGCCGCTGCGGGGACAGGCGAGCAAGACCACTGACTCATTGTCAGTGAAATTGCTCTCCCACCCTCGCAGCTCCACCATTAAGTGAGGCCTGGCCCTGCACTCTCGAGTGTTGGTGATCGAGGCCCTCCTCCACCCGCAGGTTTCCCTGCGCCTCATCCCTGGTGGTCCAGTGGACCTCTGTTTCCTTCCTCTCACTCTGCTCTTTCACTCGTTTTCACTCGTTTTTCTACCCTTTTTTATCTTTCACTTTTCTGCACTTTTCTGCATCTCTGCTCTTTTGTGCCTTATTTCTGCTCATTTTCCCTTCCTCTCGCTCTGCTCTTTCACTCGTTTTCACTCGTTTTTCTACCCTTTTTAGCTCTCACCTTTCTGCACTTTTCTGCATCTCTGCTCTTTTGTGCCTTATTTCTGCTTTTTTTCCCTTTTTTCTTTATCCCTTATTTCCTCCCTTTACCTTTCCCCGCTGCTGCTGCCCCCGCGGCCCCTCCCCCCCAGCGCGACCGGCCCAATCCAGCTCCCGCCTCCCAGCTGTCCAGCCCTCCCCGACCCCTACTCAATGGCGGCTGCTGTGCGGCCGCACAGCGGCCGCAGGCAGCGGGTGCGCCGCTGGCGCACCGAAGGCGCGTCAAAGGCAAGCCCGTCTGTGCCCATCCGCGACCCGACCGCGACCAGCGCCAGGAACCCTGGACCTCCGCCCCGCCAACGCTACGACCCAGCAGCACTCCACGCACTCAACCCAGGCCGCAACAACAACTGCAAGCTAGCATCACCAGCCGACACCCACAGATCCTTCAGCTGTCACTGCTGCCGGCACACCTGCAGCACCGCCAAGAAAACGGATCCAGCACAACCCGCCCACAAGAACACAACCGAACCGAAGACCCTGCAATGCATCCTCCTCAACGTCCGATCCCTCCACAAACACGCCACCGAAATCTGGGACCTCCTCGACAGCACCACCCCGGACGTAGCGTTCTTCACCGAAACCTGGACCAACACCACCTCGGGACCGGACATCGCCATCGCCATCCCCCAAGGATACAAGATCTCCAGGAAGGACCGCCGCACCCGCCCAGGAGGAGGAATCGCCATCGTCCACAAATCCAGCCTCCGCCTGAGCACACTCCCCGACGAGCCCACAGAACTGATGGAACACCTTCACTTCAAGATACTGGCCAGCCCCACCGCCACCCTCTGAGGAACCCTCATCTACCGACCCCCTGGACCCCGCGGACCCTTCGCCAACTCCATCACGGACATTATCTCCCCGCAGGCCATCGCATCCACCAACTACACCCTGGTGGGAGACCTCAACTTCCACCTCGACAACCAACTGGACCCCAACACCACATCACTCCTGGACAACCTCCACAACATTGGACTCCGCCAGATCGTGACCGAGCCCACGCACTCAGCAGGACACACCCTCGACCCCCTCTTCACTACAGAAACTCCATCACCTTCAGCCACACCACCAAACTCCCATGGACCGACCATCGTTGCGTCCACTTCACCTTCAGAACACCCACCATCCACAGACACCAGCACCTGCTCCCACGAAGAAACTGGACCAAAATCACCTGCGACCAGCTCACCTCCTCACTCAACAACTCTACCCCAACCATCGCTGAAAACGACGACCCCAACACTGCAGCCCGAACCCTGCATAGATGGATCTCGGACAGCACCAACACCATAGCCCCCCTCAAGAAAAACAACAATACCCGCGCCAAGAAAGCCAGATGGTTTACCACCGAACTTCGAGAGTCCAGACGCACATGCCGCCACCTCGAAAAGGCCTGGAGGAACACCAAATCCACAGAAGCCCACAACAACTTCAGAGCCGCCACCAACGCCCACCATCAACTCATCAGAGAAACGAGGAAAAAGCGATTGAAGACAGAATCTCCACCCAAGCGCACAACAGCAAGGAACTCTTCAGCATCATCAAGGAGTTCGCCCAACCCACCAGTGAGTCTACCGACATCCCTCCCTCACAAGACCTCTGCGACAAACTCAGCACCTTTTTCCACCACAAAATCAAGAGCATCTACGACAACTTCGACGAAGACAACCAACACACTGAACCCTCACCAACCACCCCCGACACCCGGAAACCAGCGATTGACGGCTGGACAGCCCTCACCACCGAAGACACACTGAAGACAATGAAGTCAATCCACTCAGGGGCCCCCACGGACCCCTGCCCCCACCACATCTTCAACAGAGCCGCCAACACCATCGCACCCATGCTCCGCCACACCATCAACCGCTCCCTGGCGACCGCCTCGTTCCCCGACGACTGGAAACACGCTGAGGTCAACCCCCTCCTAAAGAAACCCTCAGCGGACCCCACCGACCTCAAAAACTAAAGACCCATCTCCCTGGTCCCGTTCCCAGCGAAAGTCATCGAGAAAGCCATCAACAGCCAACTCGCCACATTCATTGAAGAACACAACATCCTCGACTCCTCCCAATCCAGCTTCAGAAAAAACCACAGTATGAAACCGCCATCCTCACCGCAACAGACGACATCTGCACCCTACTGGACAAAGGAGAAACAGTAGCCCTCATCCTCCTCGACCTATCAGCGGCGTTCGACACAGTCTCCCACCGCACCCTAATACGCAGACTCTACGACGCAGGAATCCAGGACAAAGCCCTCGACTGGATCCGCTCCTTCCTCTCCGGCAGGACGCAGCGGGTCAGACTCCCCCCTTTCCTCTCGGACCCCACACCTACCACCTGCGGAGTCCCCCAGGGCTCCTCCCTCAGCCCGACACTCTTCAACGTCTACATGGCTCCACTCGCCCCCATCGTCAGAACCTACGGACTCAACATTGTGTCATACGCAGACAACACCCAACTCATCCTCTCCCTATCCAACGAGCCCAACATAGCCAGACGCAACTTTCGAGAAGGCATGGAAGCCGTCGCCAAATGGATGAAAAACAGCTGCCTACAACTAAACACCAACAAAACAGAAGCACTTATCATGGGCCCAAACCCAGACGCCTGGAGCGACACCTGGTGGCCCCCCGCCCTCAGAAACCCGCCAACCCCCATGGACCATGCACGCAACCTGGGAATCATCCTGGACTCCAAGTTCCAAATGGACCGCCAGATCAAATCTGTCTCGTCTTTCTGCTTCCACACCCTCCGCCTCCTTCGTAAGACCTTCAAATGGATCCCCCTCGAACACCGAAAGACCGTCACTCACACCCTGGTCACCAGCAGACTCGACTATGGCAACGCACTCTACGCCGGAATAAACAAAAACCTCATCCGCAAGCTACAGAACATCCAGAACGCCGCCGCAAGACTGGTCCTCAACCTGCGCACACTCCACTGGCTCCCCGTCGAGGCAAGAATCACCTTCAAGATGCTCACCCACGCATACAAGGCCCTCCATGGCTCCGGACCAGCATACCTGAACAGTCGACTCAAATTCCACGCACCCCAAAGGACCCTACGATCAGCCCAGCTCTCCTATGCCGTGGTCCCCCGCACCAGAAAGACCAGATCGGGAGGCCGCTCCTTCTCCTTCCTCACGGCCAAAGCATGGAACGTCCTTCCGCTCCACCTCAGACAGACAACATCGCTCCCCATCTTCGCAGAAAACCTCAAAACCTGGCTCTTCGACAGACCCCCTCCTTGATGGAATGGAACCTGCACCCCCTTCACACCCTTCCCACCCCTGGCACCTTGAGACCCTTACGGATGAGTAGTCATGCTTTAACAAACCCCTGATTGATTGATTGATTGATTATTTCTATAGCGCAAACCTAGCTAAAAGGTAATGGAGCTCTAGACAGGGTGAAAGAAAGGCATGAAATCAACGAGTGATATCAGAGGTAGCTGGGTTGTGGGCAGTTGATGCATTGTTATGTAGTGCTCTCTAAGGAGGTGCATCTTTAATGCTTTCCCAAATTGGAGCAGGATTGGGGTGGTCCTGATGCATATGGGATGTTGTTCCAGATCCTGGGTTCATAGATGGAAAAGGCATACTGCCTTGTTTTTTCTTTTTAAACTTCTTAGCCTGCAGTCTGATGATGTCCTGGCTGTTGGTGTGCCAAGAACTACCAGAGCTGTGGAGTCTGTCTGCCAGATAAGTCATGATTGCTTTATAAATTATTAAACACGCAAGGGGGTAGTTCCTCAAGGAAGGAACAAATTGACCCTATTATAGTGGAATCAGTAGTCCGGCCATACAGATCGTGTGGGATCCTCGTGGTCAGATCAAAGTGCCCTCACACACCTGGTGGGGTGTCATGGTTCATCATTGGGCGCTCCTCGCCAGGCCGGCACTGCAATGCCTGACGGGGCTGTGGGATCTTTAGTGGAGATCTTTTTGACCAAGATACACCATTTGATGAGTACAAGTAAGGGGGTGAGGATAGGGTGGTGGGTGAAGTGATATAAAAAAGTTTGAGGGGACCAGGAAAGTTTTAATGGGGTAATGGTTCCCTTGACGTATTAAAAACAAGGACGCTATCTACAGTTATGATGTACCTTAATAGCTGACGTGTGAAAGGAATATTTCAATTATATATAGTGGAGTCAACATGTTTTATGCCTAAACTGCCTGGAGGGTCAAATGGCATTTCATCAGGACCTAAGTATTACCTGTCCTATGTAGTATGGCAATGGGGCCCCTTGTTAGGTGTCGGGTACCCACTAAAAATGATAGAAAACTGCACCTAGATTGATGCAGTGGGGTTGATTCCACCTGTGAGAAAGGCAGAAAGAAAAAAGAAAATGGGAAATGGTGGCCATGATGGGGCTGCCGTCAGACCATGGTGCAAACTGACACAGTTCAGTTCATAGCGCATCAAATGTAGCGCTCCCCAAGTGGTGAATCGCGGTTACATGGCAAGCATGTCTTTTAGCATTTCTTTTATTTTTTTAAACACAGAACACAATCGTAGCATCACACAATTTACCTGTGACAATCTGTGTGCTAGGAACGCAAGTGATTAGCTGTTACAGTGGACATTGTGTAAACATTTTAGAGAAGCAAGGTTAAAGCACTTCAAGTAGTGCAATATGGATTTGAGGACTTACCCAAATATCAGGAAAGATAGACCTCTTAGGTCTGGTAGAGGTCAGCGACTTAGCTGCTAAAGAAAAAATCAGTTCAGGCCAAATAGTGCCAGTGAGTAAAGAAATTGTAATAATCAAGATGTAGCTTTCTTTATCAAAAGATGAAAATGTATGCTAAGAACCACAACATAGACTTCAACTCAAGTGATCCTTGCTGGCACGTTTCCCGGAACCTACCCTCCACTACCAGCCTGTAGATGCGAAATGAGAGGGATGGCTTGGTTTTAATTACCCAGGTGGCCGTGGAATCCTGGTCAGCTGTTGTCAATTAGTGTGGCCGAAAAAAACCCTGCTGCCTGAGAAGCGAGCTCTCCCCTGCGGCAGAAGGAGAAAAATGAAGACGGAATGCAAGAAGGCCGAGTGCATGGGAGATATGCATAGGCTAACTTGTAATTTAATAATTTGAGAGCGTTGACCAGGTGAGAGGTCACCCTGACAACAGGATACCGTACTGGCCTGGTGGCAGCGAGACATTCGCGAGGCCTCCGAGTGAGCCTTTGCGGGCCGCTCTGTGGGTGCGTGATGACGTTGTGCATCTGCTAGGAAATCATGGTTTCAAAAGTGGTAGCAGCCATCTTAAAGTGGTAAGTTGCCTGACTAATATGTGAGGCAACAACAACAACCTCACTCAACCGCCTTTTTTAGGCAGAGGCTGGGGCAGGGGCAGAGGAAAAAGAAGAGGAGGGAACAAACAAGTACAGTGGGAAGAACCACCCAAACCGCAGATGCAACCACAAATGCTACTAAGAAGCAAAATGAAACAACGAAGTTAGTGGTGAATCTCTCATCTAGAATCATCACACCTCTGGAAAACAATGTACTTGGAAAAGGTCTGGGGTGTGTACACACACCACGTGAGGACAAATTCCGCCTAACAAAAGCACTTCACAATTTCTTCAGGAAACTCAGAGTTTTTTTCCATGACAAACCCGTGCATGAAACAGTAGACTCTGGCCTACGTCCTCTGTCTAGATTCACCCCCCATCATGGGATGACACCATGTGAGATTCTCGCATTCGAACAAGCAGTCACCAAAGAGATGCATAAACTGGATGACTGCAGGCCCTTCCACAACATGACGACCCAGGAGATAACGGTGGCGAGGACCTTGTCCAATGACAAATCCATCACAATAAAACTGGCTGATAAAGGGGGAGCCATTGTGATCTTTGATACTGCTGATTGCAACCACGAATGCCTCCGCCAACTAGCCCGATGGAAGATACTACCATGAAATCACTATGGACTCCACAGCAAGTCTCCTGATCAGAATCCAAACCCTTGTGAATTCAGCTGAATCTCAAGGTTGGATCTCTCACAATCAGGCAGAATTTTTGGTGAACACCACCCCAAAGGCACCATACTTCTACATTCTACCTAAAATACAAAAGGGTATTGCTCCCCCCCGGGAGGCCCATTGTGTCGGGCATTGGTTCACTTCTGGAATCCCTAAGTATTTTTTGTGATTATTTTCTACAACTATTGGTGAGGAAAATCCTGTCCTTTTTAAAGGATACCACAGATGTTCTGAATCTGATCGAAGAAAGGGACACCCTAGATGACATCACCCTCATGATGACCCCCGACGTGGAAGCCTTGTACACTAATAATCCACAGGAGGCTTCTATTGCAGTCATCGAGGCTTGCCTCTAGGCTGAAACATGGACCTCCACCACACCAGTGAACTTCATAATCGAATGTGCCACTATAGCCCTGAGAGAGAACGTTTTCCAATTTCAGGACTTGCTGTTCAGGGGACTTCGATGGGCAGCACTTTTGCCCCGAGCCTAGCCTGTTTGTACATGGCAGAATTTGAACGTCTATCTATCTCAAGCAACAACAACCCTTACCAAGCCAACATAAAACTGTGGCGACGCTATATAGATGACATCATCATCTTTTGGAGTGGTGATCTTACAACCTGTGAAGCATTCTACAAGTGGATCATTTCCCTCAACCCTTTTCTATGATTTACTAAAACAGTCTCAGACAGCGAAATCACATTCTTGGATCTGCAGATCACAGCAAATAATGGACATCTGACTACCACCATTTTCAAAAAGAAGATTGATTGTAACAATCTTTTATTCTACAACAGCCACCATCCAAAAGCGCTCCGTGACAACCTCCCCTTTGGGTAATTCTTACGCCTCAGAATTGCAGCTTCATCATAGACTATGAACAAAAAGCTACAGCACTGAGCTAGAACCTAGAAGCTTGCAACTACCCTCCACTGGTAATGAAGAGGGCCCGGAAGCCAGGCGCAGCATCCAATCCAGCAGTGGCGACTGAGAGAAGGTGGATAAGAAGACATATTTTGTAGCAGCCCTGCAGCGAAGAATGAAAGGTGCAGGGCAGGCCGGTGGATCCCGTTTACATCGCATGCATCAGATGGTAGTAAAGGACTGGAGAAGAAACAGTATAGACCTGCAGGCTGCTGCACTGCATCGCTACACTTGAGGGGGCTAGCAGGAAGCACTAATGCTGTGTGGAACAGAGCGGACACAGCCACTCTGAGGCTGATGGAGCCTGCTGTAATGCTCTACAGCTCCCTCATTGCTTTATTACCGAGTGGCTGACAAACTCCTGACTTGAACCAAAGCTGAATGCAGCTATGCACAGTCAGTGTTTAGGAACACGCTCTTTGAAAACAAAGCCTGAAACACCCAGAGAAGCGACGTTCAAGCATATCTAAAAAGAGGCTTAAATAAACGTTTCCGGGTTCAGAACGAGGTGTGTTTCAAGCCTTGTTCTGAATGCCGACACATTTATTATGTGAATTCTGCTTCTCAAGCTGCTTTTTGATAGCTTCATGGTTGCTTGTCTGGGTGGTGTTTTTCAGGGCCTGGGGTGGCATGCCGCTAAACTCTGCTAAGCGGTGGCTTGCGGAATTTTTGCAGAACTCCTCTCTCCAAGCGGAGTGCCCAAAACTACGTAAACTTTGCCGGCGGAGTGGAGTTTGCCGCCCAGCCTTACCTGTGTGATGGTTTTCCGGGTGCTGATTGGGAGTCATTTCAAAATCTTCCTCAGCATCTTCCGGGTACGGAAGTGTGAGATGGTGGTGGCATTGACTTGGGTGTTCATGTTGAGTCTAATGTAGGCCTGGGCGGTGTACGCTGAGTTCTGCTCCGTAAAACTCCGCGAAGTGACACAAAAACTCTGCAGCGCTCCGCGGAGTTCAGCGAGCAGCGGAGTTTGGCAAGTAGCACTGCTCGCACTGATTTTTAGCGCCGGAAGTTTGTCCCGCACTGTAAAATCAGCGCGAACATCACTACGCGCAGCGCAAGAGGGCGCAGCTTCATTTTGCTGTTCTCGAGCACCAGCATCCTCAACGCAAGCAGCAGATTTCTCAACGCGAGCGGTCGCGACCTGCGCGACTGCTAGCATTGAGAAATCTTGCTGGGAGGAGGTCTAGTCCATGATTTTTTCTCGAGAATGCTCGGCAACTTAACGTTGGTGAGCAGCTTGAGAGAAAAACTCCGCTCTCCATCACTTCACTCTCCGTGTGGAACGCGGAGCACACAAAACTCAGTGAACTCCGCAGACGGAGTGGAATTCTTCGCACACCCCTAGTCTACTGTCGATGACGATCCCGAAGTTGTTGGCTTGGGTTGTTGGGGTGGTGGTCGGTCCTGACTTTGTTGGCTGCCAGTTGGGGTCACACGGTGAAGTGCTCTTCCCAAAGATCACAATTTCGGTCTTGTCAGTGTTTAGCTTCAGACACTTAGGGGGTGATTAGGATGGCGGGCTGACTTTAGTCCGCCCGCCCGCCATCCTCGCGGTACTGGGATCGGCCGCCAGACGTGCGGCGGTCCCGCACCGCTAATTAGGATGCAACCGCCACCCTGGCAGTCGCATTCTGCATATTTGACATTGCGGTGGGTGCTGCTTACAGCAGCACCCGCAGCAATGCCAAATTACCATGTCGTGCATTGCCATGCACAACGTGGCAGGCACCGCGCGGTGCCTGCCACCCTGTGCATGGCAATGTAGGGGGGTACCATAGGTACCCTCCAAGGGCAGCCCCCCACACTCCCCCCGGGGCCCGCAACGGGCCCCCAAAGCGATTCCCCACTAGCCTTTCCATGGCGGCCTCGCCGCCATGGAAAGGCCTTAAAAACCATACATCCTAATATGGATGCTATATGGTGCCTGCTAGGCACCGCCACCATATTAGGCCCCAGCTCCACCCGGCCGGCAATCAGAACGATTGCCGACCGGCGGAAAAGCGGCAGACGCACTTTGCGTCTGCCGCGGTACCCCCGCCATCATAATATGGCGGGGGTAAATCGGGTGGAGATGGCGGGTGGATCGCCACTGCCTGGCTGGCGATGGCGATCCGCCCGCCATCCTAATCACCCCCTAAGTCTTCATCTAGTGGGCACTTTCAGTCATGGAGACATTGATCCAAGCACTGAGCATCTTGTCCACGAGGAAGAGAATGAGTTGCGTGTCGTTGGTGTAGTAGAGGACGTTGATGTTGTGAAAGCGGATGATGCTGGCTAGATCATGTATGCATTGAAGAAGGTAAGGCTCAGGTAGGATCCTTGTGGAACCCCGCAGAGGAGGCAGCGGTCATCCAAGGTGTACAGTGCCAGGCTGATTGACTGGGTCCATTCAAGAAGGAGCAGGGCCATTGAAGTGCATGTACTTGCATTCAAATGTTGTTTACATGTTGTTTAAGGATGGGGTGGGAGACCGTGTCTCCTCCATCCAGAGTCATGCAGATTTCATCCGTGGTTGCGATGAGGGCAATTTTCATGCTGTGGCTGGGTCTGAAACCAAACTGAGTGGTGTTAAGGAGTTGGTGGTCACTGAGGTATTCAGTAAGGCATCTGTTGATTGCTTTCTTTAAGATCTTGCCTGGAAATGGTAGCAGGGACAATGGTCTGTAGTTGATCAGTGTTGAAGAGTCCGTGAATGGTTTCTTCTTGTGCAGTGGGAGGACAGTTGCGTGTTTCCATGCATCTGGAGAGGTTGCTCAACAGATGGAGGCATTCAGAATAGGTGTGAGCTGATGGGTTGCAGTATTCTGGAGCAGGCATGAGTGGGGCAGGGTTCCAATGGGGCCCCTGAGGGGATGGACTTCACAGCGGCAGTCGTTTCTTCTATGGTGATTATGGACCATGTTGATAACAGTGGTTCTTTGGATGAGATAGGGAGGTGTTTGGCAAAGAAGGTCGAGTCTGGCTGTGGGTTGAAGTTGCTGTAATGGCGATGAATTTGTTGCTGAAGAATTGATAGCGATTGTGATCAAGTTGAATGCGGCCACTAGTGAGATGAGGTCCTTCACGATGGTAAAGTTTTCTTTGCTTCTGTTGGTGCTGCTATCAATGCAGTCTGCCAAAGTGGCACGTTTAGTGGTGTGAGCCCGTTGACTTAGATGTTCTTGAATGTGGTGAAAATAGGTGCAGGAGAACTACAATCTTCTCTTTGATAGCCCCCTGTCTAGAGCACACACCTCAAAGAGATGTCAGCTTGTGACGTTTAGCAGAGTACAGAGCCCCCATTGGCATCTCCTTTCTACTAGTGACTGTTGTACATGTCTGTACTCTCAGCGACTGCGAGATACCTTCATATAAGAGAAATGGTATAGAAAACAGAGCAGAGTGTCTTTATGTTACAAACAAAGAAATTTCTTTCAGCTATATTGCCTACTATTTGAGAAAAAGACGAAGGTGTATGAAACATAGGCCCACATGCATCAAGCTAATTTGCGCCCGGAAAAATTGCGAATCGGTAAAAAAAGCCATTACCGATCGCAAATTAGCTAGTTCAGATGCATTAAGCGAAGCCGCAAGAAATAGTAGTACTCGCAATTTTAGCGCTTCATAAAATACAGAATCGGTAATACCGAATCTGTATTTTAGGAAGCGCAATTAAGAAATCGCAAAATGCGATGCATCAAGTTTTCGCTAATACCGAACCAGCCTAAATTCGCAATTTGCATTCCTTAAACTAGAAGACATCACATCAGGTGGTAAAAATCACACATAATCAAAAACAGGTGTAAATCATCAGCAAACTACTTAAACAGTCCCAGAATGCATCCCACAGACCCACCATGGCAGCGCTCTACGTGGTGGCGAGGAGGATGAGGCTGAGAGCAGCAGCACAGAGGAGAAGGAGGATCCAGGAGAGAATCTTTAGAGTGCGCGTCACATTGCTAGGGCAGACGGAGGAGGAGATCTATGATAAATATTGGCTGAATGCTGCAGCTATCTTGGCTCTAATTGCTGAGTTAGACCCTATACTGCAGCGGCAGACCCGCAGGACACATGCCATACCCACCCATGTGCAGGTCCTGTGTTCCCTGCATCTCCTAGCTTCAGGGTCCTTCCAGGGAGTAATTGCAGCAGCTGGCGGGGTCTCCCAAAGTGCCATATCCCGTTTTTTAACAGTTTCCTAAATGCCATGTTGCAGAGGATACACAACCACATCAGGTTCCCCACCACACCACAGGAGTTGATGCAAACCAAATTAGATTTCTATCAGGTTGCACAGTTCCCGCATGTGATTGGTTGTATCGATGGGACGCATGTACCCATATGTCCCCCTGCAGTGAATGAGTATATCTACCGCAACCGGAAATCTTACCACTCACTGAACATACAGGTAACATGCAACTCAAAAACACTAATCACTGACATTGTGGCAAGTTACCCTGGCAGTGCCCATGACGCATACATCTTCCGGCACAGTGGAATACACAGACGTCTACTTGCGGGGAGTTCGGAGAAGGATATCTTCTGGGTAAATCAATGTAATACTGTAATTTAAATATGTACACCATGGTGACACATGTTGGTGTCTCACATCCTGTAGGTGATAGCGCATACCCTGTGAGGTCTTACATCCTCACCCCATACCTGAATCCTGCCACTCAAAGGGAGCGACGTTACAATCGTGCGCACATTGTGACGCGCAATGTTATTGAAAGGACATTTGGGGTACTCAAATCACGATTCCGCATCATACACAAGAGCGGTGGGGCATTACAGTACAGTCCTGAGAAATGCTGTAAGATTGTGGCAACGTGCGCTATGTTGCACAACATAGCCACCAATAGAGGCATCCCCTTGGTGGACTCTGACAGCGAGCCAGAACAGGACATACAGCCGATACAACCACCCCATGCAGCAGGCGGACCACATGCAGCAGAGGGCAGACGTAGAAGAGCAGAAATCACGCAACATTACTTCTAAGGTGAGTAAGCACATGACAACACAGAATTTGGTTAAAGGTTTAATGTGACAGTTGTGTGTATGTGTTAATGCACACATACCATGTACAGGCAATTACATTTCATTGCCTTGGAACTGCAACTGCAGTGTGTATAGGTAACACATATCTGGTTACATCACCAGATTGTTTGTATGTCCAAATGTCTAACGCTTCCTGTGACGCCCCCCTGTGGCCCTTGTAGTAGGCCCAGCTGCATCTGACATGGTGTCTTCTGTGACTGCCTGACTCCTGCTACTGCGCCTCCTGCTATGTGCCACAGGCACCAGTAGGCTGCTAAGGCTGGAGGCCTCCTCACTCTCCCCCTCCATGCATGAGGTTCCCACTGGCTGCTGCTGTCTGCAGCCCTTCCACAGCAGTGGTGACCTGGATTAGGCCCCTGGCCACATCCCCACAGCAGTGGGTCATCTCGACCTGCATGGCGACTGCACGCCTGTATAGCTGAGCTGTCGTAGAACTCAGCCTGTTGATGGCCCTGGTGTATCCGCTCATGCGCCCCATAGCATGTTGTTGCCTCCTGGTATTGGAGATATGCTCAGCCTGCATGACACTGCACATCTGTTCAATGGCTGTTGCAACACGGTCAAGTTTGTCACCGTGTGCCCTGAACCCCTCAACGAGTGCAGTCGTCTGCTCCTTCATGCAGTCACGAATCCCACCCATGTGTGTGGCCATTGTTCCCAATTGCTCCTGCATGAGTCGCATGTTCTTCTGTTGCAGGCGCTGGACCCTCAACATCTTGGTCTCAAGCACACTGCAGGCAGCTTCACCATCGTCCACAGCAGACCTCAGAAATGGACTTGGCCTTCGCCTGCGGAACGGACTGTGACGTGGTGGTATTGTTACCTCTGGGGGTGGGGGTGGGGTGTATGGGCAGTGCCCTGTGGGTCTGCTCCTGTTTGTGTGTCCTCCTCACTATCCAAATCGGGCAGTGGTAGTACTCTTCTCCTGCGTTGGTTGGGAACAGGTAGGGGCGAGGATGCCGGCATCTCTTGTCCCTCATCTTGCTGGTCTGTATGTCCCTCTGAATCCTGGATGTCTGCCACGTCACTCTCCTGTGATGCATCTGTGAGGGAAACAGTGCAAGATCATTTTGTTTTGTAAAATGTAATATATCTATTTTTGCACATGTTTGTGACATTGCGCTCACAGAGGTGTAATAAATTAACTTCTGTGATGTAGGAAGTCTACTGTTGTCACTGCCTTGCTGTACTCTGTTGCATTTGAACTGTGCTACTCCCTCCATGCTTTGCCATTACATATGTTTGCATACAACTCCCACAATGCATTAGGGGGTTGCAAGTAAGAGGTGGACTGGACTCATGCCTGCTACACTACACAGGGTATGCATTTGTTGCACTTTGGCTTACAATTATTTTGCAATATGTTTGGATGTGCTCTTACCTTGGGAGGTCCCCGCATGTCCTGAGGTGTCAATCTGCGTGACCCCGACAACTGCCTCGGGCTGCAGAGTGGATTCCACCAAGTCGTCCATTGGGGTGTTTGCAGGCTGAGTGGATGTTCCCCCTCCAGATGCCAGCCTTTCAGCCACTCTCTCTTTTGCCCGGCTGCGAAGGTCATACCATCGCTTCTGTAAGCTGCTGATGTCACGGTGTGTGACCCCCACAGAATTGACCCGGGCTTGTATCCCAAGCCAGATCTTCCACTTGACTGACTCTGCAACATGCAGGGATTGTTTCCCAAACAGCTGGTCATTTTTTTGGACGACTTCCTCAGTGAGTATTTCCAGTTCCCTCTCACTGAATTTGATCTTCCTCTTCCTGCCTTCTCCTTTTTGCTTTTTGTTTCCTGGGTCCATTGTAATTGTTGGTCTCAGATTGTGCTAGAAAATGTGTTTTCCAGGCTGTGCACCAACAGTCTTCCTCCTCCTCAGTCTCTAACTCTGCACAGGTGTGTGGTATCTGGGATTCACTTCCTGGTATGATGTCATCTCCATGAGACGATTGGCGCTTTCGCAAATACCGATTCGGTATTTGCGAATTCGCAGATACCGAATCGGTATTTGCGTATTCGCAGATACCGAATCGGTAAATAAGTAATCAGTAAATATTTTAGCGATTTTTAAGGAATCGCAAATATTTACCGAATTATTTGGTGCATTCCGTTTAGCGAATCTGAAATAGCGAATCCTTAATTTTCGCTATTTTAGAGTAGCAATTTTTTTCTTTGATGCATGTGGGCCATAGATTCATGGGTGCACAGACATGATATGGAGGTTTTTTTTTGAACTACAGAAATATTGAGTTGGAAATATCGAAGGGACAGCATATCGACATCAAGAATATCGGTGACCAGAATATCGACCTGAAGGTAAGAAATATCGTTTTTGTTAATATCGTAGTCAGTAATATCGTTTGCAAAAATATCGTTGTTAATAATATCGATGTTTAGATTAGTGTTATGTATTTTAGTATGTTTTTTATATGTATGTGTTCTATATTTTTTGTTAAGTATTGTATTTTTTTTTAAATATATGTATCACATTTTTAGAAGTTAGTAATTTTTTTAAGTAAATTTTGCGTTTTAGTACTGTAGCGGGTTGTGGGTTTATAGGGGAATAGGGTGGGAAGTAATTTAATTATAGTAAATTAAATAATAATTTTTAGAAATTATTAATTATTTTTAATAAAATGTTGTGTTATAGTTCCGTAGCAGGTTGTGGGTTTATAGGGGAATAGGGTGGGAAGTAATTTAATTATAATAAATTAATTATTAATTTCTATTTTTTGGTATTGATAATTAATTTATTGTTAATTAATTATTAATTGGTAATTCATTTTTATTAATTGATTAATTGATAATTATATTAATTGTGTTAATTTATTTTAGGAGTGGGTTGTGGGATTATAGGGGAATAGGGTGGGAAGTAATTTATTATAACAAAGTAATTATTAATTTTTATGTATTGGTATTGATAATTAATTTATTGTTAATTAATTATTATTTGGTAATTAATTTTTATGAATTGATTAATTGATAATTATATTAATTGTGTTAATTTTTTTAGGAGTGGGTTGTGGGTTTATAGGGGAATAGGGTGGGAAGTAAATTAATTATAAAGTAATTATTAATTTTTATTTATTGGTATTGATAATTAATTTATTGTTAATTAATTATTAATTGGTAATTAATTTTTATTAATTGATTATTATATTAATTGTGTTAATTTATTTTAGGAGTGGGTTCTGGGTTAATAGGGGAATAGGGTGGGAAGTAATTTAATTATAATAAAGTAATTATTAATTTTTATTTATTGGTATTGATAATTAATTTATTGTTAATTAATTATTAATTGGTAAGTAATTTTTATTGATTGATTGATAATTATATTAATTGTGTTAATTTATTTTAGGAGCGGGTTGTGTGATTATAGGGAAATAGGGTGGGAAATAAGTTAATTTTATTAAAGTAATTATTAATTTTAATTTATTGGTATTCATAATTAATTTATTGTTAATTAATTATTAATTGGTTATTTAATTTAAAAAAATATTAAATTGATAAGCATGTTAATTTGAACCCTTTGCTATCCAACAATTTCCCTACAGTTACAGTCTCTGGAGTGCTAATAGTAATTTTTACCCCTACGCTATCCAACACTTTCCCTACTGTTGCACTCTCTGGAGTTGGAATAGTAATTTTTACCCCTACGCTATCCAACACTTTCCCTACTGTTGCACTCTCTGGAGTGGGAATAGTAATTTTAACCCCTTCGCTATCAAACACTTTCCCTATTGTTGAACTATCTGGAGTGGGAATAGTAATTTTTACCCCTACGCTATCCAACACTTTCCCTACTGTTGCACTTATTGGAGTGGAAATAATAATTTTTACCCCTACGCTATCCAACACTTTCCCTACTGTTGCACTCTCTGGAGTGGGAATAGTAATTTTTACCCCTACGCTATCCAACACTTTCCCTACTGTTGCATTCTCTGGAGTTGGAATAGTAATTTTTACCCCTACGCTATCCAACACTTTCCCTACTGTTGCACTCTCTGGAGTTGGAATAGTTATTTTATACCCCTACGCTATCCAACACGTTCACCACTGTTGCATTCTCTGGAGTGGGAATAGTAATTTTAACCCCTTTGCTATCCAACACTTTCCCTACTGTTGCACTCTCTGGAGTGGGAATAGTAATTTTAACCCCTACGCTATCCAACACTTTCCCTACTGTTGCACTTATTGGAGTGGGAATAGTAATGTTTACCCCTACGCTATATAACACTTTCCCTACTGTTGCACTCTCTGGAGTGGGAATAGTAATTTGAACCCCTACGCTATCCAACACTTTCCCTACTGTTGCACTCACTGGAGTGGGAATAGTAATTTTTACCCCTTCGCTATCCAACACTTTCCCTACTGTTGCACTCAGTGGAGTGGCAATAGTAATTTTTACCCCTACGCTATACAACATTTTCCCTACTGTTGCAGTCTCTGGAGTGGGAATAGTAATTTTTACCCCTACGCTATCCAACACTTTCCCTACTGTTGCACTCACTGGAGTGGGAATAGTAATTTTTACCTCTACACTATTCAAAACGTTTGCTACTGTTGCACTCTCTGGAGTGGGAATAGTAATTTTTACCACTACGCTATCCAACACTTTCCCTACTGTTGCACTCACTGGAGTGGGAATAGTAATTTTTACCCCTACGCTATCCAACACTTTCCCTACTGTTACACTCTCTGGAGTGGGAATAGTAATTTTATCCCCTTCGCTATCCAATATTTTCTCTACTGTTTTCGTTCATGTAGTGTATAATTTATTTTAAAAAGATTAAAAATATTGTAATTTTTTAATTTGTTATATTTATTTTGTATATTTTTATTTATATTATTGGTTTTTTGTATATATGTATTTATAATCCTTTTAAATGTTTTTTAACAATTTATAAGTTATTAAAATAATTATTTATAAATATTATTAAGTAAGTATATATATTATATTTTATACATATATATGTTTAATTAATTTTTTTATTATATGTATTAGTTATAATTTTAAACATTTTAAAATAATTTTAACTATGTTTATTTTAATTATATGTATTATTTACTTTAGTTTACATTATTTTTTAAACATAAAAAAACGATATTTTTAACAACGATATTTTTGACGACGATATATTTTTTTCGATATTTTTGTACTTACCATAATGTAGATAGGACTTCGATATTGTGGACATCGATATTTTGGCTCCGATATTTTGTCGTCGATATTTCTGTAGTCGATATTCTGTCAGTGATTCAGATCCATGAAATCTCTGAATATGTGCTAAATTGTAGCTTCATACTAACTCCCTCACTACGGGTGGATGCTCAAACACCTGTCCATGCAGATGTTGCAATTATAAGAGATTATTAGAGTTTTTATCTGCCACAACAGATACCAGTCCATCAGCATTTATTGGGCAGATAAATAACATATCACTCACCAAGCCAATTGTAAAGAGGGCCTAGGTGTTTAGCTTCATTTTCTTAATCCTGTTTATGGCAGATTTAGGAAGTGATACATAAGGAACAATAGTAATTTTCTCTTGTTCATGCAGTGTTAGGCAAGTGGGGAAAGCCAGACAGGAACACGTCTGTCTTTGCCGAGATAGGCAACTCACCTACTTGATCACAATAGCAGGTTGTTTGTGTTCGTGTATGACATGCTAAAAGACAGGAGACATGCTCATTGATACCTGACTGCCATTCAGGAGAAGCCAAAGGCACCACATGCTACTCCTTTTTTGCTCTTGAGTATACCGGTGTTTTTCTTAATGTATGACTCCGGGATTATGAGGGCAGGATGGATATAAAGCAAACATGACTTTAAAAGGCATGATTACTTGGTACACTTCCACTCATTCCTCTTCTCAAAGCCAATCTGCAGCAAATTGGAGGGTGCTGAGGTGCTAAGAGTGAGGCAAGGATCTATCAAGTGATGTCATCAGTGGTAAAATAGTGTGTGATGTCACTCACTACCGCTGGATTTTTGATGAATAAAGAAGGTGCATATACATGTGACTCATTGGGGCCGATTCCGATGTGGGTCGGAAAACTCTCCGACCGAATCGGATCCAGAGAGATTTCCGACCGAGCCGGACTCCTGCAGTCCGACCGAGTGAGTACGATGCGGCCGCATGCTGCCGGACTCGATTCGGTCGGACTCCATTTGAAGTCAATGGGAGCCGGTCGTACGACGCGTACATGGGCTCCCAGTGACTCAATGGGTATGTCGCAAACAAGTGCGCCCCCTACAGTGTGTACGCGCCGGTGCAACTCGCACCGTACATGCATGTTTAGGGGGGACCCTTGGGTCCCCCCTGTGTTCGACTCGTACGGCTACGGGTGCAGGGGGGTCCGGCACGGACCCCCCCAAGTCCGGCTCCAGGAGCTTTTTCGAGCCGGACGCTCCGACTCGATCCGGCTGTCCGACGCGTCCATCGTACTCGCTCGGTCGGATAACGTCTCCATTGCGTGGTGCGATTCGTTTCCGTACGAGTCGGTCGGGGTGTTTTTGGATCCGGAAACGGTTCGGTCGGAACACACGCGTACATTCGCATCGTACTCGCTCGGTCGGACAGCTGTACGAGTCGATCGGAAAAAACGCGTACAGCTCGTACTTTTTCCGGCCAGATCCCGTTCGGAGAGCTTCCGACCAAGATCGGAATCGGCCCCATTGTCAGTGAAATTGCTCTCCCACCCTCGCAGCTCCACCATTAAGTGAGGCCTGCCCCTGCACTCTCGAGTGTTGGTGATCGAGGCCCTCCTCCACCCGCAGGTTTCCCTGCGCCTCATCCCTGGTGGTCCAGTGGACCTCTGTTTCCTTCCTCTCACTCTGCTCTTTCACTCGTTTTCACTCGTTTTTCTACCCTTTTTTATCTTTCACCTTTCTGCACTTTTCTGCATCTCTGCTCTTTTGTGCCTTATTTCTGCTCATTTTTCCTTCCTCTCGCTCTGCTCTTTCACTCGTTTTCACTCGTTTTTCTACCCTCTTTTAGCTTTCACCTTTCTGCACTTTTCTGCATCTCTAATCTTTTGTGCCTTATTTCTGCTTATTTTCCCTTTTTTTTTATCCCTTATTTCCTCTTTTTACCTTTCCCCGCCGCTGCTGCCCCCGCGGCCCCTCCCCCCCAGCGCGACCGGCTCAATCCAGCTGCCCTCCTCGCTCCCGCCTCCCAGCTGTCCAGCCCTCCCCGACCCCTACTTAATGGCGGCCGCTGCGGAGACAGGCGAGCAAGACCACTGACTCATTGTCAGTGAAATTGCTCTCCCACCCTCGCAGCTCCACCATTAAGTGAGGCCTGCCCCTGCCCCTGCACTCTCCAGTGTTGGTGATCGAGGCCCTCCTCCACCCGCAGGTTTCCCTGCGCCTCATCCCTGGTGGTCCAGTGGACCTCTGTTTCCTTCCTCTCACTCTGCTCTTTCACTTGTTTTCACTCGTTTTTCTACCCTTTTTTATCTTTCACCTTTTATGCACTTTTCTGCATCTCTTCTCTTTTGTGCCTTATCCCCAGTGCGACCGGCCCAATCCAGCTCCCCTCCCTGCTCCCGCCTCCCAGCTGTCCAGCCCTCCCCGACCCCTTCTTAATGGGGGGCGCTGCAGGACAGGCGAGCAAGACCATTGACTCATTGTCAGTGAAATTGCTCTCCCACACTCGCAGCTCCACCATTAAGTGAGGCCTGCCCCTGCCCCTGCACTCTTGAGTGTTGGTGATCGAGGCCCTCCTCCACCCGCAGGTTTCCCTGCACCTCATCCCTGGTGGTCCAGTGGACCTCTGTTTCCTTCCTCTCACTCTGCTCTTTCACTCGTTTTCACTCGTTTTTCTACCCTTTTTTATCTTTCACCTTTCTGCACTTTTCTGCATCTCTGCTCTTTTGTGCCTTATTTCTGCTCATTTTCCCTTCCTCTCGCTCTGCTCTTTCACTCGTTTTCACTCGTTTTTCTACCCTCTTTTAGCTTTCACCTTTCTGCAGTTTTCTGCATCTCTGCTCTTTTGTGCCTTATTTCTGCTTATTTTCCCTTTTTTCTTTATCTTTTATTTCCTCCCTTTACCTTTCCCCGCCGCTGCTGCCCCCGCGGCCCCTCCCCCCAGCGCGACCGGCCCAATCCAGCTCCCTGCTCCCGCCTCCCAGCTGTCCAGCCCTCCCCGACCCCTACTTAATGGTGGCCGAAGGCGCGTCAAAGGCAAGCCCGTCTGCGCCCGTCCGCGACCCGACCGCGACCAGCGCCAGGAACCCTGGACCTCCGCCCCGCCAACGCTACGACCCAGCAGCACTCCACGCACTCAACCCAGGCCGCAACAACAACTGCAAGCTAGCATCACCAGCCGACACCCACAGATCCTTCAGCTGTCACCGCTGCCGGCACACCTGCAGCACCGCCAAGAACACGGATCCAGCACAACCCGCCCACAAGAACACAACCGAACCGAAGACCCTGCAATGCATCCTCCTCAACGTCCGATCCCTCCACAAACACGCCACCGAAATCTGGGACCTCCTCGACAGCACCACCCCGGACGTAGCGTTCTTCACCGAAACCTGGACCAACACCACCTCGGGACCGGACATCGCCATCCCCCAAGGATACAAGATCTCCAGGAAGGACCGCCGCACCCGCCCAGGAGGAGGAATCGCCATCGTCCACAAATCCAGCCTCGACCTGAGCACACTCCCCGACGAGCCCACAGAACTGATGGAACACCTTCACTTCAAGATACTGGCCAGCACCACCGCCACCCTCTGAGGAACCCTCATCTACTGACCCCCTGGACCCCGCGGACCCTTCGCCAACTCCATCATGAACATTATCTCCCCGCAGGCCATCGCATCCACCAACTGCACCCTGCTGGGAGACCTCAACTTCCACCTCGACAACCAACTGGACCCCAACACCACATCCCTCCTGGACAACCTCCACAACATTGGACTCCGCCAGATCGTGACCGAGCCCGCGCACTCAGCTGGACACACCCTCGACCCCCTCTTCACTACAGGAAACTCCATCACCTTCAGCCACACCACCAAACTCCCATGGACCGACCATCGTTGCGTCCACTTCACCTTCAGAACACCCACCATCCACAGACACCAGCACCTGCTCCCACGAAGAAACTGGACCAAAATCATCGATGATCAGCTCACCTCCTCACTCAACAACTCCACCCCAACCATCGCGGAAAACGACGACCTCAACACCGCAGCCCGAACCCTGCATAGATGGATCTCGGACAGCACCAACACCATAGCCCCCCTCAAGAAAAACAACAATACCCGCGCCAAGAAAGCCAGATGGTTTACCACCGAACTTCAAGAGTCCAGACGCAAATGCCGCCACCTCGAAAAGGCCTGGAGGAACACCAAATCCACAGAAGCCCACAACAACTTCAGAGCCGCCACCAACGCCCACCATCAACTCATCAGAGAAACGAGGAAAAAAGCGATTGAAGACAGAATCTCCACCCAAGCGCACAACAGCAAGGAACTCTTCAGCATCATCAAGGAGTTCGCCCAACCCACCAGCAAGTCTACCGACATCCCTCCCTCACAAGACCTCTGCGACAAACTCTTTTTTTTTTTTTTTTTTTTTCTTTTTTATTTTTCAAAACCTTTATTATCAAATTATGCATAGACAAAATACAAACTTGATCAATTTAGAGCATCATACATGACCCGTTGTTCACTGAATTATACATCAGAAGGCAATCATATTCAGATAGACTCGTTATTTCTTACTGCACGATTATGGCACTGTGAACAACATTTTGCAAAGAATAGCGCAACAGGGAGAGGAGCAATCCCAGTCGGGGGGGGGGATGGGGTTAGGGAATAGGGCAATCACGGTCCAGCACCGGCGCCCGCCGCGGGCATAGTGCCGGCGGGGAGCGCGGGAGAGGCCGCCCGACTCGTCTGTGGCCGGGAGTGGAGGTACGACACCAGGGGACCCCATATATCAGCTGGGTGGGATCTTGCAGGCATTAAGTCCCAAAATTCAGAAAGTAAGGTCTGACATCTCGAGGCATCCTCAAGCCAGTGGGAGAATCGAGGCGCCGGTCTGCGGCCCCAACACATAGCCACCCTGCGCCGGGCGAGGACCAGCAGCATCGCGATTAGGCGGCGTGAAGCATCCGGACAGAATTTAACAAAGCCCAGCAGGCACAACGGGGGGTCAGGCCGGACCAGCGCAGCCGTGATCTCAGATATAGCGGCACACACCGCTAGCCAGAAGTCCGATACCCTGGGGCACAACCACGCATGGTGAGTAAAATCCGCGGCAGGGGCGGAGCACCGCATGCATCTATCGTGAGGAGTAAGTCCCAGCCTATGTAGCTGAACCGGAGTGCAGTACAGCCTATGCAAATATTTAAAATGGATGAGACGAAGGCGATAGTTGGGAGAAAGCCTCTTCGTCTGATTACAGCAATATCTCCAATCTGCTTGTGCGATGTCCATGCCCAGCTCTTCGCCCCATGCCGTGCGTGCGCGGTTGGGGAGATGGAGGTGGTCGACAGGGTTATGGCGTATAATTGAGTTACCAATTTGCGAGGAGTGGGGGATGTGTATATGTAGTCAAGAGCCGGCATTGAGGGTGGGGGTTGGGGAAACGTGGGGTGCAGCGTCTTGCAGATAGCCCGCAGTTGGTAAAAGAGCAGTGTGTCCATTGGGCCCGATGAGGCTGGAGGGGAATAAAAAGTGTCACCGGGCTAAAGGTCAGCCAGAATCATCAGCTTCATTCGGGCAGCATGTTTGGCCATGCCTGTGGGTTGGAGAGGGGGGAAGGCAGGGTGTCGCACAATAGGCACAGCGTTAGCCGATAACGACGGTACATTAGAAAGACGGCGCAATCCCTGCCAGGCCCAACGCAGTGTCTCCACCGTGTTCACCTCAGCACCCGGGCGACACCTCGGGGCGAACAGGGCGGTAGTCAGCGGCCAGGGAGCCGCCAGGTCAGCTTCAACCGCCACATGCGGCTGATAAGGGGTGGGGTGGATCCAGAAATGTAGGAAACTGGCCTGGGCACTTAAGGCATAGAGTTTGAAATTGGGAGCGCCCATACCGCCCGATGACATTGGGAGAGTCAGGATGTCATATGCAATCCGCTGCTGTTTTCCCGCCCAGACCAGAGAAATTATCAAAGAGCGGAGTTTGCGAAAGAAGTGTGCAGTAAGCGGTATTGGAATGTTTAAGAAGAGATAAAGGAATTTCGGGAGGACCACCATCTTGGCAATAGCTATGCGGCCCGCCAGAGACAGGGGGAGTCGGTTCCAATGTGGTATCTTAGATTCCAGCCAGTCCACCGCACGCCCGAAGTTGGCCCTCCAGAGGTCGTCCGAATTCCTGCTCAGCCATATTCCCAAATACCGGGTGGGACCCGAGGCCCAGACAAAAGGAAAGTCCGGCGTGAACGGCGTGGTGGCATCGGTAAGAGGGAACAACACCGACTTGCTCCAGTTCACCTGGATACCAGACAGTCCACCAAATCGAATAATTTCACGGACTAAGGGGCTGAGGTTGTCCTGGGAATGTCGGACATACAGCGTGATGTCGTCGGCATACAGGGAAACCAAGAGGGCGCGGGCTGCAAAGCCTATACCCTTCAGAGTATGGTGTTGTCGAAGCCGGGCCGCAAGCGGCTCCATCGCAATCGCAAAGAGCATAGGGGAGAGCGGGCAACCTTGTCGAGTGCCACGTTCAATCAGTATGGGTGCCGATACCTGACCATTAATTCGTAGGCGGGCAGAGGGGCGAGTGTAAAGAAGAGATATCTTACGAATGAAAACGTTACTGAAACCTAAGCGCGGTAAGAGAAAAAAGAGGAAGGGCCATTCCAGCATATCGAATGCCTTAGTGGCATCGAGTAGCGCGGCTACCGCGGGGAGGTTAGGGTTTATTTGATGAAGGACCGAGAATATAGTGCGAAGATTATGCGATGTGGCATGGCCTGGAATGAAACCGGACTGATCGGGGAGGGCAATAAGAGGCATGAGGTGGAGAAGACGGGAGGCCAATAACTTAGCGAAAATCTTATTATCGATGTTAATTAAAGAGAGGGGGCGGTAGGAGTCCCTACTGTCAGCAGGTTTGTCCGGCTTAAGGAGTAGCGTTATCATTGCCTCGCGGAGTGATAACGGAAAGAGGCCTGTATCGAAGGAGTCGTTATACATGGCGGCCAGGTGTGGCACCAGATGTGCGGCAAAAGCCTTGTAGAACGAGGCGGGAAGGCCGTCCAGTCCTGGGGCCTTTTCGCCGGGAAGACTATTTATAGCCGCTAGTATCTCCTCCTTAGAGAAGGGCTTGTCTAAAAATTCACGATGGTGGTCCTCCAGCCACACCAGCGCAAGGGAATCAAAATACTGTTCAAAGGCCTCAGGCGAAGGAGAGGGGCCCGCAGAGTAAAGTTGCGAGTAGTAGTCCGTAAAGCGGACCTGGATTTCTGCAGGGGAGGTGGTTCTGGCGAGACCGCCATCCCGAAGAGCCGCGATGTACGACGCCGCCCGGGGGGGAAGTAAAAGATTGGCCAGGGTCTTGCCGGGTCGATCACCCTCTCCGAAGCGACGGGCTCTGGCCTCCCTGCCCAGAAAAGAGAGTTCCCTGTCGGCCTCTGCAACAAATTCAGAGTGCTTAGCTCGCAGTAGTGCAAGGGTTTCTGGCCTGGGGTGGGCAGCATATTCTACATCCAGGGCCTTAATCTCCGCTTCGGTCCTATCCAATACCGCGCGAATAGAGCGGAGGACACCTGCCTGTTTGGAGATGCACTCGCCTCGTATGACTGTTTTGAAGCCTTCCCACAGGATGGACGGGGATTCCACTGAGCCGACATTTAAATCAAAGTAGTTTATAATCGCCGTTTGGATCTCATCGCAAAAAACAGAATCACGGAGGGCATTCGGAGGAAGCTGCCATGTGAATGAACGCTGTGGGGAGTTAGGGGGCCGAAGACAGAGCTGAACGGGAGCGTGGACGGAGAACGTGCGCGCCATATGTTTAACCGAAGTGAGCCAAGTGAGGACATCCGGTGAAACAATCCATAGATCGATACGCGACCAGCAACCCCGGGCTCCAGCGACGCAAGTGCCCTCACGGGCATCGGGCCACATGTGCCTCCAGGCGTCATATAACGAGTTGTCCGTGAGTATGGACTGAAGGAGAGCTGTAGAACGAGGGTGCGACGAGTGAGAGCCAGAGCGGTCCCGGGCCACGGAGAGAGTAATATTGAAATCCCCACCCCAGACAAGGGCCGCCGGGCCCAGGGAAGAAATGAGGTGCCATATCTGTGTGAAAAAATCGGGGTCGTCCGAGTTAGGGCCATATACAGCAGCAATCATCACCGGCTGGGACATCAGAGAACCGTGCAAGATGACATACCGTCCGTCCGGGTCCTTGAATACCTGATTAGTCTGCCAGGGGAGCCCCCTGCGTATCAGAACAGAGACTCCCCTAGAATAAGAGGAATAGTAAGAAGAGTGCACCTCCCCCCAATAGCGCGACTGGAGTCTGGTAGCAGTTTCGGGCAGCAGATGGGTTTCCTGCAATAGGCAAATGTCGACCCTGTGACGCTGTAAATGAGAGTGAATGAGCCTGGCCTTGCGGTGATCATTCAGACCACGGATATTCCAAGTCCAACATATGATGTCAGTCATGGTACGCTATACCTGAATAAAGCTAGGGCGCAGAGCAGGGGGCCAGATAGCAGAGCGAGCCAGTGTAAGCGCTGGGGCAACCCACACCCGACCAGGAAGGGAACAGGACATTCGCCAGAGGCAGATAGTGGAGCCAGCCAGTAGCCAGCCAGCCATTCGAGACGACCCAACCTTGGAGTGCTCAGCAAGTGCGCTAAAAGCAAGAAGCGGAGGAAAAACAGTGCCATCAGGGAGAGAGAGGATGTCGTGAACAGTCGTGCAAATCTGAACATGACTAGCAGTGGCATGATGCTTACGTATGAGAAACAAGGAGTGAGGACACAACAACAATACAATCCCCATCAAATAATAAACAAAACCCATGAGAATACCCCCCCCCCAACCCAACACAGTCCGCCGCACATAACGCAATCTGGAAACCAATTCCTGGCAAGTCAATAGCATACAGAGTGCAGACGACCACATTCCCGAGCACACCCCCACATCCCAACCCCCCACCCTCCCTACTTGAGACCCCTCGAACACCCTCCACCCCACACCCACACCAACCCCCAATCAGGCTGAGATACCACCCGTACCCACCCCAGGAACCCGCAACTAGGAAGGAAACAGTGAGCAGCCAACAAGGGAATTATCCCGTGGGGCATGGCAGCGCCCAGCGTACACCCCTGCCAGTAAGACAGGGTGGCCAAGCCTACGTGGTCAAGCAGACAACCAGAAAGAAAAACACCCAGAATACAGAAGTGCTCCGCCCAGTCTCAAGCTTCGAACATCAGTGTCAGTGGTGGCACGGAGGACCCGCAGTGCCCGGGGCCAGCCAAGAGTCTGATCAATTAACATCGCCCACAAACGTAGAGATCTAGGTAATAGTTAGTTTAGTCATTGTCACTGAGTTGGGCCTCGGCGGCGGCCCGGGAGCCCGCTGAAGAAGAGCGCTCCGGACGGTCCAGCTTTTTAGCGAACACCAACGCCTCCCTAGGATCCGGGAAAGTGAGAGTCTTGGAGCCCTGACGGATTCGTAGCTTGGCTGGATAGGCCAGAGAGTAGGAGATGTCGTGTTTCTGAAGGAGTTTCTTGGCAGGCAGGAACTCACGACGCGCCGCCTGGACAGCCTGAGTGTAGTCGGGATAAAACGAGAGTGAATTGCCCTGGTGGCGGATCTCGCCCCTCTCTCTAGCCGCCCTGAGGATGGCGTCCCGGTCCCTAAAATTCAAGATCTTAGCAATGATGGGACGTGCCGGCAGGCCCGGGGCCGGGCGAGGACCAAGCGAACGGTGGGCACGCTCCACGATGAACACGGGCGAGAGGGCATCTCCGAACAGCTCGCGGACCAGCTGCTCCACGAAATCCTCCATACGGGATATGTTGGTAGACTCTGGCACACCTGTAATGCGGAGGTTGCTCCTCCGGGAGCGCGCCTCCAAATCCTCATTCTTATTGCGAATTACGGCCAGGAGTTTGTCCATGTGTAGCAGTTTCGGCCGATCCTGGGTGGCCGCATCCTCCACGTCCGACACTCTTGTTTCCACTTGTAGCAGCCTAGCGTCATGCGTGTCCACTCGGGCCTTCACATTGTCCAGGCGAGTTGACAGCTGGTCTAGCTGGGCCGCGATGTTGGTGACGGTGGATTTTACATCCAGCATAATGGCTTTCAGGTCATCTTCGCGAGATTGCGGTGGGTCGGGTGGCGACGCAGGGTCCTCCCCCTCCACTCCGCCACCCTCCTGGCGCGTCTGGCGCCGTAGATCAAATGTGAGTCTGGGCTGCTTGGGATCCGTTCGACCCATGGCGATCAAGCAGTGGGGATCAGCCCCTGGTGCGATGAGAGGCAGTCAGGCCCAAATTACGACGAATCAGCGGGGCAGGTGTGATGTCCAGGCTCAGGAGTGACCAGCGCCCACACTTGCGGACACGATGGCAGAGTGATTAGCAGGCTCGATAGTCGCGGGCCAGCCGCCCAGACCACTCGACCACCAGCACAGGAATAAAGATGGCAGAAGAACGGAGTACCAGTGGCAAGGTGAGGCAGCGGCCCCTCTGTACCCACAGTCAGTGCGGAAGGCCTCCGGTGGGGGTCCCAGGATGAGGGGCCGCGCCAGACCGGGTAGAGGCACCACCCGGAGGTCGCCAAGTAGAGCAGGTGGCAGCACGTTCACAACGCACCAAGGAGGGCTCACAGGAGTGGTGCCAGGCAGAGGAACGACTTGCGGGCACAAAATGGCGGCCACCCGGTCCGCCACGTTATACTGCAGCAAGTTGTGGCCAAGGTGGGACCCAGCCGGTGTGGCGCCGCTATGTCCACTCCCCCAGGGGCTCCAGGGGTTCCAGGGGCAGGTGTGGCAAGACCGCCCGTCCAGGCACAGCGGGCAGGTGCGGAGTTAGAGCCACGGCCGAGCGTCACTCCCCACAATAATGTCCAGGCGGCAGTGCGCCGAATAGGCCGTAGACCAGGGCCCAGCCCACCACGCAGAGGGCGCCCGGCTCGGGGCAACAGAGCTCCGCGTACGCCGCAGGACCGGCGTCCAGGGCCCAGCAGCAGCCCTCCGGGAGCAGGGGGGGGGGGCGAATGCAGCGAGGAATCGCAGGGGGCGCACCGCCCTCGTCACCAGGCCCGGAGAAGAGAGCCGGGGCCGCTATCGTGGGGAGTCGGCAAATGGCGCCCAGGCCTGGCGGTACAACGGGCGCGCCCCCAGCCCCGCCACAGACTGCCCCCACCCGTAATAACACTCACCGGAGCAAGCAGGCGGGCACTCTCCGGCAGAATCCGCAGCCAGCGCACGGACCACCGTCCGGTCCCGGAGAACAGCCCAGGAGCCCTCAGCAGGATCGGGCGGACCAGGCCCCGGGCAGGCTCCACTGCGCAACTCCGCTCCCCGACACCGCAGAGAATCAGGAGCGGGCACGGTCCGCTCCCAGAGCGCCGGCGATGGGCAGCAGTAGCGTCCTGGGCGGTAGCAGGTAAGGGTTCTGCAGGATTTTGTAGGATTTATTGGCTTGGCCGGCAGAGCCCACTCAAGGTGCGGCCATCTTGCAGCCGGCTAAGCCACGCCCCTCCCTCTGCGACAAACTCAGCACCTTTTTCCACCACAAAATCAAGTGCATCTACAGCAACTTCGACGAAGACAACCAACACACTGAACCCTCACCAACCAACCCCGACACCCGGAAACCAGCGATTGACGACTGGACAGCCCTCACCACCGAAGACACACTGATGACAATGAAGTCAATCCACTCAGGGGCCCCCACGGACCCCTGCCCCCACCACATCTTCAAGAGAGCCGCCGACACCATCGCACCCATGCTCCGCCACACCATCAACCGCTCCCTGGCGACCGCCTCGTTCCCCAACGACTGGAAACACGCTGAGGTCAACCCCTCCTAAAGAAACCCTCAGCGGCCCCCACCGACCTCAAAAACTACAGACCCATCTCCCTGCTCCCGTTCCCAGCGAAAGTCATCGAGAAAGCCATCAACAGCCAACTCGCCACATTCATTGAAGAACACAACATCCTTGACTCCTCCCAATCCGGCTTCAGAAAAAACCACAGTATGAAACCGCCATCCTCGCCGCAACAGACGACATCTGCACCCTACTGGACAAAGGAGAAACAGTAGCCCTCATCCTCCTCGACCTATCAGCGGCGTTCGACACAGTCTCCCACCGCACCCTAATACGCAGACTCTACGACGCAGGAATCCAGGACAAGGCCCTCGACTGGATCCGCTCCTCCCTCTCCGGCAGGACGCAGCGGGTCAGACTCCCCCCTTTCCTCTTGGACCCCACACCTACCACCTGCAGAGTCCCCCAGGGCTCCTCCCTCAGCCCGACGCTCTTCAACGTCACACAAGGCCCTCCACGGCACCGGACCAGCATACCTGAACAGCCGACTCAAATTCCACGCACCCCAAAGGACCCTACGATCAGCCCAGCTCTCCTACGCCGTGGTCCCCCGCACCAGAAAGACCAAATCGGGAGGCCGCTCCTTCTCCTTCCTCGCGGCCAAAGCATGGAACGTCCTTCTGCTCCACCTCAGACAGACAACATCGCTCCCCATCTTCGCAGGAAACCTCAAAACCTGGCTCTTCGACAGACCCCCTCCTTGATGGAAAGGAATCTGCACCCCCTTCCCACCCTTCCCACCCCTGGCACCTTGAGACCCTTACGGGTGAGTAGTCGTGCTTTAACAAACCCCTGATTGATTGATTGATTGATTGATTATTTCTATAGCGCAAACCTAGCTAAAAGGCAACGGAGCTCTAGACAGGGTGAAAGAAAGGCATGAAATCAACGAGTGATATCAGAGGTAGCTGGGTTGTGGGCAGTTGATGCATTGTTATGTAGTGCTCTCTAAGGAGGTGCATCTTTAATGCTTTCCCAAATTGGAGCAGGATTGGGGTGGTCCTGATGCATATGGGATGTTGTTCCAGATCCTGGGTTCATAGATGGAAAAGGCATACTGCCTTGTTTTTTCTTTTTAAACTTCTTAGCCTGCAGTCTGATGATGTCCTGGCTGTTGGTGTGCCAAGAACTACCAGAGCTGTGGAGTCTGTCTGCCAGATAAGTCATGATTGCTTTATAAATTATTAAACACGCAAGGGGGTAGTTCCTCAAGGAAGGGACAAATTGACCCTATTATAGTGGAATCAGTAGTCCGGCCATACAGATCGTGCGGGATCCTCGTGGTCAGATCAAAGTGCCCTCACACACCTGGTGGGGTGTCATGGTTCATCATTGGGCGTTCCTCATCAGGCCGGCACTGCAATGCCTGACGGGGCTGTGGGATCTTTAGTGGAGATCTTTTTGACCAAGATACACCATTTGATGAGTACAAGTAAGGGGGTGAGGATAGGGTGGTGGGTGAAGTGATATAAAAAAGTTTGAGGGGACCAGGAAAGTTTTAATGGGGTAATGGTTCCCTTGACGTATTAAAAACAAGGACGCTATCTACAGTTATGATGTACCTTAATAGCTGACGTGTGAAAGGAATATTTCAATTATATATAGTGGAGTCAACATGTTTTATGCCTAAACTGCCTGGAGGGTCAAATGGCATTTCATCAGGACCTAAGTATTACCTGTCCTATGTAGTATGGCAATGGGGCCCCTTGTTAGGTGTCGGGTACCCACTAAAAATGATAGAAAACTGCACCTAGATTGATGCAGTGGGCAGGGGCGGTGCGTCCATTGAGGCGTTGGGGCGTTGCCCCCCCGCCCGCAGCTGCTCCCTCGGCGTCTCTGAACTTAAGTAAACTCTCAAGAGACGCCGAGGGAGAACTGACAATCATGTCGGTCAGCATGACGTCAGACCGCCCACCCCCTTCAGAGTCTGAAGGGGGTGGGCGGTCCGGTGTCATGTTGACTGACATGATTGTCAGACCAGGGGCAGCAGCACAAGTGCTTTGCGAATTTTTCGCCCGTGCCCAGTCATGCGCACTGGTGTCTGCTGTGGCTGGTGCATGCCCATTAGGAGAGCGAGGGTTGAGCAAAGGCTCAAACCTCACTCTCCTAATGGGCAGGCGGGCGGAGAGTAACCATGCCCTCAGTCAATCCTGGTGCTGCCAGCAGCGCCAGCATTGGCTGAGAGGGGTTTGCCACTTGCTAGAAGTGATGCGGCTGTATGCGCCAGAACGGACCCGAGGCGGCGCGGACCTGGTCAGGTAGGATTTAAATGTTCTTTATTTTAAAACTACCCCGGCCCCCCCGCGACACCCCCCCCGCGACACCCCCAAGTTCTCAGGAACCGCAGCCTCCTCTACAGGGAAGAAACAGGACAAGCACTGATATACTATCACTCAGCATTATTTACAATAGGAGTACTTAATTTGGACGAAAGATTTGCGTGGCTTACATGAAATTTGAAGGAAAGAAAATATACACAGCGTTTTTTTTATAACCATGTGTATTTTTATTTATAAATGTCTGTATTTCCCTGAGTTTAATTACTCGCGCACCCAGTACCGCTTCCGTATGGCTGGGATGCTGACTTCTCAGGTCTGGCTCACGGATGGCACCACAAGCCCCAGAGGGGTTAATCATGCTGCATTGAGCTCACACTGCACCTCATTACAAGGCTAACTTGGAACTGATCTGGAAACACTTGACTCTCGGCAGCAGCAGCTGACAGCCTGCAGTCAACAGGGCGGTCTGCGCATGACTCATTGTACTGATATTTCCCGAGGTAGGATTTTTTTTATTTTTTATTTTAAAACTACCCCCCCACCCCGGCCCCCCCCCCCCCCCCCCCCCCGCGGGCCGCGACTGGGCAGGGATACGGGCAAAACGGACTGGGCAGACATGCCCTTAGCAGGCAGGAGACGTGGCAGTGCAGTGCCTAGGTTTCAGGCAGACCCTATACTACAGACAACCACAAACGTCATCTGAGGTGAGGGGTAACAGTCACAGACAGACTTAACACTGTTAACGGCTGACATGAAATTAAGTCCCAGCACAACCAACACCTCACAGTCCCAACCATCCCAGGCTACATAAAGGACGGCCAGGCAGCACATAACCACGCCTGTGCCTTAAATTCCAGCCCCATAACAGGCAGGGATGCGCACCACGGCACAGGCGGCAAACAATTTCAGCATGCACATGAAAGAAGCCGGCAGAGTCACTCGTCTCTTCACCGGGCAGCAGAGCCAACACAGGCAACTATGCAGGGCAGCCTGTGCACAGGCAGCAAGCACGCACCTCGGCCAATGGCGCTTGCAGCTCCACCAGAAATCAGCGGGCAGCCCTCATTTCGTTGCCTCCGTGTAGTTGCAGCACAGGCAGCAGCAGTGACACAGGCAGGTGACACTGATTGGCACAGATCAAAGGTGACCCTGGCTGCACCGCGCCACCAGTAGAGCACTGGTGACTGCTGTGTGACGTGAGCAGGTGGTCCATCCCCAAGGAGTAGGATTCTGAATCATCTGCAGCTTTCTCGGGTGATATATGTGAGGGTCAAATATAGAGCATTTCCATAGCCCACTCGCTCCCACGATAGCAAAGCCTGCGATCTACAGCCTGTGTGGGTGAAGACATGGCACACTTTGATGCAGAGCCTTCCGGTGGCAAAACTCAGCTCAAGTGACAATATTAACCTGAGGTCTCAGCTATAGTTTACTCACTGACTCTGCTTTCACCTCCTTTTCCACATCCTGTCTTCCTCTTTCTCTTTCTTGTCCTCTGCTTCTGTGTGCTTCCCTCACACCTCTCTGTGCACGTCGTGGCCCCTTTCTCTACTGCCACCTAATGTTTCTGTTTCCATGTTTACGCCCATCCTTCCTTCTTGTTCTCCATACCATTAAGCCTCAAGTACTCCTGCCCTTTCCCTTGGGTCCTTTTGATTCTCTCTTCAGCTTGTCTCCTTCACACTTTGTTTCCCTCTCCCATCTCCCGTTACTCTGCCCCCACTTTTTAAAAATTATTATGTTGTTATTCATTTTATATAGTGCCAGCACCGTTCTCATGTTATCGCAGCGCATTGTCTCAAGCTCTCAATACCCTATGCAACGGAAGGAATTTTTGACTGCTTTTTATTTTTAAGTCTGCAGCTGTTTATTTACTTACAATATACGAAATGAAATGGGCTGCTTGCTTCACAAACTCCGGGACCACCCTGACTAGGCATTAAGGCATAGGCCAAGACAGGAACACTCAGGGTCACAACACGGCAGAGGGACCATGTAACCCTCACTTTACTGGATGTTCCCAAAGCGCGCGCAGGCCGTTCCATGTAATGCTTTGCACATGCAGCTGTGTCCCAGTATAACGTTGTATATTGACATGTGGTTTACGGTTTTACATGGCGTCCTATTGCAGTGGTGAACTTATAAAGCCGGTTCCTTCTGTGAAACTGATGCATGTACACAGCTGCACTCTGTTCGTGTACTGTTGTAGGGGCACATCTCTGTCTTGTACATTGTAGGGTTAGAGCTGCATTCTTGTGCAGTATTGGTTTAGAGTCCTTCAGGTGCACCATGTACTGATAAAGAAGTTTCCTCCTGATGTATGGCATTAAAACTGGCCCTGTGTACATGCCCCTAAGTTAACACTGATGCCAAAAACATAGATTGAGTTGCAAACAATGAATGTTAAAAACGTCGAGGGAATGCATTTTAGCGAGTTAGTTCCTCTCTTATTTTACATGTTTACTTAATCTTGCATTCCCCACGAGTTAGCTATTTTATAATGTTGTTGTTTATCTGTATTTTTTTCTGTGCATACTTTGAGGCTTGAGCCATGCCAGGTGTTTATGAGGGACTTTGATTGAGCATGCAGGCGCTAAGGCTAAAACCAAACAAAGTGCCTGTCAGTGGGTTGGCCTCTCTGCAGAGCACACAGAACAATATTTGTGTATTCCATTTGCAACTGAAATTCTGTGGAAATGTGTGTGAAGGGGGTACACTGATGTCAAAATATTTGCAAGGCAAAAGTAAGAGAAATTAAAGTGCTTATATTTGAGGGAGTGCAGTGCATGTTGGGGGCGGTGAAGTGACAGATGTGACGAGGAAGGGCATTCGGGGAAGAGTGAAAAGAGGATGCTGAAGAGGAAAGAGAGGGGGTTGAAGATGTGCAGATGGACAAGATATGCAGAGAAAAAGAGGATACATATCTAACATAAAGCACACATAATTGAAGGCCAAAACTCCTTCCACAGGCCTCAATGCTATTTAATTCACAGACTCACTATTTCAGAATTTCAGAATTTAAACATTTTCAATGTTAATTATTTATAAGAAATCATTGTTGTTACTCATTTATCTTAAACAGCTAACACCCAGTGACAAAGCCAATCATACTGACAGGCTTTAGGCGTATGTCAGTTGCTGTGCCATTTATCTGGATAAAAGTACATCTCAGAGAGAAACTAAAATACCGGTCTGATGGCACACTATGGGAATCACAGAAATGTATTTGGCATGTTCCTTTATAGGGAGCACCCACTTTTCTCATCTCACTTAAAGACCTGTCTGCACATATTTCTATATGACTGGTTACAGCCAGCAGCTGTGGGTGCTTCCCGGAGTCTGGTTAGAGCATATTTTTCCAAAGTTAATGCTGCATGCAGTGCAAGACACTGGCCAAGCTAAGCATACATTTTAAAGGGCTAAAGTTGTCATGCAGAACAATTTACATATTACAGTAACTGTTGAACAAATTAATGCAAGAAGATACGGGGCAGTTTTTAATGTGTTTAATATTTCAAGACTATACGTTCCCACTGCTTAATAAGCCTTGCTTTATCGCTGCATTCATTTGCTTTAAAATGCACCATTTGCCAATCTTTTTAAATTTCTTTCTCAGGAGAGGGACTCTCCCTAGACCCCAGGTTTGTCCATTGAACTTGTTCACATCGCTAACTAGTGTCTTCTATTAGAAAGGGTAGAGCCAAAGCAGTCTTGCTTAGTACCCTAGCCCTGTTCAGAAGTCAGACTTGCTTGGCAACCCAGAAATTCTCTGAAATAATGTTTGAGTTTTCTTTTATGAATGCCTAGAACTACTGAATTTTTGGTCCATTTATCACAGATATAGTGCTGAAAATCGCACCAAAAAGATGCCAATTTTTAAAAAATTTCTTCACGGGGGAGAACCCCCCCGAACCCCCCTTATTGCCGTCGGGCTCGCTCGCTCGCATGCATTGATTTGCTCTGCATACGCCCTACCAGTTTCAAATGCCACCAGCCGCCCCTGGCAGTGGGGTTGATTCCACCTGTGAGAAAGGTGGCCATGATGGGGCTGCCGTCAGACCATGGTGCAAACTGACACAGTTCAGTTCATAGCGCATCAAATGTAGCGCTCCCCAAGTGGTGAATCGCAGTTACATGGCAAGCATGTCTTTTAGCATTTCTTTTATTTTTTTAAACACAGAACACAATCGTAGCATCACACAATTTACCAGTGACAATCTGTGTGCTAGGAACGCAAGTGATTAGCTGTTACAGTGGACATTGTGTAAACATTTTAGAGAAGCAAGGTTAAAGCACTTCAAGGAGTGCAATATGGATTTGAGGACTTACCCAAATATCAGGAAAGATAGACAGCTTAGGTCTGGTAGAGGTCAGCAACTTAGCTGCTAAAGAAAAAATCAGTTCAGGCCAAATAGTGCCAGTGAGTAAAGAAATTGTAATAATCAAGATGTAGCTTTCTTTATCAAAAGATGAAAATGTATGCTAAGAACCACAACATAGACTTCAACTCAAGTGATCCTTGCAGGGACGTTTCCCGGGACCTACCCTCCACTACCAGCCTGTAGATGCGAAATGAGAGGGATGGCTTGGTTTTAATTACCCAGGTGGCCGTGGAATCCTGGTCAGCTGTTGTCAATCAGTTTGGCCGAAAAAAACCCTGCTGCCGGAGAAGCGAGCCCTCCCCTGCGGCAGAAGGAGAAAAATGAAGACGGAATGCAAGAAGGCTGAGTGCATGGGAGATATGCATAGGCTAACTTGTAATTTAATAATTTGAGAGCATTGACCAGGTGAGAGGTCACCCTGACAACAGGATACCGTACTGGCCTGGTGGCAGCGAGACATCCGCAGGGCCTCCGAGTGAGCCTTTGCGGGCCGCTCTGTGGGTGCGTGATGACGTTGTGCATCTGCTAGGAAATCAAGGTTCCAAAAGTGGTAGCAGCCATCTTAAAGTGGTAAGTTGCCTGACTCTAATATGTGAGGCAACAACAACAACCTCACTCAACCGCCTTTTTTTAGGCAGAGGCTGGGGCAGGGGCAGAGGAAAAAGAAGAGGAGGGAACAAACAAGAACAGTGGGAAGAACCACCCAAACCGCAGATGCAACCACAAATGCTACTAAGAAGCAAAATGAAACAACGAAGTTAGTGGTGAATCTCTCATCTAGAACCATCACACCTCTGGAAAACAATGTACTTGGAAAAGGTCTGGGGTTTGTACACACACCACGCGAGGACAAATTCCGCCTAACAAAAGAACTTCACAATTTCTTCAGGAAACTCAGAGTTTTTTTCCATGACAAACCCGTGCCTGAAACAGAAGACTCTGGCCTATGTCCTCTGTCTAGATTCACCCCCCATGATGGGATGACACCATGTGAGATTCTCGCATTCGAACAAGCAGTCACCAAAGAGGTGCATAAACTGGATGACTGCAGGCCCTTCCACAACATGACGACCCAGGAGATAACGGTGGCGAGGACCTTGTCCAATGACAAATCCATCACAATAAAACTGGCTGATAAAGGGGAGCCATTGTGATCTTGGATTCTGCTGATTACAACCACCAATGCCTCCGCCAACTAGCCGATGGAAGATTCTACCGTGAAATCACTATGGACCCCACGGCAAGTCTCCTGATCAGAATCCAAACCCTTGTGAATTCAGCTGAATCTCAAGTTTGGATCTCTCACAATCAGGCAGAATTTTGGGTGAACACCCCCCCAAAGGCACCATACTTCTACATTCTACCTAAAATACACAAGGGTATTGCTCCCCCCTCCCCCGGAAGGCCCATTGTCAATCAATCAATCACGGCATTTATAGAGCGCGCTACTCACCCGGGAGGGTCTCAAGGCGCTGGGGGAGGGGGTAAGTTACTGCTCGAACAGCCAGGTCTTGAGCTGCTTCCTGAAGGAGAGATGGTCCTGGGTTCGCCGAAGGTGAGTGGGGAGGGAGTTCCAGGTCTTGGCTGCCAGGTAGGAGAAGGATCTTCCTCCGGCGGTGGCTCTGCGGATGCGTGGTACAGTGGCGAGGGCGTGGCTGGTTGATCGTAGCTGGCGGGTGGGCGTGTAGAAGGTCATGCGGTCGTTGAGGTACTTGGGGCCCAGGTCGTGGAGGGCCTTGTGTGCGTGGGTGAGGAGTCTGAACGTGATTCTCTTGCTGACGGGGAGCCAGTGCAGGTCTTTCAGGTGTCCGGTGATGTGGCTGTGTCGGGGGATGTCCAGGATGTGTCGTGCGGAGGCGTTCTGGATGCGCTGGAGTCTTTTTTGAAGTTTGGCTGTGGTTCCGGCGTAGAGGGTGTTCCCATAGTCCAGTCGGCTGGTGACGAGTGCCTGGGTGACGGTCTTCCTGGTTTCAGTGGGGATCCATCTGAAGATCTTGCGGAGCATGCGCAGGGTGTTGAAGCACGAAGATGAGACGGCGTTGACTTGTCTGGTCATCGACAGGGAGGAGTCCAGGATGAAGCCCAGGTTGCGTGCGTGGTCTGTTGGCTTGGGCGCGGTGCCCAGGGCCGGGGGCCACCAAGAGTCGTCCCAGGCGGAGGGTGATGAGCCCAGGATGAGGACTTCCGTCTTGTCTGAGTTCAGTTTAAGGCGGCTGTTCCTCATCCAGTCGGCGACGTCTCTCATCCCGTCGTGTAGGTTGGCTCTGGCGGTGGTGGGGTCGTTGGTGAGGGAGAGGATCAGCTGGGTGTCGTCGGCGTAGGAGATGATGTTGAGGTTGTGTTGGCGTGCGATGGCTGCGAGGGGGCTCATGTAGACGTTGAAGAGGGTTGGACTGAGTGAAGATCCTTGTGGAACGCCGCAGATGACTTCGGTGGCCTCGGATCTGAACGGGGGAGGCGGACTCTCTGGGTTCTTCCGGCGAGGAACGAGATGATCCATTCCAGTGCTTTCTCTCGGATTCCGATGTTGCTGAGGCGCTTCACTAGGGTGCGGTGGCAGACGGTGTCGAACGCCGCGGAGAGGTCCAAGAGGATGAGGGCTGCTGTTTCCCCGTTGTCGGTTAGGGTTCTGATGTCGTCGGTGGCTGCGATAAGGGCGGTCTCGGTGCTGTGGTTGGCCCGAAACCCGGACTGCGAGGGGTCGAGGGATCCATTCGTCTCGAGGAAGGCGGCAAGCTGTCTGTTGACGGTCTTCTCGATGACTTTGGCCGGAAACGGAAGGAGCGAGATGGGACGGTAGTTCTTGAGGTCGGTGGGGTCCGCCGTTGGTTTCTTCAGGAGGGCGGTAAGCTCAGCGTGCTTCCAGCTCTCCGGGAAGGTGGCGGTGTGGAAGGAGGAGTTGATGATGTCCCGGAGATGGGGTGCGATGGTGGCGTCGGCTTTGTTGAAGACGTGGTGTGGGCAGGGGTCGGTTGGTGATCCGGAGTGGATGGAGTTCATCGTGCGGGTGGTGTCTTCGGTGTTGATCGGGGTCCAGTTGCAGAGGGTGGTGGTGGCGGGCGTTGGTTCGGCGGTAGGGTGCGTGGTCTGTGCGTCGAAGCTGTTATGTATGTCGGTGATCTTGCGGTGGAAGAACGCGGCGAGTGAGTTGCAGAGGTCTTGCGAGGGGGTGATGTCGTTGTTTCCGGCGCTGGGGTTGGAGAACTCTTTGACGATGCTGAAAAGTTCCTTGCTGTCTTGGGCGTTGTTGTCCAGTCGTTCTTTGAGTGCCGACTTCTTGGTGGCACGGATCAGCTGGTGGTGTTTGCGGGTGGCGTGCTTGAGGGCGGTCCTGTTGTCTGTGGTCTGGTCGAGTCGCCAGGCTTTCTCGAGAGTGCGGCAGTTCTTCTTGGATTCCTTGAGTTCGTTGGTGAACCAAGGGGTTTTCTTGCTTCCGGGTCTGCTGGGAGGGTTTTTTAGTGGTGCGAGGTCATCGGCACAGGCGGTCAGCCACTTGGCGAGGTTGCTGGCTGCTTCGTTTGGGTCCGTTGTGTTGGTGGGTGTGTTCTGGCTGAGGGAGGCGGTGAGCTGCTCGGCGGTGATCTTGCTCCAGCTCCGGCGGGGAGCCTGTTGCGGGTGGTGGTGGGTCGCAGTCTTTCTGAAGCTGAAGTGGACGCAGCTGTGGTCGGTCCAGTGGAGTCCGGTGGTGTGGCTGAAGGAGATGTGCTTGCTGGAAGAGAAGACGGGGTCAAGCGTGTGGCCGGCGTAGTGGGTGGGCATGTTCACCAGTTGCTTGAGTCCGAGGTTGGCGAGGTTGTCCAGCAGGGCGGTGGTGTTTCTGTCGTTGTTGTTCTCCAGGTGGAAGTTGAGGTCCCCTAGGAGGATGTAGTCGGCGGAGGGCATGGCGTGCGGGCTGATGAAGTCTGCGATGTCTTCGCTGAATAGTGTGCGTGGTCCCGGGGGTCTGTAGATGAGGGTGCCTCGGAGGGTGGTCTTGGGGTCAGTGTGTATCTGGAAGTGTAGGTGTTCGGCGGCGGTGAAGGTCTCGTCGGAGTTAGTCGAGATGCGGATGGTGTTCTTGTGTACGATGGCGATGCCTCCTCCCGTCTGGTTGACGCGGTCCTTCCGGGTGATCTTGTATCCGTCCGGGATGGCTATGGCGATGTCGGGCGCTGAGGAGGCGTTCATCCAGGTTTCGGTGAGGAAGGCGACGTCCGGTGCTGTTGCGTCGAGCAGGTCCCAGAGTTCCACGGCGTGCCTGTGGACGGAGCGGGTGTTCAACAGGATGCATTTCAGGTGGTTGCTGCTGGTGCTCGACTTGGCGGAGGTGGTGCACGTCCGGGGGCAGGTGAATCGGCAGGCTTGGCAGGTGAAGGGTCCGTGGGTGCGTCTCGGTGAGGCTCGGTAGCAGGCAGGGTTCCGGCCGGCATTGAGTGCGGTGAGGGTGGCGGCGTCGTAGGTCCGTCGAGTAGTGTTGCATCGGTGGGATCCAGGGGTCCTGGCGCTGGGCGCGGGCCAGGCGCGGACGGGCGCAGACGGGCTTACCTTTGGCGCACCTTCGGCGCTCCGTCGGTGCTCCCGCTGCGCGCGGCCGCTGCGCGGTCGCTCAGGGGGCGTCATAAGTAAGGAGCCTGGAGGGAGGAGCAGCTGGGTGGCGGGAGCGGGGCGGCGAATGGAATCACGGGGGGCGGGGCCGCAGGGAGGCAGTGGCGGGAAGTCCCAGGAGCAGCGGGCAGCGGGAAAGTCCCAGGAGCAGCGGGAAAGTCCCAGGAGCAGCGGGCAGCGGGAAAGTCCCAGGAGCAGCGGGAAAGTCCCAGGAGCAGCGGGCAGCGAGCGAAGGAATCTCCAGGCAGGAGGCGGCAAGGCAGGCAGGAGCGGCAGCAGTGAGTGGGGCGACCAAGCCCTGTGGAGGGCTGAGTGGTCACACTCTGTGGTCCCCTACGGTCCCCTTAAGTAAGGAGCCTGGAGGGAGGAGCAGCTGGGTGGCGGGAGCGGGGCGGCGAATGGAATCACGGGGGGCGGGGCCGCAGGGAGGCAGTGGCGGGAAGTCCCAGGAGCAGCGGGCAGCGGGAAAGTCCCAGGAGCAGCGGGAAAGTCCCAGGAGCAGCGGGCAGCGGGAAAGTCCCAGGAGCAGCGGGAAAGTCCCAGGAGCAGCGGGCAGCGAGCGAAGGAATCTCCAGGCAGGAGGCGGCAAGGCAGGCAGGAGCGGCAGCAGTGAGTGGGGCGACCAAGCCCTGTGGAGGGCTGAGTGGTCGGGCATTGGTTCACTTATGGAACCGCTAAGTATTTTTTGTGATTATTTTCTACAACTATTGGTGAAGAAAATCCTGTACTTTTTAAAGCATACCACAGATGTTCTGAATATGATTGAAGAAAGGGACACCCTAGATGACATCACCCTCATGATGACCCTCAACATGGAAGCCTTATACACTAATATTCCACAGGAGGCTACTATTGCAGCCATTGAGGCTTGCCTCTAGGCCGAAACATGGACCTCCCACACACCAGTGAACTTCATAATCAAATGTGCCACTATAGCCCAGAGAGAGAACTTTTTCCAATTTCAGGACTTACTGTTCCACCATATTCAGGCGACTTCGATGGGCAGCACTTTTGCCCCGAGCCTAGCCTGTTTGTACATGGCAGGATTTGAAAGTCTATATATCTCAAGCAACAACAACTCTTACCAGGCCAACATAAAACTGTGGCGCCGCGATATAGATGACATCATCATCTTTTGGAGTGGTGATCTTACAACCTGTGAAGATTTCTACAAGTGGATCAATTCCCTCAACCCCTTTCTAAGATTTACTAAAACAGTCTCAGACAGCGAAATCACATTCTTGGATCTGCAGATCACAGCAAATAATGGACATCTGACTACCTCCACTTTAAAAAAAGAAGATTGATTGTAACAACCTTTTACTCTACAACAGCCACCATCCAAAAGCCCTCTGTGACAACCTCCCCTTTGGGTAATTCTTACACCTCGGAATTGCAGCTCCATCATAGACTATGAACAAGAAGCTACAGCACTGAGCGAGAACCTAGAAGCTTGCAACTACCCTCCACTGGTAATAAAAAGGGCCCGGAAGCCATGCGCAGCATCCCATCCAGCAGTGGCGAGAGAGAGAAGGTGGTCAAGAAGACATATTTTTTAGCAGCCCTGCAGTGGAGAATGAAAGGCGCAGGGCAGGCCGGTGGATCCCATTAACATCACATGCATCAGATGGTAGTAAAGGACTGGAGAAGAAACAGTGCTGTTGGCTATAGTCCTGCAGGCTACTGCACTGCAGAGCTACACTTGAGGGGGCTAGCAGGAAGCACTAATGCTGTGTGGAGCAGAGCAGACACAGCCACTCTGAGGCTGATGGAGCCTGCTGAAATGTTCTACAGCTCACGCATTGCTTTATTACCGCTGGGCTGACAAACTCCTGACTTGAACCCAAGCTGTCTGCAGCTCTGCACAGTTGGTGTTTAGGAACACGCACTTTCTCACAGGTGGAATCAACCCCACTGCATCAATGTAGGTGCAGTTTTCTATAATTTATTAGTGGGTACTCAACACCTAATAAGGGGCCCCAATGCTATACTAATTTGGGTAGGTAATACTTAGATCCTGATGAAATGCCATTTGACCCTCCAGGCAGTTTAGGCATGAAACATTTGACCCAACTATATATAATTGAAATATTCCTTTCACACATGAACTATTAAGGTACATCATGACCATAGATAGCATCATTGTTTTTAATACGTCAAAGGAGCCATTACCCGCCCTACAGAATACCCCGTTCCTGGTCCCGGCAGCCTACTTTCGAGCCATTGACTCGGAAGTGACCAAACTATTGTGGAATGGGAAACAGGCCCGAATAGCGATGACTAAACTGTTTCGCTCCTGGTATGATGGAGCCATAGCGCTACCCAACATACAAACGTATTATTGAGCATCCCAACTGACCGTAATAAACCAATGGATACATGTCCCACACACCGATCCCGCTTACCATCTGGACAGGCTTACGCTGGGGATAGAGGGACTTAATCGGGCACTGTACAACACTAACCAACAGAGAGCCCTGGTAGGACCGACTAAGCATACGGTCCATATATGGCACACGGTACACAGGAGGCTTGGTTGGAACAAAAAGATCACACAGGCGACACCCCTCTGGGACACCGCTATGTTGGGTACATTGAGAAATAGTAAAGGATTCAAACGATGGGATGACATAGGGATATCGCACATGGGCGACCTCTGGGCCAAGGGAAAGGTTATTCCATTCACACCACTTCAAGACCAATATGAGATGGCATCTACAGAACTGTTTTGCTATCGACAGATTCGTCACGCACTAGAGGTAGTTCTCCCGCCTGACACCGTCCTTCCAGAGGCTTCCCCCCTGGAAGACAGGCTATTGACTGAACACATGCACAAAAAAGCCACGTCCCTAAAATATCGGAAACTTATCAATAATCACCCCGACCCGACACTTTCCCTACGGGAGAGGTGGCAGGAGGAGCTGGGTGATATGGATGAGACGGACTGGCAGGAGGCACTAGCGTCCCCGAGGGAGGTGGCAATCTCGTCAAAACTACGCTTAGTTCAACTCAAAGTACTACACCGAATCTATTACACTAGGGTGACACTCTATAAAATGGGAAGGTCAGACAATCAGCTCTGCCTGCGACAGTGTGGGGCAACGGGCACATTCTATCATACACTGTGGGAATGTCCGGAAATTGGACTTTACTGGGAGGCGGTGATGACTACAATTACAAATGTTAGTGGAGCCCCGGTACCCCCGGAACCTAAAAGGTGTCTTTTGAATATCTGGGAAGCCACAGATCTTAACAGTGCAGCACAGATCTGGGTGACACTAGGAATAACCATAGCTAAAAGAAACATTGCAAAACAATGGGGAGCGCAAACTACGCCCACTGTGCGAGACTGGAGCATGGATATGGATATGGCAATGGTGGCCGAAAGAGCAGTATACTTGCACCGGGGGTGCCCGAAGAAGTGGGAACGGGTGTGGGGAAAGTGGAATACCTTCAGAGGTAACATATGCACGTCTCCGGTTGACGACCTTTCACAGGACAATAGCGAATGAATCATAGACTGCACAATGAATCCAACTGTATAGACTTATATCATATTGTATAAGACGCATGTACTGACGTAGAATGCAATACTGTAAAGTACTCACTGGTCTCACTGTCTTGTAACTCTGATGATACTATGTACCTTTTTTCAATAATAAAAAAAAAGTAAAAAAAAAAAAAAAAAGGAGCCATTAGCCCATTAAAACTTTCCTGGTCCCCTTAGCCTTTTTTTTATCACTTCACCCACTACCCTATCCTAACCCCCTTACTTGCACTCATCAAACGGTGTATCTTGATCAAAAATATCTCCACTAAAGAACCCACAGACCCGTCAGGCATTGCAGCGCCGGCCTGACGAGGAGCGTCCAATGATGAAGCATGAAACCCCATCAGGTGTGTGAGGGCACTTTGATCTGACCACGCGGATTCCACACGATCTGTATGAGCTTGACTACTGATTCCACTGTAACAGGGTCAATTTGTCCCTTCCTTGAGGAACTACACCCTTGTGTGTTTGATACATCGACTTTGGGAGAGTGTGGGTGTAGGACCTCATTAAATATTTCTCTTCGTCCCTCTCTTGATTACTTGCTTTGTAAATTATGCCGCTGGTTTTGGGTTTGGTGCAGGCTGGCAAAGCGAGCCGATGGACATCCTTCTTGGTGTGCCTGGAAGTGTCTTACATAATATAACATGTGTATTTCTAAAGTGCACATTCACCCAGAAGAGTATTTTGGTGCTGAATAACAGATGTTTATTGTTACCCAAATCAATGGTAGTACACATTTTATCGAGCTCAGAAGGATGAAAGGCTGAGTGCACTTGAGGTCCTGGCTCCTCTGGGGTGACAAAGCCAAAGAAGACTAAGGATCTCATTTGGAGGTTGTAAGCAGGAATGGAGCATCAGCCACCAAAATTGGTGGTTGTCCTATTTGCCCCTCTTTCAGTTTCACAACTTACTTACAGGCCAAAGAATTAATGTGTTTGCGATGGTGGAGCCTTGGCTGTGTCTCTCATCAATATAATCTGCCCAGGAGAACTACTGCCATAGAAGCACCAGCTTCAGAGGCTTACATGCAGTTAAAAGACTTGCTCTAGTTCGAAGTTTAGTAAATGGGCTGCCTTCAAGTCCTCCAAATGCCTTTTCATATCCCCCAGATTTACAGGAATCAGGCACCTAGGATAAGACACCTGTTTCATTGTTGAATAGGAGCAGACCTCTTAAGGCAAGTGTTGTGTTTGAGCTAATGGAACTCTCTAACATCCCACTCACAACATACAATGTTGGCTTTCTTCTATTGATTTTAATAATGAGGTGTCACTGTCATGTCTCAACCACAGTTACTGAAGTCACGACCCTGTACCCTGTCTCTTGATGTCTGTGATAACTTTAATGCTCCTGCACACACTCCTACTTTTAAAAAGGACCCAGGCACAGTTCCCTCCTGTAATCTAATGTCCCATCTTCAGATAAGTGGGCCGCAATATGATGGTTAAAGCCCTTGTCCATTCTCCCATTAGCATTCTCACCTGGTCTATTGGCACAACCGGTTCTAGGTTCAAGGAAGTACTTCAGATACAGGGTTCGCAGACGTACCTCAAATCTTTCACAAGAATTTCATGATTCTGTAGAATACATTTTTATCATGATCAGATCTGGACTAAATAACCTCCTCCCAGTATCAGGCAGATTCTTGGCTTCATCGTTCAGAGAAGGATCACTGACAGAATATCAGAACCAAAAATATGATGTGCACAGAATATCATGTCAAAAATATTGAGGACCAAAATATCAAGAAGGTAAGTGCAAATAGATAAGTATAGATTTGCTAATCTTACGTACCCTGAAGATATATGTATTGTCAAGGTACATATATGTGGAGTTATAAATAGTAAAACATTACTTACCCATAGAAACTTACCTTCACAATATTTGTATCCTCGATATTCTTGACACAATATTGTGTCCCACGATATTTTTGGTTCCGATATTCTGTGTAAACACCCCAGAAAGAGAACTTATCTTGCTTTGATCCTCCTTTCTATGACAACTCATCTGAGGTACCTGGACCCAGCTAGAGGGAGAGTCCTCTTCAAGCCTGCACATCTGCAGTTGCCTACCACCACCTGGAGCAATAATCCCGAGGCTTCTGCTACCACCTGAAGCATGAATCCTGAGCCACCTGCTACCACCTGGAGCATGAATCCTGAGCCACCTGTTGCCACCTTAAGCATGAATCCTGAGCCACCTGTTACCACCTTAAGCATGAATCCTGAGCCACCTGTTACCACCTTAAGCATGAATCCTGAACTACCTGCTACCATCTGGAACATGAATCTTTAGCCACCTGCTACGACCTGGAGCATGAATCATGAGCCACCTGCTGTCACCTGGAGCATGATTCCAGTTTCCTGAAGAGGAAAAGAATCAAGAATTAAAAGGAATTCCAGGGTCATGGCCTACATAGCATCCTCAACTTAGAACAGCTGTTGCCGACTGCCTTTAATACGACATATATCCTTGCTTCCAGCCGCATCTTTGAGATCGCAGCCCTGCCGTTATTGAGTTACAGCGATCATCACCTGCGGAGACCTGTCGAGTTGGGAGTTCCACCCCCTCAGGGTGGCTCAGCTCCTGCAGCGTGTTCATGGATGAGACCAGGCCTGGCACACTTTAAGAGTCCATTGAGTGCAGCCCCCGGAGTTAATTCCGGGGGCCACAATAAGCATAACCATAAACCATTCCTAGCAGGAGAGGAGCCGCTGGTTACAATGTGAAGAGGCTGGGTGGGGCTGGTGGAGGATGCAGACCTCCCCACGCAGACTTGGCAACAGCACCCTCTTGTAAGGGATTGGGCCTCATCTGCATGCAAGGTGCAGGCCAGCTTTGCTGCAGTGAGCATCCGAGGCTGGTCAGGGCCGATCTATGATGAGGATCACGGCTCCTGTGCTGGACTGTGGAGCTCTGTCCACACCTTTCTGGTGCTTTCCCCCCACCCGCAACTTGGACAACACACCAGGGGTGAGCATGTTTTTCCAAGACAGCGAGGAGAGATCAACAGCAGTCTGGGGGCCACACTGCATTGCTGGACTGTGAATGAGGGGTTGCGACCAGGTCACCAGCTGTTGTCCATAGCTGCCCGGGCAGAATGGGACATACCCCACTCACCTTGGTTTTATGATATACATCCGCCCTCATCCTGTTGATTAGGCCACCCACGCCACAAAGTTGTGATTTGTGTAGCAGTCAGTGGACCATATATAATATTGTAGGGGCCTTCCGCCCTCTACCACAACCTTTTAACTTTTTCAGACCCCCCCATAAGAGACAGCTTAACATTGGAGCGGGGGGGACGTCCCGGGGCACATTTGGGGAGATCTGCCCTTCCTTGAGCTAAACAAGACAGTTGCCCACCCAGATAGATGCCAGGGTCTAGGGAAAAACTGAGCTGAGACATCACACCAAAACGGACAAGTTCACCTGCCCCTCGGTGCGGCGGGCCTTGACGGGCAGGAGGTGACCCACCCTCAGGAAATGGAGACCCAGGGCCCTCAGCCAGAGACAGTCTCGCCTGAAATTATCCTACAGGCCAGCACTGGAAGACCTATTGAGGGGTTGCAGTGGAGGTGTCGCTGTTGTGCCAAGATCCGCTAAATCTTACTGACCGCACCAAGAGAGCAGAGGAACGCATCACATCCACGGAGAATCAGTTCCGCGATCTTACAGCAGATCTTCTTAAACTTCAACTACTTACCACACAGCTGGATTGGCGGGTAGAGGGCACAGAAGCTAGATCACATTGGATCAATCTCAGGTTGGTAGAACTGCCCCAGGGGCAAGAGGGCCCCCACCTGACAACATTTCTGTCACACTGGTTCAAATCCTGGGACTCCGCCCAGACCCTGTGCCCATGTTTCTTCATCCTGGAAAAGGCACACTGTGCCTTGATGCTGTTGCCCCCTCCCAGCCCATCCCCCAATGAACGTGTGAGTGCTTAACTATGCTGACAGAGACATAACCCTAAGGGATTCCGCAATCAAATGATGGACGGGATGCTGACAATGCAAACATTCTCCCCCAGTCAAAAGATCTGGGTTAAATCCATCGTTCTTTTGCCCACTACGCCACCCCAGTTTGGACCCAGCCATATGAAAATCAGTCTTGACCCTGTGCCCCATGGGAACAGTCCAGACCGAACTGCCAGGCCAGGTCCTCCCTGGACCGGAAACAAGCATCCTGGGACCGGTTTCAGGGTATGTCACCCTTCTTCAGTCAGGCTAGCTTGAATCCAGTGGCACAGTGAGCAAGGGACCCACGTCTGGGCATACCCATCCCACTTAGGGCGAAAAGTGTTACAGCAAACAAATGATGGACGGAATTCTGACAATGCAAACATTCTCCCCCAGTCAAAAGATCTGGGTTAAATCCATCGTTCTTTTGCCCACTACGCCACCCCAGTTTGGACCCAGCCATATGCAAATCAGTCTTGACCCTGTGCCCCATGGGAACAGTCCAGACCGAACTCCCAGGCCAGGTCCTCCCTGGACCGGAAACAAGCATCCTGGGACCGGTTTCAGAGTATGTCACCCTTCTTCAGCCAGGCTAGCTTGAATCCAGTGGCACAGTGAGCAAGGGACCCACGTCTGGGCATACCCATCCCACTTGGGCGAAAAGTGTTACAGCAAACAAATGATGGACGGAATGCTGACAATGCAAACATTCTCCCCCAGTCAAAAGATCTGGGATAAATCCATTGTTCTTTTGCCCACTACGCCACCCCAGTTTGGACCCAGCCATATGCAAATCAGTCTTGACCCTGTGCCCCATGGGAACAGTCCAGACCGAACTGCCAGGCCAGGTCCTCCCTGGACCGGAAACAAGCATCCTGGGACCGGTTTCAGAGTATGTCACCCTTCTTCAGCCAGGCTAGCTTGAATCCAGTGGCACAGTGAGCAAGGGACCCACGTCTGGGCATACCCATCCCACTTAGGGCGAAAAGTGTTACAGCAAACAAATGATGGAAGGAATGCTGACAATGCAAACATTCTCCCCCGTCAAAAGATCTGGGTTAAATCCATCGTTCTTTTGCCCACTACGCCACCCCAGTTTGGACCCAGCCATATGCAAATCAGTCTTGACCCTGTGCCCCATGGGAACAGTCCAGACCGAACTGCCAGGCCAGGTCCTCCCTGGACCGGAAACAAGCATCCTGGGACCGGTTTCAGAGTATGTCACCCTTCTTCAGCCAGGCTAGTTTGAATCCAGTGGCACAGTGAGCAAGGGACCCACGTCTGGGCATACCCATCCCACTTAGGGCGAAAAGTGTTACAGCAAACAAATGATGGACGGAATGCTGACAATGCAAACATTCTCCCCCAGTCAAAAGATCTGGGTTAAATCCATCGTTCTTTTGCCCACTACGCCACCCCAGTTTGGACCCAGCCATATGCAAATCAGTCTTGACCCTGTGCCCCATGGGAACAGTCCAGACCAAACTGCCAGGCCATTTCTCTGTACTGGGGTGAATGTATGACATTGTTCTGCATTCTGTCCATCAGTTGTTGTTTTTGCATTTGTCACCCCGAGTGGGACGGGTATGCCCAGACGTGGATCCCGTGCTCTCCATGAAACTGGAATCAAGCTATCCTGGCTGAAGAGGGGTGAAACCCCGAAACCGGTCCTAGGATGCTTGTTTCCAGTCCAAGGAGGACCTGGCCTGGCAGTTCGGGCTGGACTGTTCACATTGGGCACAGGGTCAGGACTGATTTGCATATGGCTGGGTTCAAACTGGAATGGCATGGTGAGCAAAAAATCTATGGATTTAGGCCCAGATCTCTGTACTGGGGTGAATGTATGACATTGTTCTGCATTCTGTCCATCAGTTGTTGTTTTTGCATTTGTCACCCCGAGTGGGACGGGTATGCCCAGATGTGGGTCCCGTGCTCTCCATGCCACTGGAATCAAGCTATCCTGGCTGAAGAGGGATGAAACCCCGAAACCGGTCCTAGGATGCTGGTTTCCAGTCCAGGGAGGACCTGGCCTGGCAGTTCGGGCTGGACTGTTCCCATTGGGCACAGGGTCAGGACTGATTTGCATATGGCTGGGTTCAAACTGGAATGGCATGGTGAGCAAAAAAACGATGGATTTAGGCCCAGATCTCTGTACTGGGATGAATGTATGACATTGTTCTGCATTCTGTCCATCAGTTGTTGTTTTTGCATAACCCTAAGGGAGGCAGAGGAGCGCAGAGAAGTGATCTGCAACTCCTCTAAGGCAGTGGTTCATTAAATTTGATTCCTGTGGACCCCCACTTAATCATTACTCGAATCCAGGGACCCCACCAAGTCATTATAAGACTCCGGAGACCTCCATAGAGTCATTACTGGAAGCCAGGGACCCCAGCTTAAGCAATGTTTATGACTTGATGCATAAAACAATACACTAAAATGCAGAAAAAAGCATTAACCGAACACATATACAAATTATGACATATATTGTTTAATTCACAAATATAAAAAAAACATTTTCATTTTAATGGGAGGTTGGGGATTTTCTAAATTTGCAAACACAAGGAGATGGTGGACATAGCACTGAAACTTTTCAGACACTCACCCCAGTCACAGATCTGGGTTGAATCCATCATCGTTCTTTAGCTCACTTCGCCAACCCCGTTCAGACCCAGCCATATGCAAATCAGTCTTGACCCTAACAGTCCACCCCGAACCGCCAAGCCAGGTCTTCATTGGACCGGAAACAAGCATCCTGGTACCGGTTTCGGGGTAACACCCCTCATCAGCCATCCTTACAGACTCTATTCGGTACGAGGAGCCAGGGACTGAGGAGGGGGTCAAGGTGCCGAGGGGGAGGAGGAAGTTCTGCCCTACGAAGAAAGTATAGACATTGAAGATCTCAAGACACTGATGCTTGGCTGCTGGTACCCTCACACAATTAGTGTCATGAATGGGCGATGGTCGGCTGGGTCCTTGACCAAAGGAAAGTCACACAGTTAGACTTGATGGGAGACAGATGCTTCATGTTAGATATGATGTATGGAGTTGTTCATGGGTCTGAGGTTTTGTTGATGTTAGTCAGAAGACAGCACCAGACCAATCAAATTTATATGTCTTGTTCTTTCCTAAAACAGACTTCTTATGGCATCAGGTATGCAGCCGCCTAATATAAAATCATTTTCTTGGAATGCACACATGCTGAACAACAAAGCAAGAAGGAATGGGCTAGTTTGTAGTACCTTAGGGAAGACGCTCCTCTGCTTTACCTTCTGCAGTAAATCCATTTGTTGAGCACCATGTGCGGCTTCCTAGGTAGAAATGGGTATTCTTGGGCACCTCCGGTTCCAAGGCAGTGGCTATCTTAATTGACAGCACTCTTTCCTACCATGACACCAGAACGTACACTGATCTGCTGGGCTATGTGGGAATCACACGTCTTTTGTAAGGTGTCCCCTGTCCTTCGTAACCACTTATGTGCTGCTGGTGCCGGTCAATGATTCATTGACGGCCCTGTCCAACCTGATCCTAAAGCTTCCAGAGGGGAAGTTAGTCTTGGGCAAGGATTTCTATGCCATCATGGACCCCAAACTGGATGTTCGGTCCTCGGGTGCTGGGGATTGCAAAACTCTTTTGCTGGACTGGGCATCAGCATTGAGGCTGACTGATCTATGGAGGCTGCACCACCCATATACGAGACTTTACATGTTCTACTCTGGCGCTCGTAAATCACATTTTAGACTGGACTCTTTCTTCATTGCAGCATCTGACTTGTTGACAGTGCTGCAGTCAAACATTCTCCCTAGATGCCTTTCTGTTCACTCCCTGGTGGAGGTGATGGTTACAGGCCTTTCCACAAAGGGCGGAGGTCAATGGTGCCTGAACTCCTACAATATGTTAGAAGGCCAATTTGCAGACCGTGTCTGCAAGGGTATTGAGTATTTTTTACTTTTAACAGTGCTTTCACCCCTTCTGCTTTAACACTGTGGGAAGCATTAAAGTCTACAGCTCGGGACACATTAACACCTGTAAGGCATGGCTGTTCGGTCCTCCTTTTCTTTTCTTGTAGTTGGTTCTTGTCTGAGGAAGCAAGGTTCAGGGGTGCCCCTAAATACTAGATTTAGGGGCGTTACAGGTAGGTAAAAGGTTGGGACCAATGGGTCCCTTCCCTGGGGTGGGTACACCACCTATTATGCCACCCTCCAGTGGGAGGGGGGCATAAGCCTTTCCCTGGTTGGCTGGGTCCCCCCATCTGCAAGATGGCGGGGACTGAGAGTTGTGCTTCACCTCGCCTCCCCCACCTGAGGGGTGGAGTTGGCAGAGGTGGGCACACCTCTCTTCCTCACTTGTTATTCCCGCTGGTTCTCCCGCCCAAAGTGGGGGTCAGAACCAGTGGGGACCAGTTGCTGAAAGCAGCAGAGTGGCCTGGGGAAGCTCACAAAGGCGGCAAGCCTTTGAAGCTTCCCCTTCGTGGACCCTGCCCATCCTGGGGGAGGAGGCTTAGCACCTCGTCCCAGGATGTGCATTGTTTCAGGCCCCCGAGAGCAGCAGGCTCTCGACCCACCGGTCCAGAAACATGTCTGGTGGTGGCAGCTGAAAGCAGCTACTCAGCCTGGACACCAGTGGTAGGTCGTTTTTCAGGGGGCATCTCTAAGATGCCCTCTGTGTGCATTTTTCATTAAATCCCACACTGGCATCAGTGTGGGTTTAATGTGCTGAGAAGTTTGATACCAAACTTCTCAGTTTTCAGTGCAGCCATTGTGATGCTGTGGAGTTCGTAATGACAAACTCCCAGCACCATATACTCTTAATGGCAGCACTGCACTTACAATGTCTAAGAATGGACTTAGACACTGTAGGGGTACAGGGCTCATGCACCTGTACTCTCACCACTTGTATAGGGCACCCAGCTAGAGGGGTGACTGATCTATGCCAGGGCAGTGGGTTGTAGGCATGGCACACAGGAATGTGTGCCATGTCGACTCTTCACTTTGTTCTGCACCAAGACACGCAGCCTGCAAAGGCAGTGTGCGAGTGTAATGCTACAGGCCCTCTAAGGGTGGCACAATAAGTGCTGCAGCCCTTAGAGGTCTTCCTTGGTCACAGTGCCCTGGATACCTGTGGTACCATTTACCAGGGGCTGACCTGTGGCCAGAGATGCCAATTGGGTACAGTTTTGGGGAAAGAACACAGGCCCTGGGAACCTGATTGGCAGGGACCCAGGGCACATCAAGTCAAAGTGCATAAGTAGTCTGGCACAAAGTGGGGGGGTTACTGCAACAGAAACCCAGCTTCTCACAGCCAGATCTAGCAGAATTTACATCACGCACCTTTGACCTCCCTAAAGGCATTGCTCAGTTGCCCCCTTCTGTCTCCCATGGCCCCTGAAGAGCTCCCCGTTTGCTACGAGTTAAACAAGCTGTTGGTCACAACTGTGCATGAGAGACCCTCCTGCCCTCCTTCAGTAAGAGAAAGTCATTAAAGAAAACAGTGCTTACAGACTAAAGAAAACATACCGTGTAACAACCGAAGTAAAAGGGCCAGTCTTCATGGGAGGTTACAAATGAAGACAAGGCGGTACTAAGGAGGGACTAACAAGCCTAATAACGAATCAGAAGCCAGCATTTACAAAGGACAATGACACAAGCCAATGACAAATATGGGCGGAGAGTGGGCAGGGCTTCAAGTACATACTCCAATACAGCCTGGCTCGCAGAGCAGCGCACGCGTTGCCCAGGCTCGACCTAAAAACGAAATACACTGTATTTCACTATCAGGACATGTCACACACACCAGTATATGTCCTATCTTTCACAAACACTGCACCCTGCCCATGGCGGTACCTTGGACCTACCTTAGGGGTGACTCACATGTAATAAAATGGAAGGTTAGCGCCTGGCAAGTGGGTGCACTTGCCAGGTTGACATGGCAGTAGAAACTGCACACAGACACTGCAGTGGCAGGTCTGAGACCCCTTTGAAAGGCTGCTTGTGTGGGTGGCACAATCAGTGCTGCAGGTCAACTAGCTTCATTTGACTTACAGGCCCTGGGCACACACAGTGCACTGTACTTAGGAACTTAATAGTAAGTCAAATAAGCCAATCATGGAAACACCAATCCATAAATACAATTCACATAGGGAGCAATTACACTTTGGCACTGATCAGCAGTGGCAAAGTGCCGAAAGCATCTAGACCAAAAAAAAAAAACAATCCAGAACACAGCAAATAAACAGGAGGGGAAGGCAAAAAGACCGAGGAAAAACATGCCAAGGATGTCAGGTCTAACAGACCCCAATGACTGCGCTTCATATCAATACATTTGCCTTATTAACACAGAAACTACAATAATGACCACGGTGCTTATCACCAGAATGACCGGGTATGATTAGAACATTGGTTCGCCCAGGTCAAAGCAGCTTTGTTAGACCTATCAGCCTTAGGTTAGTCTTCTCCCAAGCTTTTTGCCTTCAATCCATGTTTTTTTATCTCATTTTTGCCGGTCTTAGGGTTACGCACAATTACCACTGCTGATCAGTTCTAAAGTGCATGTGGTCACTCCTTAAAACATGGTAACATTGGCTTATTGCCAATTGACATATTCAATTTACTTATAAGTCCCTAGTAAAGTGGCACTAAATGTACTCAGGGCCTGTAAATGAAATGGTACTAGTGAGCCTGCAGCACTGATTGTGCCACCCACTTAAGGAGCCTATTTAAACATGTCTCAGGCCTGCCATTGCAGCCAATGTGGGGGTTTGAGAGCTCTAACTATGCCAATGATGCCCAGATTATTATTTCCATTGATGATAGGAACACCATGACAAAAGGAAATTTAATGAGCTGCCTCACGGAAGTGGCAAGCTGGATGCAGTCACACTGTTTGAAGCTCAATGCAGAAAAGACTGAAATGTTGCTCTTTGGTGGGGCTCGAAGGGTCTGGAATTAATCCTGGTGGCCTTCTTTGTTAGGCCCCACCTCTAGGCCTAAAAGGGTAGTCAAGAATCTGGGTTTTATGATTGACGAGGTTCACGCTGGTCCAAGTAAATGCTGTCTGGCGAGAGCTGTTTTGGGCTCCTACGTACTCTCTGCAGACTATTTCAGTGGATCTCATTAACAAACCGGCCCTCACCATTCCAGCCTGCTGAGGAAACACCCGATGCCCAGTCTGGCCAGTTCGGCTTTGCTGAAAAGATGGCTTTTTCAGCTCTAATGTTTTTTTTGTCATCTTTGGAGTTTTATTGGCTTGATGTCTAGCGCAGGGATATCCCTTAGGATATGATTGAGCGCTCTATAAATACTATAAATAAATAAACAATGATAGCTTCCTAGTATATGTTACCAAGTGTACCCAGAGCCTGTAGGTTAAATATCACTGGTGGAATGCGGCATTCATTGTGCCAGCCAGTACAGTGACATACAATGACTACAAACATGACTGCAGGCCTACCTTTGTAGCCTGGCTGTGCAGTTTTCTCAAATATGTGCAGAAACTGCACAGCAAATTCGACATGTCAAAATAACCCCTATTGGCAGTCCTAAACCTTTCTATTAAACATTAATAAGTCACCCCTAAGTAGGCCATACTGCCCATAAGTACAGTTACAGGGTTAGTTGTTCCTTAGGAAAATATTGGGACACAATGTTGATTTTAATAAAGTTAACTCCGCCTAGGAAACACCTACAGATTTGATTCTTTGACTTTTTAAAGTATTTATTACAAGCCCAACTCACTGGTAATGTCAGATTGTAATAAATATTGTGGAAAAGGTACTTATAGAAAGTTACCTTGTCCCTGCCTAAAGCCTCTGGAGGCCCATTTGCCTGGGCTCCAGCTGTCAATCAGGAGGTGAATACTCATCTTGATGAGGTGTAAGCCTGCTTCCAGAGCTGAGAAAAAGGCCTTGGGTGCGGGGAGGTGTTCTGTTCCTCTAAGAGGATAATCACCTGGGCTGGTTCGGACCCCACTTGCACCCAGAACAAAGAAGTGTTGTCCAAGGGTCAGTTGGCTGACCTCCTGTTAAGCTAAGGGGACAGAAACACTCCAAGGAGCCTCCTTTCCTGAAGTAGCCAGGCTGACCAGTTTCAATTGGATCTGCCGGGTCACTTTTTATTGCTTTTAAGAAAAGTTGGTGTTGTCCTAGAAAGATCTGAGGTGACATAATTTATATGATCATCAATACTGTGGGAGAAAATAAGCATATTCAGAATATCAACAAATGTGTGATTCATCAACCTTTGATATACCGCCAAGTCTCATAATAAAGAACACCAGCATTCCCTTATGTGATATCACTTAAAGCTTCTCTGGTACAATGTCCTCTGTCTGGGCTCTAAAATATATTCTTTAAAGAGCTATGCCTGTCTGCTAGGGACAGCTCCAAACAGACAACCAATAAGGTATCCCACCCTTCAAAGGGAAATTGAGTGCAACGTAAGTCATAATGAACTGAAAATTAATCTATATATTCTCTCAATATGGTTGGATCTCCAGAAAAATGTAGAGTACTTGGAGTGTCTACAGGAAGATCTTGAGTGGCTAATTTCTGTCTAAGAATTACATTGTTGCCTCTCAACAGTTGAAGTTCTAGCACCTGCTATTGAAGTGCTGCTGCCAAGTCCTTCAATGGATCCATATATGAGTGAGATTTAAGGATTTGTTGGTCAACTCAGTCTATCAACTGATGGACATCAGTTGCACCTTCTCTCATCTTCAACGGTGCCAGATGTAAAGATGATTGCTTCCTGTAGCCAGCTGAATATCACATGGAAGAAACAGATGTCACTCTGAAAGGCTACTGAATGGAGGGAGAAGCCAAAGAGCATAAGATATCTTAGGCAGGAAGAAGAAATCCAAGCCGAATGTAGAAGAGGAACATGGCACACACAAATTCCAGATCGGAGTAGATGAGGACCGGATCCACCTAGAGTGGGGCTTCAGAAGAAAAAACTGAACTAGAAATAGGAAACAAGGAGCAAAAGTAACCTGGATGAAGAAACCCACTATCACAGTTAACTCTGAGTTTACAACACATGGTAGTCATAGTTCCAGCTCCTTCTGTAGGGAGATACAGGAAATGAAAACTGAGAAGAAGCAAGAAGTGACATGTGGGAAGTTGATCCACCATAATGGATTGGAAAACTCACAGATTAGGTATTCGCTAACAAATCCATATTGCATTAGGAAAGACATTTTGTGTCACTTCCTGTTTCATGGACAGAGCAAACAAAGAATGGAGCCATAATGTGCATAAGCATGGATCAGGATTCCCAGAACAAAATTTCAATTCCAGTTGCCAAAACATAGCCTTTTAACAGAATACATCAATTGTGAGTGCCCAATAAAATTCAGGACTCTCAATATTCGATTTTGTTAGTTTTGCTCTTTTATGTTCAAGTGTGACATCTGCTCATTGTGTCGTCAGGACTCAAGCTACAACTTACTAAAGTGCCCACTGTGCCAGAACACCTCTGTTACTGATTTTAATCTCAATTAAATGAAGCATGAGCTTAAAGCGTGGGATAGAGTGAACCTATTAAGGTGAACTGATATTTATTTAAACATGTACACATGTCTCATATTTGCTTTCTAAATGATGCTTCTTAAATGAGAGAGGTTTCCCCAGGCTTTAACCTGCAGCTTTCAGCCCCATATGGACTCAAGCTCCAACTTGCCAATGAAACCCAGCAAGGCAGAAATATATCTGAGGCTGCATGTGTTCAGAGGGGACTTGGCCTTACAATTGGGGGGCTGCCCCAACAATGTTTGGAAATGGCAGGTCATCTTCTGTTATGGCATTCATAATTGACATAAGTGTGATGTGTATAATGGACATATGTGTTGAGGTGCTGTGAATTATCATGTGAAATATGGTGGAGTGTAAGATGAGCAAAATGTATTGTTATAAGACATAATTTCCCTTTAGACCGGTTTTGCCTTATCAACATACAGGTGGATTGTCGTGCATTTTTTTAATGAGCTAGATGAGAATATATGATTGGTCAGAATACTGTAGTGGGAAAGTACAAGTGCAGTTGTGTTGGGTATCATGAGATAAGATTTGAACTAGACAGTATGATTAGAAGCAGGTGAAGTCTTAGAGCCTTGGTGCAGAAGGAGTTTGTTTTTCAAAAACAAGCTATTACTGACCATAACATGCATGGAGTTTTTCTCCCATGCTTCCCAGCCATTGCACATCGGTGCAGGGTATGGCATTTTAGTGACAATTTCTGTACCCTAAATACTATGGGGTGACTGTGACTATGATTTGGCAGCCCACTGGTGGACAGGCCACCAGGTCAGGAGTTTGTGCCGCTACCTTTCTTTTAATATTTATCAGTTACCCCTTAGGCATGCCTACTGAACCCTAAAGGTAGGGTGCATTATATTAAAAAGTTTTGAAATTTGTTTTTGAGCTTCACATGCCCTGGCAGTAAACCCCTTCATTTTCCTTTTTACTGTAAGAAGGTTAGTAGCCCCATTGACAAGTGCAAAGTTATACGCTGACAACTCAGCAGTGCTAACTTCTGAATGGGTCTACAAAATTAGATGTTTCAAGGTATCAAAAGAATCAATGCATTGAACCCAATATGATGTTCAAGTTAAAGTTAATATAACTTATGGCCATATGGCAAGCTTAGTAAGTAGCCACTTTGTTGCCCAAAGTTTTCCAGTGACTGTTTATGGTTGCTGGCCACAAGACATCCTTCTGCCCTCCTGGGGAAGGTGTGAACGACTCTCAGGAAGCAACACAAAGGGCCTGCTGTTGGAAGATGTATGATCTCTCTCTGGTATGAAGGTGAAACAGGGTGTGAGCCCAGAAGGTGAGCTTCAAAGGGGAAGCCGCCTTTGAAGTGCAAATGGTGGATAAACACACAAGGGTCTGCTCTTTTGTTCTTGCAGACAGGTTGGCATCATGGACAGAGAGGGGAACACAGTTGTCAAACCATTTTTTCCATAGGCGTTTAGTCCCCAGGTGGCCACACCTCTGGGGTGGGCTAGGGAGCTGCATGCACCAGCAGACGGCTTCTGCCATCTTGGGAATGGGCAGAATAGGGAATTCTGGGCTAGCTAGATGCGAAATTCACAGGACGTCATCACTAGGTGGAAGTCGACCTGATAACCCAATGGCTAGTAGTAGCCACATCTCCCAAAGGCACAACCTGGGCATACGGGTGGCAATCCTGGTACCCAGACCTCAGATCATGTCTGCACTGAAGAGCAGACCGAAGAAGGACTGCTCTGCTCATGCCTGGACCAGTCAAGGAGAGGCAGCACCAAGACTGGACTGCACCTGCTACTCCTTGAGAAAGCAAAGAAAGGACTGTGCTTGTGGTGCCCCCGAGCCACAGACGAAATGAGTGATTTCCAAAAGTCAATTTGTTGACTTCCTGTTATGGCTACAGGGCCACAAAAGCTGCAGTAGCCTGCCTTGGCAAGTTGGTGGCCAAGAACGCCTGACCACAGCTGATCACCGAAGTGCAGCTTGGGAGATCGAGCCCCAAACCTCAAAAGTTGCAACCAAGTCTGCTGGACCCAGGAGAGTTGCCGGAGTGCAGTTTGGTCTCCCAAGTTGGAATTTATCACCAATTAAAGGGAGCTGCTGTTTTCGCTGTAACCAGAGACCATAGACAGTGGCAACTGGTATCTGACTGGACTTTAAGCGTACTTCGGGGGACATCAACACCTGTGGCCAAAGTCAACCAACCCTGACCCTGGACTGAGGCGTAGCCCCAGAAAGATCCCCCTCTCCCGAGATCAGCATTCTCAGCATCTGTGAGAAGGTGGTTCTGCCCATCTAACACTCCCAAATTTATCTCTTTTTGATCACCTGATTCTTTACCTTTTACTGTGGGGGATCCTCATAGACTGTGACTCACCTACGGTAAACTCATGGTAAATGGACTGGGAGTGTTTACCGCTGGTGTCCACCTTTTAAGGTAAGTTTGCTGCTATGCAGCAGAGGCAAGGGCCACTTGGCTGGTTACGCGTGAAGACTTGTGCACACACATGTGCACACGTGTGAGGGCTGTGCATGGGAGATTCCTGTCATGCACAGCCCATGAACTGCGCACAGGTAGCCTGGCACAGAAGGGACTCTGCAGGATTGGGTGCTGACCTGGGTTAGGCCTCATATTGCTAATGTACACTCATAAGGAAAGTCAGTGTGGTTTACTGTCTTGTCTGAAGTGACACTCCTTTGTACACTTATGGGAAGGGCTGCCTCATGCAGTGTCGCTTCCCGTGGCCTACAGACACCAGTCATACCAATCTGCAGCTTAACCTGTGTGAAAAGATCAATTCTGCAAAGGCCAAAGACATACCTGTACAGCTTATGGGTCATCCAGGAATGTCATATTTCTCTGGCTCAGCTCAGGATCAGAGCCCAGGCCTGTTGTCACCCTGCCGGCTGGGTTAATTACTTTTTCTCTCCAGCTAAAGGAAAAAAGTTGCCCCCCCCCCCACACACAAAGGGAGCAATTAACACTGCTTGAGTCAGTTCCTCATGAGGAAGGGGTGGGATGGACTGCTTTGCATCAATCAGCCAGCTGTCACCCTGTGACAGGAAGAGGGCCTGGACAAGCCCACTAAACAAAGGAGGGAGCCCAGACCTCTGGAGCCAAACCAGGAAAGAGTTTCTTTTGAAGTTTTGCTGGAGAAGGCCCTGGCAGTGATGTCAGTGTGGGGTGGAGCTGAGACCCCCAGAGAACATGTGGCAAGTGACTCCTGGGTGATGCCATCTTGACATATCCCAAAAGCACAAAACAATGTTCACAAGGAACTCATTTATCTTGATCAGTACACCATCTGCAACTCAAGTAGTTGCTCTGATTAAATCATAGCCGGAATTAATCTTATTCATTCATGACCCTCCATTGAGTCTCAGTATTATTTGTATTAATATTCTATACACACACATGTATTTGAAAAAGCCCACAGACATTTAATTTAAGGTATACCTAACTTCAGCCGAAGTAGGTAATTTAATTATGCAGTTATAGTCTGTATCACAGACGTATTTCCTTATATATAAGTCATAGAAATATTTACATATCGTTACACATTCGGAGTGGTATTGTGAACCCCAGTGAAGTGACCATAACCTATTTTAGTGAGTATTGTGTGACATAGTGAAGGGAAAAATGGGAAACAGGTTATTGGTAAAGTACAAAAGGACGAGCCTAATACAGTAATGATAATTTAATTTAGGCTCTCTCTTTTGTCTGGTGTCGACGGCGTTTCGACCCTCTCTAGATACGGGGTCTCTTCAGGACTGTGTTTCTGGGGACTGAAAGAGGGAAGGATGTAATTGCGGGTCTAAGGAATACATGATAATTAAGAGGGCTTATAAGGTGTGTGTACTGTGGCTTACCATAGGACGATAGAATTAAACTTCTTCGTCAGTATAAGCAATTCAAGTTTCACTTCTAAAGATGTATTAGAATGATCTAGCAGATCTAACTGGAAGCGGGTGAATGACCCAGCAGATTCTAACTAGATAACGATCCCAGGACATGTAGTGCTACCCACATCTTGGTTGAGGGGGCGGTGTTATCGCGGGTGGGCGGTACACCAAGAGTGATGCTGCCTCCAATTCCATCATACACCACAGTTACAGTGTGTACTGGAAGGCTGTCTGAAGTAGTCTCTTATGCCATCAATTAGATAATTGATGTACTGCCACCTCATATATGACGTTAGTTCACATAGTGTTGTTCCATATTTCTAAATAGAATGGTCAGCTATACAATACTAGGTGATAATTATATACAATATCGAAAATATATATATATATATAAAAAGAACCAACATTGCAGTATATATACAGTGAGTAATACATTGTTCTCACGTCATCTTCATACAGTGATGCCTGCGGACAGTACAAGAGTTATAGAGACATTCATGATAATTATATTATGACTTATCTGTCTCAGTGTACACTAGGGGATCCACTATGAACATAGACAGAGTACTATTTATACATAGCGAATTACATCTCGCATGTAGGTAGTGTGAATACATTGACAATGAGTAGCCGGTACTGCGTGTATTTCTTATTGTGTGTAGACAGAGCCCTGTCTACCTCAGAATTAGGTCATCTAATCTATCTGCTACGCTTTAGTGTAAGCTGATATATCTGCGCCATTCTTCAAGACTGTTCAATCCGTTTCTGATAGACCCACACTTATCAATCCATTTGCATTCTAATGACTGTAAAATGAGTGAAATGTCTCCACCTCTGGATGGTATTTTGGCTTTCTCTATCACTTGCCATTTCAAGTCATTGGCAGAATGACCCTTTTCTTTATAGTGATCAACCAACGACGCATTCTCCACTTGGCAACGGATTCGACTACGATGTTGACCAATGCGTGCTTTCACAGGTTGTGTAGTCTGGCCTATGTATATCAGTCCACAGGGACACCAGATGCAGTAAATAACATTTGGCGTAGAACAGTTGGTCAAGTCACGAAGTTTCAGTTTAGTGTTGCCATGTATGAACTGTTTAGTCTCCACTGTGAGGCCACAGGCGACACAATTCCCACACTTGTAATGTCCTGTCAGTGGGGGAAGTGACCATAAATCATGGATGGTGCTTTTGCCATGGTTCACACTAGTGTCCGAATGGACCAGGTGGTCTTTGATATTTTTGCCTTTTTTGAAGGAAAACATGGGTAATTCACGACATGAGTTCAGAGTGTTTAATGTAGGCCAGTGTCTCTTGATGGTTTTCTGTACCTGGGTGCTCAGTGGGCAAAAGGTGGTAACGCATACACTTCGTTTCGTGCTCTCTTTTGTGGTCTTGGTGAGTAGTACCTCACGGGAGCTAAACCACGCTCTCTTCATTGAGGTTTTTATCAATCTCTTGGGATATCCTCTCTCGCGTAGTCTGTTACTCAATGTACTCGCTTCCCTAAAGAAGTCTTCCTTTTCTGTACAGTTTCGCCGAAGTCTTAAAAATTGGCCATAGGGTAGGCCATGTTTCAGAGCCCTAGGGCGGAAACTGTTATATTGTAGCAGCGTGTTCCTGTCAGTGGGTTTTCGATACAGAGTTACATTCAGATGGTTATCACGGCACCTTATTTTCAGGTCTAAGAATGGGACCATTTGTTTATCTTTATGATATGTAAACCTCAATGCTGATTGACATATATGTAGGTAAGTGACGAATGAATCCAAACTCTCTTCATTTCCAGCCCAGATGAAGAAAATGTCGTCAATGTATCGTTTCCAGCATTTTATGTTCATCAGGAAAGGGTTGTTGATGTTGTTAATGTACTTCTCTGAAGCGTAGCAGATAGATTAGATTACCTAATTCTGAGGTAGACAGGGCTCTGTCTACACACAATAAGAAATACACGCAGTACCGGCTACTCATTGTCAATGTATTCACACTACCTACCTGCGAGATGTAATTCGCTATGTATAAATAGTACTCTGTCTATGTACATAGTGGATCCCCTAGTGTACACTGAGACAGATAAGTCATAATATAATTATCATGAATGTCTCTATAACTCTTGTACTGTCCGCAGGCATCACTGTATGAAGATGACGTGAGAACAATGTATTACTCACTGTATTTATACTGCAATGTTGGTTGTTTTTATATATATATTTTTTTTCGTTATTGTATATAATTATCACTTAGTATTGTATAGCTGACCATTCTATTTAGAAATATGGAACGACACTATGTGAACTAACGTCATATATGAGGTGGCAGTACATCAATTATCTAATTGATGGCATAAGAAACTACTTCAGACAGCCTTCCAGTACACACTGTAACTGTGGTGTATGATGGAATTGGAGGCAGCATCACTCTTGGTGAACCGCCCACCCGCGATAACACCGCCCCCTCAACCAAGATGTGGGTGGCACTACATGTCCTGGGATCGTTATCTAGTTAGAATCTGCTGGGTCATTCACCCGCTTCCAGTTAGATTGGCTAGATCATTCTAATACATATTAGAAGTGAAACTTGAATTGCTTATACTGACGAAGAAGTTTAATTCTATCGTCCTTAGTGCAATCTTTATCAGTCCAAGATGGCCGCCGTAGCTACGATACTTGGTATCCTAGCAACGCGCCACTTGGCGGTTCCTGCTTCCGGTCGGCTACGCCTCAATACCGGGCAGCTCCGCCGGCTTGCACATTGGAGTCTAACGTGACTAAGAGCAGTAAGGTGACACCAAGTAAGTTATGCGCACATGATTATTGCTGCTTTCTCACCCTTACTAAGATGTCATGCCCACGATCATATACCATTAATTTTTTCAGCGTGGGTCATCGCTATCAGCGTGGATTAAAACGCGTGGAGCCAAGTAGTGGGTTCTACTGACATCATAATCTAGTCATCACTGATGATACATCACTAATAGCATAGAGACACCTAGAGCCATCGCTGTGGGTTCTACCAACTACCCGAAGAGTATCAGTTACACGTGGTTGAACATTACATGTGAGTTGCCTCTTGTTATCACCTACGTGGGCACAATTATTACTATAGATAACACCACTAAAGGAGTGTTTCTCTAACACAGGTCTGGATAACTACCGTTCCTGTACTTCGTGTCTCATCTGACTTTCTGGATCCTACAACAGATACCTATCTGTGCTGTACTGGTAAGCCACAGTACACACACCTTATAAGCCCTCTTAATTATCATGTATTCCTTAGACCCGCAATTACATCCTTCCCTCTTTCAGTCCCCAGAAACACAGTCCTGAAGAGAGCCTGTATCTAGAGAGGGTCGAAACGCCGTCGACACCAGACAAAAGAGAGAGCCTAAATTAAATTATCATTACTGTATTAAGCTCGTCCTTTTGTACTTTACCAATAACCTGTTTCCCATTTTTCCCTTCACTATGTCACACAATACTCACTAAAATAGGTTATGGTCACTTCACTGGGGTTCACAATACCACTCCGAATGTGTAACGATATGTAAATATTTCTATGACTTATATATAAGGAAATACGTCTGTGATACAGACTAAAACTGCATAATTAAATTACCTACTTCGGCTGAAGTTAGGTATACCTTAAATTAAATGTGTGTGGGCTTTTTCAAATACATGTGTGTGTATAGAATATTAATACGAATAATACTGAGACTCGATGGAGGGTCATGAATGAATAAGATTAATTCCGGCTATGATTTAATCAGAGCAACTACTTGAGTTGCAGATGGTGTACTGATTAAGATAAATGAGTTCCTTGTGAACATTGTTTTGTGCTTTTGTACTTACCCAGCTCACATGGACGTATGGGTTGCTCTTGTTTTTTTTAAATCTTGACATATCCCAGCAGGCTGTGCAGGGAGGTTGGGACAGGGGCAGAGAGGTGATGTGGCATATAAGGATAGGACAAAGGTGCATCCCTGCTGGAATCTCCTGTCCCTACTGCACAGGGGGAGAGCTCTCCTGGTTGTGTTTTTCTGCTGGACGCTGGAATTTGAGGCAGCCGCCAAGGGAAATTGGAAGGGAGAACCTCCTCACTGCCATCTGGAGTAAGGACTCTGACTCTAATTGACCCCAGGGCCAGTGGGGCATTCCCCAAGTCCAGGTAAGCTGGTCCCCTTAAACCCCCAAGGACTAGTTGGGCGAAAGACTGGACTTCTATGCCAAGGAGGAGAGAAGCCCAGAGTAAAGTGAAGGGCTAGCACAGGGAGCCAGTGAAACCAGCTCCCACAAGGTTCATCACATTTGAGGCTAGAAGGCCTGAAGAAAGTGCCCCAGGTGGCTAGGGCTCGCCACCAGGAGCAAAAGGAGACTAAGAGTGCCACAAACTGCCCCATGGGACCCAAGTTATGGACATTTGGCTAACTTTGACCTCTTTACCGGTGACGAAGCATGTGGGGCTCCCCCACCATTTCCAGCTTTGCTCCAGGGGTGGGTCAGGGCACAAAGGCTGCCCCCAAGAAGAAGGAACTGCAGTGTAAGCACAGTTGCACTCTCCCGCGATGTCGGGAAATGGCAAAGGACCCCATCCCTGGGCCTCGTTGAAAGGAAAGACATGGGGACGCCGTCATGCTCCCCCGCTGGACACGATCCCTGGACCCAAAGAAGAAGAGGGCAAGGGAGTGCTGTTGCACTCCCCCGCGAGAGAAGGGCGGGACCCCGGGCTCCATCCCTGGGCGCGATGTCCAAGATAGAAGGGGGAGTGCTGCTGCACTCCCCCACTTGGCTGGCCTGCCCCACTCCCGTGCCTGTGACTGGGGGTAGCAGGAGTCCAGCCACAGTCCACGTGCCTACCCACAGGAACGGGCAGGCCAGAAGAGTCCTGCCGGCTCCCGTGGTAGCACACTGGAATGCCCGCTGGGGTAGGCTTCCCGATCTGTTGCCCGATTAGGTGTGCTGCACCTTGAGCAAAGAAAGCACAGGCCGAAGCAATAGAAAAAACAAAGGAGAGGAAAAATGCAGCTCTACCCAGCTCAGCGGGAGAGCCACTAATAAAAAATGCAAGAAAGCTCCGAGGAGCCCCCCCCATAATGCCTTGCGCGGCTTGCCGGCATTTCACTGAGAAAAATCACTCATTTTCGGCTGGTGATGGCCCCAGAAAGAAGGGGTCACCACTAAAAGTGTGGGGGAGGCTGTAGGAGCAGCGCAGCCTCCTCCCAAAAAGATTTTAGGAGTTACCACCCTAAGTTGGGTGGGACTCCAAAAGAATAACCCCCAAGGCTTTCCAAGGTACTTTCAAGCATTCTCCAGGCTGGAACATGTGCTCGTCAGCTGGGAGTGCAGTGTCTTCTAGGGACAAAGTTCATCACTGCAGTCTCTGTGGCCTGAAGGTGTCCGACATGAGATGCGAAAGTCTATAATTGCATGTGTAGTGATTACGAATTTACTGCCCTTTAGGGGCTATGTTTTAAATGTGTATTCCATGCTAAAAGTTATTAGAAGTGCACAAATCATTTCAACCTGCATATATACATGCCTTGTCAATGTTTTATTAAAATAATGATGCTGACAGCCACTTGTGATCAAAGTTTGCATGCTTTATTGCCAGTATTTAGTGCAGTCATTTAAAGTTATTGTCAATAATTGCATTTTAAGCACAGGTGACTGTTTTGACAGGTGATTTGTTGAACTAGACCACCTTTGGGAGGGGTACAAATGATTATGCAATGTCATCAAGAGGTATTTTCAACAGCTTGTGTATATTTGTAAATGACTGCATAGTATTGAGTAGTGTGTGTGTAATGAATGTACTTTCTCCTTTTTTTAAAGATAAACCACAGACTGGACAATCATTTATTGAGTGTTATTATTGTGTGCCTATGAATGGTGATTACTAGCCCACACCACCTCCCTTGAGTAGGCCTTGGACTGCTCTGTTTCGCTACACTGAGACAGTTGAGCGCTACAATGGGGTGTTTGCTTCCCAGTGGAGGACAAATGTGGACCCATTAATTGTTCAGGCCACACAACTAATGACCCATTTTCTAACAGCATCCCTCAGTGTCTTCAGCATTGGGTTTACCTTACATCAGGACCAGTATAGTATAGTCTATGGCGGTTCATCCATAGAGCCTGGAACTGGACAGGAGACTGCTTTGACTGTGAGGTAACTGTCCAAATAAGACTCATTGGGCTCTGTGACCTTCTCCCTGCCACAGTTGATCACCTGCAGAGGGCTGGAGTAGTAGTTTACAACTTTATAAAAGTTATGCAAAGTTTGAAAAGTTTGCCCACAAGTGTGGCCCATTGCAATGACTTATTGTGTTGAAAAGCAGTGATTTATTGTTCCTTTAAAAATTCATATCTTCAGAACCCTCTGGTGGATTTGTTGTTTAAGGGCCCGATTCACAAAGGTAAAGTGAGACGAAAGTCTAACTTTACGACTTTCGGTATTCACAAAGGGCATTTACGAGTAGTAAATGTCCTTTGTGAATACCCAAAGTCGTAAAGTTAGACTTTCGTCTAACTTTACCTTTGTGAATCGGGCCCAAAGTGTTCATTTCGAAGATAAAAATACACTGGATTTTCATTGTGTTTTGTTTCTTTATTATTTGGCTGTTTTGGTACTCCTTAATGCTTTCCACTTGTTCATTTGATAGAGCCTGTCTGCTCAGAGCCACAACGACCCAGGGTTGAACTAAGATTTGTCTTACGAATCTGACTGGACCCAGTACAGGTAGTGAGTTTATTACAAAGTGAGATCTCACAATCACACCATATAATTAGTTGTACAGGTTTTATGGTATTAATATTTGTCCATATTAATTATTTGCCATCTTATTAGTATTTTTACATATTTATTTCGCTTTTTGTGAACAAATGAAGTTGTGACGTGTATATTTTCACATTTATGTAATCAATAAATGTGCAGTTATTCTTTGATGCCTGTTGGGTTTTAGCACATTAAGCAGTCAAACATAACAAAATAATGCACCAACGTTAAAATATTAGCATTATAATACAAATATGTGTAAAAATATGCAATTCTTTGAGGAAATATCATGCCATTTTCTAACTCTCCAGGCTGTCAGTCAGCTGAGCTGTTGGCTATAATTTATAGATGAGAGCTTGGAGAGGCATTGAAAGGGAGCCCGATTTCCTGTATTTTCCCCCTTTTAAAAATAAATATAGAAACACATTGTGGAAACACATTTTTTTCTGTCTGTATTTATTTGTAAAAATCAGTAAAAGCGGAAAACTGGGAGCCTTACATATAATAAACTGGTTTCCTCACAGATGCGCATTGATTCGGTCTGGGAGACCAGTTGGACATTTTTTTGGGTGTGGAATCCTCTGACTGATAGGACTCTAATTGCTGGGAACCACTAGGCTGCTTGGCTGGATGGCGTACATCTCCCCTCCTCCCCCATTGGCTGGTTGATCGCACCTCCAGTCAGTGATTGCGAGTGGCGCTGATGCAGTCAGCTCGAGTGATGAGCTGCCCTGAAGGCCGGGACTGATGTCACTCCCTCCTTCTTTTACTCCCCCCTCCAGAACTACATATTATTGTGCATAATTGTGGGTCATAGGCACAGTTTTGTAGCTGCCTTCCTAGAAGGGGTTGAGTAGTGAAATTACCTGCATCCCTGGTTGTTATTGGGGAGAACTCGACTGACAGTGGAGTAGCCGCCTTTGAGAGCATATGGTGTTTTGTTGTAGTGGCCCTCAGGGCTGTTGCTGTGCTATGCTCCGAAGCTGGAGGTTTCCACTCAATTACAGCTTCCTTAAACAATGGGGTGAATGCACAAACACAGAGAGGAGGCACAGTCGGAAATGCCAACTGCAACAGGGATTACTGACCAGGATGCAAGGGCACTGGGCACTACTGCTAAACCAACAATGGGAGATAAACTAGATGCAATACTGGCAGCAATTGGCTCCATCACGGATGCTATTGAAGCTCAAATTTACATTTTGATGGTGGATTTTGGACTTTTGAGAGACTATCAAAGGAAGATGGCAGAGGAAGCATATAAGGTCGAATCGACCATAGCTGAACTTATCCAAAGATCCTTCAGCAGAATTCTGTATCTAATGTTTTCAAAATGTGGGAGAACTGGATTGAGGTCCAAGAGGTCAGAGCCAGGCGGAATAACATTAGAGTAGTGGCACTGCCAGAGAAATATCAAAAGGACATCTATGATAAGCTTTCTAGAGGGCTGGCTCCAGGAAGTTCTGACTCCTGAGAGTTTATCCAAATGTTCTCCATTCAAAAGAGCACACTTGGGGGCATATTCTCAAGGACTCATCGCCGAGTTAGCGGCACTATATCACAGCCAAAGTGGCGATAAATCCATCACACCATTCACAAGCTGGTGCTAACAGCCGATATCACCAGTTTACCTGCGATAGTAGCCGCAAAAAACATCGCCACGGATGACACTGGCAACTAACGCTAATGAGATGCAGAGTAGGCGTTCCCGTGCAAAAACCCGCGAAATCACCACTCCGCAACATTCTCAACGACCAGCCAGATCGGCGATAAGATTCAAAAACATGCGATAAGGCGCGTTAGCAGCAGGGACACAACACCTGCTCCTACCTGGTGCTAAAGCTGACGACAACCTGCCCCATAAAAGGGAGCCCAGCCCACAGCCACACCAGAAGAACAACAGATGCCATGGAGCCACTGATCATGCAGCTCTGAGCCCCAAGAGGGCCACAACACCCACCGCCACCACACCCAGGCCCCCCACCCGGACCCCTACCCCAGGCCCCCCCGGACAAAGAGACCTCACATCTACCTCACAAATACATGAACACAACAATTCGCCTGATGTCGCACAAGTACAACAATCAACATTCATGTGTGGCCAGAAAAAGGAAAAACATCCATACACCTTGAAAATCCAAAAATAATTATTTTATTCAAATTTAACTCAACACCAATAAGTGGAAGAGTCACGGCGGGTCTCCTCTGGACAATCTGCAAGTCAAAACCTGCAAGACAAAATTGAAGATAAGAAGGTGCGTCTTGCGCCCAATAAGGGACAGAGAGAGAGAGAAAGAGAGAGAAAGAAAGAAATGTAGAGAGAGAGAGAGAGAGAGAGTGAAAGAGAGGGAGAGAGAGAAAGAGAGAGAGGGAGAGTGAGAGAGAGAAAGATAGAGAAAGAGAGGGAGGGAGAGAGACAGTGAAAGGAAGAGAGGGACAGGGAGAGACAGTGCCGACACTGCGCACCCAGGCAACACTGCTCACCTGCTGCCACCGGTGTGTCTCCAACCACGTGCCAGATCACACTGCAGGCCACCAGGTCCCACATCTGAAACAGAGTCCACAGCAAATGATGGCAGAGTACACATCATTGCACACAGCAACATCGCTTGGCCGCCCCTGCGCACACAGGCTGCTGCACCCCAGCCCCTCCCGCCAGCCCAGCGGGTATTGCCCGCCCCTGCAGACACAGGCCTCACTGCTCACCTCCTGCCACCGGCGTGTCTCCAAGATGGCCCACCGTGTGCCGGTGCAAACTCCAAGCCCGGGGCCCGCGACCCTGGCAGCCTCCACATCATGCAGCCACGCACCGCGGTCCACCAGGTTGCACACTTGATTCTGGGCCTTGATTGTGCAATGGCAGAGATCATATCAGTGCACATGTCATCATTGCAGGCTGCACACCCGCTCAGCTCCGTGTGCCACTAACTCTGTGAACCGTGAGGCAACGCCACGTGGCGGTAGGCCCGCGCTGCCCGCTGGCTCAGGCCTACACTGCGGTCCACCAGGTCGCACACTTGATTCTGGGTCTTGATTTTGCAATGGCAGAGATCATATCAGTGCACACGTCATCATCGCAGGCTGCACACTCACTCAGCACTTTAGGTGCCCCTACCTCAGTGCACAGTAAGTCACCGTCCCGTGGCAGTCGGCCCGTGCCGGCCGCAGTGCAACCGGTGCCACCGACTCCGTGCAACGCTAGTCATGGTCCCTATCTGATTGAGCCTCGTCATATGGCAGGCGGGCGCAGCCATGTCACCTCAGGCATTGGGGAAGAACTGGGACACGTTGCGTCAACGTCCCCCCCTTTATACGTAAGCCGAGTGGGCTGGCTCGGCGTACGCCAGGCCAGCGTAGGGGTGTGAACAAATATCCCTTGCGTCTGGGCGTGGTTCATATCTGGGCTGCACAGGAAACCAACTGATGCGTGTGTCTCTGTTGCTGTGTCTGCGCCACACGGCCCGCCATCGACAATGTTGCACCCTGTGACGCAAGTCCCATGACATGAGCAACATGGACGTAAGGGGGAATCACTGACCCTACATTCATCCATACTTTCATACTTGAATGATCAAAGACATGACACATCTGTGCGAATCAGAATGTTTTATTCACATCCAATGGAGTGGTGCAGCTGGAGCAGTACAGGGCCATGCAAACCCCACTTCACATATTCGGCCCGTGGAGGGCCAAACAGAGTCCTTCAGGGAATGACAGGTACCACAGAAGAGGAAGAGTGCAGTCCGCAGTCTGATCGCTGTGTCATTGGCAACCAAACAGAATCTGGCAGTCCATGTCGAGGTCCAAGGTGAGTGTCACAGAGTGCATCGGGGGACAGTGGAAGTTGATGATGCAAAGGGCAGGACCAAGCAGAAACAGGCCATATGGCGGAGATGAATGCTACTGCCTCCTCCGTACCAGTAAGGTTGCTTCACCCGCATCTTCGTCCTCTGATGTCACATGTGCCTCACACGTGGGTGGTGGTGGTAGGTCGGCCGCACTGTGTGCCACTGACACATCAGGGGCCAGAGGTGGATTGCCTGCCGCACTGAGAGGAACTGAAGCATCAGGGGTTGGCGATGTGGAGGAAGAAGCAGAAGCAGCATTCATCTGCGCAACTCCCTTGAGGCAGCAAAGCCATGGCGATGTGCTGCAGGGCATGGAAGGTCCCAGCCACAACTCGATGGTGTGCAGCCGTGGCAGCCATTCTTTCCGCCGTCATCCGCTCCATGTTCTCCATGTTCCCCCGCATCTGTACCAACTTCCGGCTGACCTCGCTGGAGCCACTCTGACTGGACAGTTGTTCTTGTCTCAGTATCATGACTCCAGCGATGTCAGCCATGGATCGTTGGAGGGCATGGAGCGGACTGTGGGTGTCCGTCAGGGACTGTATGTGGTCCCTGATGGGAATCAGACACCCATGTATGGCATCAAGTTTGGCTGCCATGAGGTCGAACCCCACCTGCACCTGATCGGCCATCTTCTCCTGGGCCTCCAACACACGGCGTTGGAAGGCCATGTGTTGTTCGTGGGGGTCCTGGGAGACGGCCGGGTGGTAAGTGCATCCTGCTGTGTGGTCTGTGCAGGGGGTGGGATCTCCTCGATGCAGCTGGGCTGCCCTGCTCCTGGAGATGGGGTGCCGAGGCAGTCGATGAGGTCTTGTAGGGCTTCGGTGTCGATGTCAGAGGTGTCCTCCCCGTCATCGGTGAGGAGTTGGTGGGGCTGCTCTGCAGGAGGTGTTGATGCTCCCTCTGCAATGTGAAGGGGAGATGCAGTATTACATCGTGTTCACATGTGTGTTGACGCATTGTACATGTTCACATACAGACTGCATGGCAATGTACATTGTGGCTGTCCAGGAGGTGCTGCCTATTTGATGCGGGACAGTGCACATTTCGACAACATCAAGGATATGTGTTTGTGCCTGCACATTGACATCTCACATTTCCCTGCTATGCCAGATGTGATTGGCAAGTTTCTGCACACAGGCAGCACCTGTGGTGTCCTCTGTCCTGTTGTTAACCTGTTGCAGTCTGTACCACATAGTTGTCAATGCTGATGTGCTCTGAATGTCATGTGTGTGTGCTGCATCATGGGGGGCTCGCCCCTGCAGCTCTGATTTGGCTGCCCCTTGTCCCTTTCAGGCGGTGTGCCTTTGACATCTGTGCCCTTACAGTGCTGAGATGTTGCAGACTAGGGTGGATTTGGGTCTTGGTGGCAGTTGGGACTCTGGGGCATGGTTTGTCCGCAGATGTGTAGTTGACGTCAGGGGTTGTCTGTGCAGGTGGATGTGTCAGAGTGTGGCCTGCTCCTTTACGGATGTGGTCCATAGTCCGCCACAACAGTGTGGTGGCGTGCACCATGTCATGGTGATCGGACTGCAGCCATGCTAATCATCATGCGGTGTCACTTGCATTGTCAGTGTGGCTCACGGACCCGCAGATTTGCTGGGTTCAGCACATGTGCATGGGTTGGTAGTGAGATGAGTGATGTGTGTGAGGGACTCCTCTGGGCACATAGTCGACGGGGGCCTATGTGCAGTTGCTATGTGTGCTGCAGTGTGCCAAGGGGTTCAGGGACATGATCCAGAGTCATTGTGGGTGTACAGTGTGCTATACTCCATTGTGCATGTGTGCCATTGTGCCCATCTCCCCCCGTCCCCCCAGTCCCTGGTCGTTACTCACCCTGTTGCTGTTGTGTCGGGTCATGTTGAGCAGTGTCCGGTCCCCCGACTCCTGCCGCCGTCTCCCCACTGATGACTGTGGCCACCATTTCCTCCATCTCATCCAGCTCCTCCTGTGGCGCTGGACTCCCACCTCCAGTCTGCATTGCTGCCTTCTGGTTGTTGGCGAGTTTCTGCTTGGTCTTGCGCGTCACGTCATTCCAGCGCCTCTTGACCTCTCTAATCGACCTCATCCGCACTTCGACTGCATTCACCTTGTCCACGATGGACTGCCATATTCCATTTCTTGTTGCCAATGACACAGTGGAGGTGACGAACAGATGTTGATGGTGTTCTACCACCTCCATGATCAGGATCCTGTTTTCCTGCGGACTGAACCACGTCTTCCTCTTCTTCTTTTCCTTGCCCTTCCCTGTCCCTGAGGTACCAGCCTGCTCCTCCGGGGGGCTTGTGGGGTTCTGCCCGTCCTCTGTCACTGCTCCGGCTGCCTCCATTGTGCGTCGCTGTAGTTTGTTTCTTGTTTGTGTTATTTTTTGGTGCTTTTGTAGTGGTTTTTCCCGCCTGACGTGTGTGAATTGCAGGCCTGGCGCTTCTTTTCGCTGATTGTCTTATCGCGGTTGGGCCCATCGCAACTTTTTTCACATTCGGGTTTGGGTTTTCATCGCTGTCCCGGTAATGTTTTCGCTGACATTTTGCGCGTTGACGTGGGACCATCGCATGGTACCGCCGTGTTGAGAATACAACATTAACACAGCGTTATTTTCCCGCAATAGACTGCGATGTGCAAAGTTGCGTTAAGCGAATTTTGCGATGATTATCACTCGTTCTTGAGAATATCCCCCATAGTGTCCTTACTTCCCCTCAGACCAGGTGCACTTCTATGTCTCTTGGTGTCATGCTGCTTTACTACAAGGATCTTGACTTCATGTTGTGCCAGGCATATATGGCCAATCTTTTTCTAAGATTTCATGGCGGTGGTGCAGAGACAATGGACTTTGTTCATTACTGTTGAAAAGAAATTGCAAAAGCTTGAACTGTACTATACCAGCTGTTCCTGGTCAAATTGATAATTCAAAATGAATTACTGAGCCTCAGGAGACATGGGACTGGATTGACCTCTATGAGACTGGGAGTCAACTGCATCAGAAAGCTGCAGACACCAAATCTCGAGGGTGAATAAGAAGCAGGTCTAGAAGGAAGTGGGTGTGGCCCACACAGCAGCAGATCCATATTGGGCGAGATCAGGCGTGTACTACGGCCTTTGCAGTTGTGGGCTATGGAGGGATGAGTGGAGAGTGCGGCCTCCTCTTAGATGGATTCTAGTTCTGGAGTGGAGAGTGTAACGGGATCTGATACTAGTGTGGTTCTAACTAAAATCACTCCTGTTTCACTAGAGAATATAATACAGCCGTGTCTGTGCTTTAATTGCTGGTTCCTTTTCAGGTCCTGTATTGAACTGATTGGCCCGGGCAGCCAATATCTGTTATATTGTTGATTCGACCCTCTGGATTGACTGGAGGCTGTGTGGCATCTTGGCTCTTGTTTCTCCCATCCCCCAAATCCCCCTCTTCTTCAGCGCCATTAGACATAGGCACTAATCAGGTCACACCTGAGGTGCAAATACCATATGCTGTTGAACTGTTTGGATTGTGTGCGACAGTGTGTTTGTCCTGGGTGGAATAAGTTGGGGTATCTTGTTTGGGTTTAACTTGTTTTTGTGCTGATAGAAATGTTTACCACTGGAGATCACAGAACGTTCCTAAAAGTGTTGGTGAGAGGGTGAAAAGCTGGTGAGTGTGGGTCGAAGTACACACTTGCCTTTCCATAGTAAGATTTAGTAGTAGCCCTAAACTTAAAGTATTTACCTGGAATGTGGCAGGGCTTAATTCTATGAGAAAGAGATTAAAGGTGCAAATTTACCTCATGAGTTGTGCGGTACATGTGGCTTTTTTGCCAAAGAAACACCTACAAAAGCTGAGAACCAGGCCTTACAAAAGCAGTGGCAAGGGAAGATGTATTTTACTGCATAAACTGCGTTTGCTTGTGGAGTGCGAATTTGGATCCTTCATCATTCTCCGTTGCAGCCCGACCTTTAGATTATTGGCACTGAAAGTAGATACGTAGGGGCATATTTACAAGAAATGACACATTGCTGCACCAAGGCAGTGATGCGTCAAAATTTCTTGCGCCTGCGTGAAAAATCCTTACAACGTCATGGATGCACCATATTTACAATACGGGGCTCCATGGCGCAAGGTCCCAAGGATGCGTCAGATAATCTGGCGTATTCAGGGGAAGGTTGCCGCAAGGCATCCAACCCCAAGTGGCGCATTGCTGTAGTTGGTAATAAAATTTTTGCAACTACAGCAATGCATCAAAAAACAGAGGCGATGCGTCAGTTTTGACTGACGCAAGTAGCCTACTGTATGGGGACCAATGTAATAGAGTGTGAAAAGGTGAAAAACTCGCCTTGCACTCTATTATGTTGGTCCTGGATGTCACGCATACAAGTGGGCATAGTGTACTTATGTGTACCACTATGCCTACATATGTGTGATATAAGTCATTAATGGAGTGTAAAGTGTGATTTGCTGTGTTACCTACCTTATGTGTGCACTAACCTGTTGAGGGGATGTGGCTTGATTGCAGATTACACTATTTCATGTCACTTCAGCTGGTCAAATTCCTCTGAAACAACCAATGCGTGATTCCTACGCCTGGGTTTTAGAGGCGCAGGGGCATATTTACAAGAAATGACACATCACTGCACCAAGGCAGCGATGCATCAAAATTTCTTGCACCTGCATGAAAAATCCTTACGACACTTTGGATGCACCGTATTTGCAATATGGGGCTCCAAGGCGCAATGTCCCAAGGATGCGTCAGAAATTCTGATGTATCCGTCGGAAGGATGCTGCAAGGCATCCTGCTCAAAAGGGGCGCATTGCTCTAGTTGGCCATAAAACTGGCTCAACTACAACAATACGTCAAGAAACAGATGCACGTAGCCTACTGTATGGGGAACCAATGTAATAGAGTGAAAAAAGGTGAAAGCTCACCTTGCACTCTATTACATTGGTCCTGGATGTCACGCATACAAGTGGGCATAGTGTACCACTTTGCCTACATATGGGTAACATAAGTCATTAATGGTCTGTAAATTGTGATTTACTGCGTTACTTACCTTATGTGTGCACTTACCGTTTGAGGGGATGTGACTCGATTGCAGATTACACTGTTTCAAGTCTCTTCAGCTGGTCAAATTCCTCTGAAACAGCCACTACATCATTGCTATGCCTGGGTTTTAGAGGCGGAGGAATTTTTACACATCTCAAGCGCAGCGGCCCACCTCCCGAAGGTGCATCACTTCGGGGAAAAGTCATAAATACCACTGCACCAGTTTTACGGGGGATTTTATGTGGGAACATCTACCTTGCATATATTAAAACAAACATGACGCAGCCGATTCCGATGAAGGAGAACACCGACGCAGGCCACTGAAAAATGAAAAATGACGCAGCGACAGTGCAAGCTCCTTGTAAAGATGCCCCATAGTACTGGGGGCAAATTAGAGGGGAGGGGACATGGCTCTTGTCAATATTTATGGCCTAACATTGAACAGCGGGTTTTTCTTGAGGGTTTGGCACCTCATAATATGCAATGGCGGCTCCTCCGCTATGGCGGAGGAGCGTCGCCTCACTGCTTTTGAGCAGTGTAAAGGAAAGGAAATATAAAATGATAATAACTTTGAGGTATTATCATTTTATGTTTCCTTTGCGGGTGGGCAGGGCTGCTCTGCTCACAGAGGAGGGCAGCGGAGGAGTGGTTTGCCCGCTCCTAAGTGCGCAATGACTGTTTTGTTGGCCATCTCGGGCCACCCAAACCAGTCCTCTGCACTTTCCCCCTTCTCAATGCAGGCTGTATTACAGCCTGTATGGAGAACAAGCCCAGGCCCCCATTCCCTGGTTGAGCATCGAACCAGGATGCTCAAAACCAAATTACAATGCTGCAATGCAGCGTTGTGATTGGTCAGGGGACCCTGGGTGCTTACCAATCACAACGCTGCATTGCAGCGTTGTGATTGGTCAGGGGAGTCTGGCTGTTCTTCCTGGCTTCCTGTCCCACCTGGAGAGCAGGAGCAAGGAGCAGGGACGCAGGAACCGGCGGTAAGGTAAGTGTGTAATAAATTTTTGTTTTTTTGTTTTACATTGTTCAACATCACGCCCCCTGCCCGCACTCACCTTCCCCCCCCCCCCACGCCCACCCCACCACCCGCGAGTCATGCTGGCTGCCACTGATATTATTGCCATAATGCATTACGTGCTGATTTAGGGGAGTGATTTTAATTGTATTGAAGATGTTGCTTTGAATAGTTCACATCATCCCTCACCCGCCTCTCCAATCCAGGATCTGGCCCGGTTGTTTAGTGGTTGGATGGCACATTAGGGCGTGATAGATTCATGGAGAGCACGCAAGCCGGTGAGCCGGAAATGCTCGTTTTACTCGGGAATGCCTGACTTGCATGTATGGCTAGTTAAGTTGTTATGTAATAACCGCATCCATGGTAGAATTATGCAAGTCGAGTATCTTGCCTGAGCTCACTCCAGCCATAGCCTCGTTCTACCTGGAAATAAAACATAGAAGCTTGTGATGACCCGGTTGTTCTAGCTTCTGCGGGTGACGGTATACCTAATTATGTTACAGAAAACAGAGACACAGCTTCGTCATCACTAATTGAATTGCAAGCATTTAAGACAATAATTCAGGGTCACTCTATCTTTACATCAACGTTTACATCAACGGGATTCCGGGCACAATTCGCCCATTGGGCTAAAAGGGCTTTGGGTGGAGGTTACGAAGAAGTAAAAACAAAGCCTTAACATAAGGAAAGGCAAAGAGATACCCATTTCCTGGCTGATTTATACAAAGTGAAACCAGAAAACCTGGATAAATAGCAGCTTCACCGGTTAAATTGTGTTATCTTAAGCAAATATTTTATTTCACCAAAACTCTTTCTTCTACATATCTTTTAATAAATACTTCTCAGTGCAGCACTATAATGTGATATATTAATGTCAAAGCTTCACTTGTTAAAAAAATACACCTTATAACATTTTGAACAACTTTATCATATTTTTACGTAATATTTCTTGTGTGATTTACGTAGCAAACATTTTCAGGGCTCAGCTCTTGCACAGGCTGTAAGATCTGAGCCAGGCCCTTGGCTCGGCTCTTCGTGTAAATGTACTGCCACCTCTAGCGACAACACATGGCAAGCGCACAACTGTGAACAACATGCACGATATATACAGAACCTTTATAGGTCGCATGACAAACACACTTCATCCATAGTACTCTCACAGAGCAGAGAGCTTCAGCGTCTCATAAGGAGTATTAAACCTTATAGAAATACAATTAAAATGCAGTACAATATACTTGAACCGCACAGCACTACTGGGCTATGATAATAGCAACACAGACAAGACCAATTCTCTGTTAACATAACATTACATACCTACCTTCTATAACTTTACAGACTTTACTCAGGCCTTGATTTCAAACTGTTTTTTAAATTTCCATCAAAGTGCAAATAGAAGTTTGTCCAACGATCGGATTCTAAATTGTGTATTTATAACTATACTGCACAATTTTCCCTTGACAGATTTTGCTGCAAAAACTTGGTCAAATATATTAGGAGAAAATGCGCATAAATAAATGCTAAACACTACTTCTGTTTTGTTGGTGTTTAGCTTGAGATAGTCGACTTCAACCAGTTGGGGACTTCGTCATACAGGCTGTGAACTTTTTCCAAGTGCTGTGGGTTTTGTTCAAGAAATTTTGAGTTGCATGTCATCGGCATAGGAGAGAATGTTGATGTTGTGGCCGTGGATGACCATGGCTAGAAGGATCATGTAGACATTGAAGAGGGTAGGGCTGAGGGAGAAGTTTGAGGCACTCCACAGACAAGGTTGTGAGTTTCCAGTGAGTATGGGGCCATACTGACAGCTTATGTTTTGCCTATCAGGAAGGAGCAGATTTTGTGGAGGCCAGGTCCTTGGATACCAATCTCCTGCAGGTGTCAGATAAGGATGAGGTGGTAAATTGCGTCAAATGCTGCAGAGAGGTCCAGTAGGAAGAGGGCCGCCGTGTCTCATTTATACAGGATCATGCAGATGTCGTCTGTGGCTGTGATGAGCATTCTTTCTGTGCTGTGGTCCTTTGTGGTGATGCGTGGCATGCATAGGTTTTCATTGCATTCAGTGGTTGCCTACAGGTGCTAAATGTGGGGCTGGTGGCAATGTTGGAATAAATCAAGCAGTAATGGTGGGTTGTGGCTTTTGTCTTTTAGTGAAGAAGCATTGTCCTGTGAAGGGTAGCTCATGTGTTTGGAGCAGGAACTGATAGACAGCTTGGCTATCTATCAGTTCCTGCTCTGGAGAGGCAGTACAGCATAACATCAGCACTTCCCTTGTATAGGTATTGCATCACCATGTTGTGCCTTTCTAACTAGTGTAGTGTAGCAGCAAAATACTTGCGAACCCTAACTCTGCTGTCAAACTAAACCAGGGCCTGGCAAATATAGCATAAATCTGTGCATAATAGATTACCAATACAAACGCATTATACAAGGAAAATACACTTAATTGTGCAGAACACGTTTCAATGTGTACATCACACTTTTTCCTGTATTAACTACACACATTTAAGAACCCCTTTTACAGAGTAATAAATGATACATTTTATCAAGCACATTGCACATCCAAGATTTAACACTAATATATTTGAGTGATTTTGACACTGTATGTGCTGTGAGTCTTAGAAAATAATTGAAAGCTGGTTGTTATAATGTATGTTATTACGAGACACTATTTCTGTTTCTTTCTGAGTGATATCGTCACAGGACAAAGCATCAGCTTGGTGCCTTACTGCATGGATGTAGCTCAAACATGCATTGCACATGAGAACCGATCAATGTGGGGCACTAACAACAACTATGTTATGTTCCAGTTTGAGCAGATTCATGGCAGGACAAATAACATGTTAGAATATTGGCCATTCAGTGGTGTTCAGTCATTTTCATTAGAAATAAACAAAGATTCAGGCATCAAACCTGTCACTTGCCAGTCATACACCCCAAACAGGTGTTTTACCCACTACGCTCAGTTTTGTGAGAGCTGTGCATGATTGCAGCCTCTAACAAGCATATGTTGCAACATCCTGGTAAGCAGTAAGTAAACACACCTTTGGCCAACAATCAGACAAGAGCGCCTTTCTAGACATGAAATAATAAATACTTAATGGAGCATGTTATCCTGCCAGGAAGGAATTGTCGGAGAATTGGCGTTAAGGGGCAACATTTTTTAATAACTTTACGAGAACTTGTGTAATGTGACAACAAAAACAACTTATGGTATACTGAGAGTGGGTTGTAAACCCACTAAATTGTAAACAATACATCTTGCAGCACAGCGCATGTGTAGGCAAGACCTAAAAAGAAGCTTCAATCAGGTCACTCGTTTTTGAGCAAGGCCTGACTGCTAGTGAACCATTACATCTTCTAATGTGAAAGCACCTACAGGGTGCACCAGTAGGGATAGGGGGTGGAAGAGCCATGCACACAGAGTACTGCAGGCTCATCACATTCATTAAGGTACAGCTTTGTCCCACAACATTGCTGAGACTACTGGCAACACCAACAGAGAGGGGGGTCTGATCCTAGCACTCCTTGTACAGAAAGGTGTTGTGAACTCACCTAAAGTCTACAGTGGCAACACACTATTCCAGCTTCTTGTGCAAGGGCATCCCACGTCTGTTTGGCTGGGAGAACCTAAGCAGTGCAATATCTGGGGACGTGCAAGCAGTGCCCTACCTGGAGCCCTACCTTTGTAGAGGGCGCTGTGAGATCAAGGTCATGCTCACTCTTACCCACATTTATGGGTCTTCCTGTGTCTGCCTACTGCATTGTTTCATGCTGTGAAGGTTTGATAGAGCGAAATGTTCTTGTGAATTGTAGGGGTGCATCATAATCATTGGTAGTTCGCACCCGCATGTACTCAGAAATATATTCGTATATATTCAGTTGTATATCCATGCATGTTTAGTAAAGAATGAATAGTTCACTGATATAAAGTAAATCAGTAGTATAATTGTGTTATGATAATTATGCAATGTAATGTTTATTGAATTGTGTGAAAAATAACGCATAGAGAAATTAGTTCGTGTGTAATTCAATTGCAGTAGTTTAAACGTGCACCATATTAAAGTTGCACATGTAATTCATTTTCGCACATGAATTGTAATGAAAATGCTTATAGGGAAAAGCAGAGTGTGTGTTTAAAAGTTATATGTAAAGGCCTGACTACATATATGCTTAGGGAAGGCCTGGTTTATTCTTATGTTAGCTTATTTTGTAGGCAGAGAAAAGTTTCTCTTGGTAAGGCTCTCTGGGCACAAACGGTAGATTTAATTAGCACAGTAGAAGGTTTCTGTTGAACGTATCTTTTGTTGCAGGTGCAAGGACACATGTCTCGTTAGTAAAAGACTAACTCTTTGTTTTCAAAAGTTAGAGAGATGGGAGGCATGGTACGGGGAGTGCAATGGAATTTAGGGATGATACTTTCAGCGGAGAAGGTGCCTGGGACTCAAGGTCATCGCAATCGTCCAGGATGAAGTAACCGTTTCGATGGAAAAGTACAAGAAAGAAGACCTGGCCAAGGAGGCGTGATCAAGGCGTGTACAATTGTATTAGGGTTTTGTATTAGGGATAGTGCCCCGAGGGAGGAGGCCAGAGAAGAGGTAGGGGAGACCAGAGAGGAGGACAGAGAGTGTCCTGAGGAAGGAGCATAAAAGAATCTGAGCTTAGGTATTATGTGATTGCACTTCTGAGGAAGTCTTCACAGCTGACACCTTTTATTTACTCTTGCCTGGGAAAATCGTTATGTAGGGATGTCACTAAGTGTTAGTGTAGGGACAGCAATTGATTTAAAGTTTGCTTAGATAAATGAAGAGCAACGTAGAAATTGGAGCAATCATAGCTTGGTTGATCCTTCTAGAACTATCAATTCTCTTTATTCTGAGTCGGATGAGACTCCTGCGTAGGTTGTTATTTGTATTAGTGCCCATCTATTTCTTTAACCTCGTGTTGAGGTACCTGCATGTTCAGTTATTTTTGGCGATAATAAATTCTTAAACTTGAATTCGGAGTCAGTAGTCCTTTCAGACAAAATGAATGCTGTTATATAACCAGATGAGATTCTCTCCTTTACACTATTCAACAGGTAAAAAGATCTTGGCGACCAGAAGGTTCTTATAGATAATTAGATAAGAATCGGCGTTATCAGTTGGTAGCAGAGTAGGATGGTTACCTTTGATGGTAAGGGGAGATCTAGAGCAAGATAGGAGATTAAGTTGCCCCATAGAGCCCGAGTGACGCAGATCCAGAGGACCGTAGGAGAAGGATGTCGGAGGTCGTTGAAAACTGACGGAGAGTGACGGTGCGGCGGAAGTAGCAGTTCATGGTAGAGTGAGTATGAAAAGAGTGGTTTCTTTACGACCACTACCTAGACCAACACAGTTTGAGGCGCTACATGCGTGGATTAGAGCAGCGTACGATAGGAGGAAAAACAAGAGCCAGGAAAGGGTGAAGAAATCGGTCAGAGCATTTCAAGATGCCAGGTGGGATGCACTGGAGAAAAGGTGGAGAGTGGAAACTATTGAGGAAGATAAGTTATACCCACTGCTAATACAAAATGGAAAGATTACAAGAATCGATGAGGACGACAGTGATACAGACGACAGCCTGTTAGATAGGTTGTTGGCAGAGAGGCCACCACCATTTAATCCAGACTCAGAAGAGGGAAAGCCGACTCTAGCAGTAACAATTGATGAGAGCCAGAATCAGACTAGCATGAGAGTAGTGGGAAGGATTTCCACAGGAACGGAAGGGGCAACGACGTCTATGATAACACAGCCTCCTGTTGGGAACACAAGATTACCGGACTCCTTGACAGTACCGGTTACCATTGGCCCTATAGTACCGGTATATGACCCAGACCGAGTGAGAGAAGGGAGCTCCGTACAGATGGGAAGGGAAGAAATAACCAGTGAGAGTGGGAATGGGTTCGGAGTACGAGTGGTTCATTTCCCAAGACCATTGGAGACAAGTACGCCGTTACCGGCTACTGCAGACTCTTCCTTTAGACAGGAGGAAGAGAGACCAGTCAGACCAAGGTCTTTGCACGAATCCAAGTCAGCTTTGAGGATGTGGACACCAACAGTAACAAACCAAAGTGATAGGATGCCAGGAGATAGGGCACAAAACATCTCGGAAGACAGACCAAGTTCCAGGAATATGATGGAAGGGAATAGGTCACAAGGACAGAATAGTGACTGTGATGAGCGGGACGGCTCAACTTGTCGAGAAGTACTGAGGAGTGCAGTACAGGCAAGGTTGCTAGACGTAGTAAGGTTGAAAGCAGAGGTAGACGAGATGATTAGCGGGAGTCTGCCTGTGGAAAGGATAGAAATTTATGGATCAGATGAGTTGCTGTTCGTAGCAAAAGATGTGACTCGAAAACCTGGAATAGCACATGAAAACTTAACGGCGTTGGCCAAAAGATATGAGGTAGACCTGAATAAAACTAAAACGTTGCAAGGACCGCATAGATTACAATACAGTGACCAGGAGCTGGAAGAGAAAAGAATCACAGGATTAAGGACACACACCAGAGATCTGATTGTAGGAATGCGGATATGGATTTTGTTGGACAAATGGGAAGAAAGGTGGTCTAAGAAGAAAATAGCAAAGAAAGCTGAGGGGGAAACGCCGCCTCCAGGAGGGGGGGCGACGGGTGTCGGAAATTTTCCTTTACGGGAAGTACAGAATGGAGGGTATGTGCATGTGCCATGGAATAGAGGTGATTTGGCTGCATTTACAAATGATTTTCCTCGGCTGAGGGAGAAACCAGTAGAGTGGTACAAGCAGGTTGAGCGGTTTGTTAAAATTTCAAAAGTATTGTGGATTGATTTGAACACCTTGTTTGACATAGTGGTACCGGGAGATTTGTGGACAGCTTGTAAAGTCGCTGTTGAGTGGATGACTTCGGAACCTGAAAGGGAGGCGGTTACAAATGGTCCATCACCCCTAGTAATGAAAAAGTATGAGCAGGTGATTACATGGCTAAAACTGAAGATTTCACCTCAAGATATAGATTGGGTTAAGATAGATCGGACTGTACAGGAACCCAAAGAAACGGTGCATGAATATTACGAAAGACTTCTGCAAGCTTTTAAACAGTATAGTGGATTAGATACGTTAGACCCCAAGGATATGGGACAGTTTGTCTCAAAGTTTGTACTGGGTCTGAGAACAGAAGTCAGTCTCATGATACAGCACCATTTGATCTGCTGGCAGAACAAGCCGGTAGATGAAATTTTGAGGTATGCGAGATACTGTAGTGATGAGGTGGAATCGAAACATCGGAAGCTAAAAGACAAATTGATGCTTGTCCAGATGCAGACAGCACAGGGTCAGTCTAATGGAGGGACCTTAGGAAGAAAACAAGGAAATTTCCAGGGGAACCAGAATGGGCAAGGACAGGGAAAGGGAAAACCAATAGACCCCAAGACGGGAGTGGACGTGGCCACACTGAAGAAGACCACTGCGTGTCATCTTTGTCGCCAGGTCGGACATTGGAAACGCGAGTGTCCTTTGAACCCAGTTAATAAGTTGCAGGAAGAGGAAGAGGGGTTCAGGCACCCGCGCAAGAGGTAGTTAACACCGTGACGAGGCCTAGGACGATGAAAGGGGGATATACAGCCCTCACGCCCAGGTTCCCCAGGCTCCAAGGATTTCACAAGGAATACGAACGTACCAACAGATGCCCCTGTTCAAAGACTATGACGAGAGTAGCTCAGACCCTTTATCCTGACGGTGCCTGAGGGGGGAGGAAGACTGCACGCTTGGAGCGGTCTTGGAGGTAGACCAGAGGGGACCTTTTGTGGAGGCAGATATTGAGGGTCATCCTGCCACACTTTTGGTTGATACTGGTGCTACCCGGTCTACTGTAAGATCAGCAGTGGTCCCTAACCTACCCCTCTCGGGACAATCAATCCAGGTTGTTGGAGTAGCGAACAAAAGAATAAGCAGCCCGTTGACAGAACCGATCTTAGTAAAGATAGGTTCCTTCCAAACTAGACATCAGTTTGTAGTGTGTGATACGAGTCCAGTTTGCCTGTTGGGAAGAGATCTGTTGTGCAAGTTGAACTGCACGATTTATTGTACGCCTCAGGGAGTGGAGGTCCAGACGAGGGATGACGATGCTGACTTTAAGGTTACAAATCAGCACTTATGTATAGATCTGTACCCAATGGTGACGGTGGAAGAACTTCCACCTGATTTGAGAAACGCAGTGTCATCTGTGGTGTGGGATTTCGCAGGCGATGAAATAGGTCTAATCAGAGGGGTTGAACCAGTGCGGATTGAGGTGAAGAAAAATGTTGATTTCCCCAGGACACCTCAATACAATTTGTCGCCTGAAACGATTGCAGGGATAAAACCTGTGATCGAGACTTTCATTGAGAAAGGCATTCTAAAGGAGATCAGAGGTAGCCCCTGTAATTCACCTATTATGGGACTACAGAAACCGAGCGGGAAATACAGGATCGTGCAAGACCTGCGAAAGGTCAACACGATAGTTGTCCCTTGTTGTCCAGTGGTACCGAATCCTTCAGTAATACTGTTCCAGATCCCATGCGAAGCCGAGTGGTTTACGGTCATCGACTTGTGTCAAGCCTTCTTTTCAATACCGCTCCATGAGGAAAGCCAATTTCTTTTTGCATTCAGGCTGGAAAATCGCGTGTTAACATGGTGTCGTATCCCTCAGGGGTATACAGAAAGTCCATCGATCTTTAACCAGATCCTGAAAAAGAATCTTGAGAGCCTTGTGTTGCCGCAGAACTCAGTCCTCGTGCAATACATAGACGATTTACTCATTGCCTCAGAAACAGAAGATGCTTGCAGAATTGACACTGTAGCCCTGTTGAACCACTTAGCAGAGAATGGACATAAGGTGTCCCCGAACAAGCTGCAGTACTGTTTGAATGAGGTACAGTACTTGGGACACAGATTAGAAAAAGGCAAGAGAAAGGTGTCGCCAGACCGAATTGAGGCAATAATTAGTATGGCAGTACCCACCACACAGAGAGAAGTTAGGATGTTCCTGGGAATGGTCGGCTACTGTCGACAGTGGATTCCTAGTTTCTCCTTGAGAGCAAAGCCTTTGCAGAGGCTTACGCACAAGGATGTGAGTGATCCGGTACCATGGGACGAGGAGTGCTTGATGTCATTCCTGAAACTGAGAGAGGAATTGTGCAGTGCTCCGGCACTGGGGATGCCTGATTACAACAAGGCCTTTTCATTGTTCTGTTGTGAGAGGGAAGGATGTGCATTAGCAGTCTTAGCTCAGAACCATGGAAGTGTCCGTAGACCAGTTGCCTATTTCTCAGCTACTCTAGATCCAGTAGCTTCTGCGTTGCCCGGATGTCTAAGATCCGTTGCTGCAACCGGTGTCAGCATTGAAAGATGTGAAAGCATTGTAATGGGACATCCGTTGACTGTACATGTGTCACACTCGGTTGAGTTATTGATGACCAGGACCAAGACTCAGCACCTAACGAACAATAGGTTAACGAGGTACGAGCAAGTCATACTTGCCGCAGAGAATGTGACTCTGAAAAGGTGCTCTGTCTTGAACCCTGCGACATTGATGCCTACACCGAACACGGATGATGAAGATTGTGCGGACCATGATTGTCTCGATGTGACCGAACTTTGCACCAAACCGAGACCTGACATTGTCGATGAACCACTGGCTGACCCAGATGAAATTTTCTTTGTCGATGGTTCATGCTTAAGGGACAGTGTTGGGCAATTGAGAGCAGCGTTTGCTGTGTGTACCATTTCGGGAGTGGTTGAGGCTGCTTGCCTAGAAGGAGTACGCTCCGCGCAGGTAGCTGAGATCATTGCCTTGACCCGTGCCTGTTTGGCCGCTGATCAAATTCGAATCACGATTTACACTGACAGCCAATATGGGTTTGGTGTGGTGCATGACTTCGGGCAGTTATGGTCTCAGAGGGGATTTTTGACATCATCTGGCTCACCCATTCGGAATGGAGAATATGTAAGACAACTGTTGGATGCATTACAGCATCCGAAGGAAATTGCTGTTGTAAAATGTTCAGCACATGGGAAGGGGGAGGACTTTGTGTCATTGGGCAATAATTACGCAGACGAGGTTGCCCGGTTCTGTGCAGAACAAGGATGCATATTCACAGATAGATACGCAGGGGAGAGCCAAGAAAGAACCGAGCTCAACATAATGTTGGCCATGGCAGACACTTGGGAAGAGCTTAAGCGATTACAGGATGAAGTCTCAGACCAGGAGAGAGAGGGATGGATCAAAGCTGGTTGTGAGAGAGGAGACGTGGATGTGTGGGTCTCCAGTGATGGGAGAGCCGTATTACCAGAAGAGCTGTTGAGTCCGATGGCAAGGCTGATACATGGACAGGCACACCTTGGTAGAGATGCAATGATGAGGGTGTTTAGACAGACGTGGTACAACCCACGATTTCGGGCAATGGCTGAAACAGTGTGTCAGAGGTGTGTTACGTGTCAGCAGATGAACGCTGGAAAGAAAACTGTAGTTACATTGAGTCACATTGGGAGGTCAGGTGGGCCTTTCAACAGGATACAGCTAGACTTCGTGGAAATGCCTAAGTGTAATGGGTTGAGGTACATTTTAGTGCTGGTATGTGTATTCTCACGGTGGGTGGAGGCTTACCCAACACGCAGGTGTGACACTCTCACAGTGGCTAAGTTATTGTTGAGGAGCTCATCCCTAGGTTCGGGATCCCAACCTCTTTGGAATCTGATAGAGGAAGGCACTTCCACAGTGAAATCATGAAGTTACTTTGTGCTGCATTGAATATTGACCAGAGACTCCACTGTAGTTACAGACCAGAGGCTTCTGGGATGGTGGAACAAGTTAATGGAACTTTGAAGGCCCGGATGGCAAAAATGTGTTCTTCGACGTCCCTGAAATGGCCCGACGCTTTGCCGCTTGTGTTGATGAGCATGCGAAGTGTCCCAGACAGGAAAACCGGGTTGTCCCCCCACGAGATACTAATGGGAAGGGCAATGAGGTTGCCGGCAGTACCAGCTACAGCTTTGATAAGCATCACTGATGACTTGATTCTCGATTATTGTAAAGGGCTATCTGATGTGGTCCGTTCTGTATCCCAGCAGGTGCAAGCAGCAGTGGTCCCAGCCTCGAGTGATCTGTGCCACGACTTGTGTCCCGGAGATTGGGTGCTTGTCCGGAAACACGTGAGGAAGAGTTGCTTGGATGCCCGCTGGCGTGGCCCGTACCAGGTGATACTCATCACGAACACAGCAGTAAAGTGTGGAGGATTGCCGAACTGGGTGCATGCCTCCCATACCCGCAGAGTTTCAGCACCCTTGGAAGAAACAGCTCCTCTCGTGAATGAAAATCCAGCTGATGTGGCAGGGCCACATGAGAGGACAAGTCAAGCTGTAAGGGTCGCTGAGACAGCTGGTGGTGCACTAGAGCAAGCTGAAGGGGGTTTCCACAGTTCGAACCCTGAATCAGACACCGAAGACAGAAACGATGCAGTGGGCGGAGAAGAGTCAGATTCAGCAGAAAGAGGAAGTAGTGCACTGGGTATAGCAGGGGAAGGCAGACGAACGAACAGAAGTGAAGAAAGTTGGCCTGAAAGACAGAGGCGACGGAACCTGAAGTTAGCACCTGAAAGAGACCTTGCCCCAGTGTCTGAAGCATCTGAAACAGAGGCAAGTGACGAAGACCAGGCTCAAGATAGTCGGCGAAGGTCGAAAAGAACCAGAGTACCTTGTCGCAGATACTCTACCCCTGAGTGGACTTACACAGTGTTTGATGCCAGGGGTGGTGAGTACGGGAAGGCTGAGGTCAGTGCTGGTGGTCCGTCGAAGCCCGAATGTGGTGGTGAAGGTGGTGCTGCAGTTGCCGGGGCTCGAAGTAGAAGGAATACTGACCCTCACAGTTCCGAATCCCCCGCTTCTGAGTGAAGTTCGAAACTTGGTTCTGCATCGACTCGAATTTCCGTCTTTTGGGTTTGAGCCGTCTTCACATGAAATGGTAATTTTGCGTCTTGAACTTTTGTATCACGTTCTGGAACTGCTCAATGAGGATCTTATTGTAGATCAACTATAAACTGTAAATAAAAGTCTAAAAGAAGAAGATAACCTAGGTCCGAGTGAAAGAAGAATAAACTTAGGGACTTTCCACAGAAGAGGAACGAAAACTAGGGAAGTCTTTTTCTGGACTGTGTAAATAAGATTGTGATCGAAAAGGGAAAATTCGGAGGTTTCATGGTTGCTTGAGCCGGTTAAGCAAGTCACGAGTAAAGGAACAGAGACTTTTTCAGGGTTCATTGCTATAACCAAGAACTTTTGAGAACTTTCGAAACCATGGAGCCGGGAGATCCAATCGTAGATCTAAGTGGATTGTAGGCATACTTATAAGTAGTGTGATAGTTTCTATAATCATAGTAATCATAGTCTCATATATTGGTTCGCATGAGCTGGAAGTGAAGGGGGTGCCAGGGACACCTACACCTACCACACCTAGCCAAAAGGGGGTAAACATGGGAGCTGACAGAGCTTTGCTATTAGAAGAAAGTCGTAGGTTACATATAGATTTGTCTAGGAGTGATTTTAAGCTTAATGCATATGCTAAGCTGTTATATGAGTATGTTGATGTGATGAATGCGAAAGATTGTTATGTGTGTATGCAGTTGCCTGCTTCAGTGGACGAGGGTATTAGGTATCACCATCTTCCACTGACTTATGGAATTTCATGTAGTCTTTTGCTTAGTTTATTTTATGAGAGAGATCAGTTTGAATATTTCTTTTCCAATTTCGACGCAGTGCTTCCTGAAGTCCCAGCTTACAAGCATTTGAATAAGTATGACTATTATAAGACCGAGGATAGACTCAGGAAGTTCTTCATACCAAGTTTGGAATTGGATACAGCATTCGCTCACAGACACAATCTGACCTGCTCGTTGTCAGATGTAGAGAAAAAGTTTGTAGATCAGGTAGAGGACAGGTATAGAAAGCTGACCCAGTCACGAGACATGGGGCATAACAGACCTGATTGGACAGATGAAGAAAAGTTGCATAAGACAAAGGGAAGCTATGGTCCTATAGCGTTAGACAAAGAGCAGAGGGGTAAGCTGTGTATAAGGCGTTATCAGACTTACTACAAAAAGGTTGCAGTGGGACAAAGCACTTGTGATCACGTTTTCACCATGGCAGATGTGGCAAAAGATTTTCTCCAAGGTCCTGTACAAGTGATACCAACGGTGTATTTTGTGTGTGGGAAGAATGCTTATGTGAGGTTGCCTGCAAATTGGTATGGAACATGTTATTTGGCAATAATATTTCCAAAGATTTACCATACAGAGGATTTGGAACTTCTAGAAAGTGGGAAGCATTCAAGAGCGAGACGAGCTGCAAGTGCAGGAATTGTGGTGGGGGATATCTTTGGAGCTATGATACCCAGTCTGGGAGTAGTCTTGATTGATGTGAAAATCCGGAGATTAGCGACTGTGGTAGATGAATTTTCAATGAATACAGCAAAGTCATTGGTGCTGGTGGAAGGAGAGATGTTGTCGATAAGGGCAATGGTTTTGCAGAATCGCCTTGCTTTGGATGTCTTGTTGGCAAAAGAGGGCGGAGTCTGTAAATTGTTGAAGGTTCAAGAGTGCTGCACTTATATACCAGACCGTAGCAAAGATCTGGAGAAATATATAAGTAACATCACTACAATCCACACAAAAATAGCGGATTTGACCGAAGAGGGGGCTTGGGAAAAGGTTGGCAAGGGTTTTGGTCAAGTGGGGAGCTGGTTTGCAAATCTAGGAAAGGGATTCCTTGGGTATGTTCTGAGACCCCTCCTTATCGTGGTGGTTTGTGTGGTCTGTCTGTGGATTTCGATCAAGGCCTACAAGTGCTATCGAGCAGGCCGAGTCAAGAGAGCTTTGAGGGAAAATGAGATGAGATTGGCAAGACTGCAGGACAGTCAATATCAGAGGCTCAAGAGCATGGAGAAACTAAGATCAGGGAAAATGGCAACGAGTTCTGTCTAGGTCGGTTCTTTCTCCAAGGGAGTTGAATGAAATGTGATGACATGAGTCATCAAAGGGGGGAACTGATAGAGCGAAATGTTCTTGTGAATTGTAGGGGTGCATCATAATCATTGGTAGTTCGCACCCGCATGTACTCAGAAATATATTCGTATATATTCAGTTGTATATCCATGCATGTTTAGTAAAGAATGAATAGTTCACTGATATAAAGTAAATCAGTAGTATAATTGTGTTATGATAATTATGCAATGTAATGTTTATTGAATTGTGTGAAAAATAACGCATAGAGAAATTAGTTTGTGTGTAATTCAATTGCAGTAGTTTAAACGTGCACCATATTAAAGTTGCACATGTAATTCATTTTCGCACATGAATTGTAATGAAAATGCTTATAGGGAAAAGTAAAGTGTGTGTTTAAAAGTTATATGTAAAGGCCTGACTACATATATGCTTAGGGAAGGCCTGGTTTATTCTTATGTTAGCTTATTTTGTAGGCAGAGAAAAGTTTCTCTTGGTAAGGCTCTCTGGGCACAAACGGTAGATTTAATTAGCACAGTAGAAGGTTTCTGTTGAACGTATCTTTTGTTGCATGTGCAAGGACACATGTCTCGTTAGTAAAAGACTAACTCGTTGTTTTCAAAAGTTAGAGAGATGGGAGGCATGGTACGGGGAGTGCAATGGAATTTAGGGATGATACTTTCAGCGGAGAAGGTGCCTGGGACTCAAGGTCATCGCAATCGTCCAGGATGAAGTAACCGTTTCGATGGAAAAGTACAAGAAAGAAGACCTGGCCAAAGAGGCGTGATCAAGGCGTGTACAATTGTATTAGGGTTTTGTATTAGGGATAGTGCCCCGAGGGAGGAGGCCAGAGAAGAGGTAGGGAGACCAGAGAGGAGGACAGAGAGTGTCCTGAGGAAGGAGCATAAAAGAATCTGAGCTTAGGTATTATGTGATTGCACTTCTGAGGAAGTCTTCACAGCTGACACCTTTATTTACTCTTGCCTGGGAAAATCGTTATGTAGGGATGTCACTAAGTGTTAGTGTAGGGACAGCAATTGATTTAAAGTTTGCTTAGATAAATGAAGAGCAACGTAGAAATTGGAGCAATCATAGCTTGGTTGATCCTTCTAGAACTATCAATTCTCTTTATTCTGAGTCGGATGAGACTCCTGCGTAGGTTGTTATTTGTATTAGTGCCCATCTATTTCTTTAACCTCGTGTTGAGGTGCCTGCATGTTCAGTTATTTTTGGCGATAATAAATTCTTAAACTTGAATTCGGAGTCAGTAGTCCTTTCAGACAAAATGAATGCTGTTATATAACCAGATGAGATTCTCTCCTTTACACTATTCAACAGGTAAAAAGATCTTGGCGACCAGAAGGTTCTTATAGATAATTAGATAAGAATCGGCGTTATCAGGTTCACAATTTCAAGCTTCGGCTTCTTCACCCATACAGCCCCAAAACTACTACAGGTGATGACTGCATTTACTGCATCTGCTTTGCTTCTGGAAATTCACCATGAGTTGTATTCAGCTTCCTCCTGTTCGATAGTTCCTAATCTTACCATTTCAATGGTGCTTCTCAAACATTGAACAAGCCTCATGTATGCGTCTAGCACAAGTTGTGGGAGTGTTTGACTGCGTGTGCCTTCTAATCACATTCAAAAGGAGTGAATATGACACCGGCCAGGTCTTTCATTTCATTGGGCTCCTGATAGCCCCTGAAAAATATTATTTGAGGAATGAGAACGTGCTGTAGGTGGATGGTGACAGAGAGGAAAATGTAGAGGGAAGATAGTAACAGGTAGGAAGTGAAAATAATTGATTAAGCCAGAAATCAAGACAGACTGATGGGAGACATTGTCAGTGAGAAAAAAAACTTAAAGGAAGAGGCACAGTGAGGAAGTAAGAGGATAATAGAGCACAGATGAATAGAGTATGATGCAGACAGGGCCGGACTGGCCGTACCGGCATCGGACATTTCCCCAGGAGGCTGGAAGGGTGGGGGCCGGTTTTGCGGAGGTGAGGGCTGTTTTTGTTACTCGGGGCTGGTTTTGCAGCTGAGCTGCAATATCGGTCCCCAGTAACAAAAGCAGCAAGCAAGCATTTCCAGCCACCCGGGGTCAGATATTGCTTCCCCAGGGGCTGGTCTGAGAAAATTGCCAGGGCTGCTTTGGGTTCCCAGTCCGGCCCTGGATGCAGACCAGCAATATAGCAGCATTTCGTATGCTGTTTTTAAATAGTCCGTTGGCTTTGATAATGATGCATGTGTAGTGTTATGCTTATGATGTCATGGATCATGTTGTATAATGTTGGCATCGAGTGAAAGATATAGAGCAGTTGGGGGAGTCTTCATGGCAGAAGACTGCACTGTTATTCATCAAATAAACTTATATTAAATTAGAGATAAAGATTTGACTTACTCACTACAATTGACCTGGCGACGAGTGACAACTAACAGAGGCCACTCCTTTATGAACCCACGGCTTTTGGCCACCACTTTGCTGAAAAAGAAAAGACCTGTTCATGATCCTCGTTAGTTTTGGCAACGCATTGGTGATGAAGTTGGGGCTGAATTCACTGCTGCGATGTTTCATTTCTTGTCACCCTGCCGAAGTAAAACCGGAGTTTGGTCCTACTGGAGGCATCTGCTGACTTCGTTGTGGGCTGGTTATCAGCCTGGGTTTGTGAACTAGAATGCGCCACGAGCATTTATACTCTGGGTCTGCCTCACAACTAGGACACAACATGAACGTTCAACCATGCTTATACATGTATGTGTGCTGCCATCTACGGGGAGGATCTGAAAAGAAAATGTGGTCTATGGAAGGTACTGTTTTCTCGGCTGTCAATTCAGTCACAGTGATGCGCACACCTATTATTTTTGTGAAGCGCACAGCGTGGTCTACGGAAGGTACTGCTGTCTTGTCTGAAATTTTCAAACTCAGTAGCGGTGTTGTGCACACCTATTATTTTGGGAACATAGCTGCCAAGGTTTCAGATTGCTTATGTGTGACATTTGCATAATTTCAGTGCAATTATGAGTGACATTCAACGACTATGAGTGATACTTTCTCGCATGCAAAATTAAACATGATGACAGTCTCTAAGCATCAGGTTATGCTTTGTTTGACCATGGTACCAGAAGTCAGACTGTCAAGCCCTATCTCCCTGTGCTCCAATTGTTCTCTTTCCCTCACAGCCAGTCAGAGGTAGCAGAGATGAGCGCAGGGGCACGCAGAGAACTGATTACAGGCAGCGTATTCCACCCCCAATGCAAGATTTTCTGGTCTCTGGCCCTGCAGTGTTAGATCACCAAAACTTTTGAATCTAAACACGCTCATGTATGTATCAAGCAGGTTAAAAAGGCGGACACAGGCTTTACGGAGTGATTGTGAGGATGGCATGACTCTGTTCATATGCATTATTCATTGTAAATCTTGCATAAACATCACAGATGTTTCAACATCCATTCTAGAGCATCACATTGCATATAGGTGAGTCGTTACTTAAATAAACTACATTGCATGTACATAACTGCTTTATTCTATTAACTGTGAAAGTGCCACAACTCAAGTATTGAAATGCCACACTGTCATAGGAACACTGCATACAAGGAGTATCGCACATAAACAACCTAAAACATAGCAATTAACTCCAGTTTTAAATCTGTAACAGGCACAATTCTACGCTCACTTCTTCCTACTACCTTCAGTTGTAGCCATAGCTGACGCTCCTCAACAACACACCTTGTCAGCTGCCCCAAAAATTCAGTAACGCAGTCAGCTGACTTGTGGACACCGCCGCAGGCAGACAGGCACTGGGCAAGCCTCAGCCTCACAGGCAGTCAATGTGAGCCGGCAGCCATGGCACTGTAGTCTATTAAAACGAGTCTCGTCAACACTAGTAAAAATCATGATTACCCCGAAAGCGGTCCTCGCTACCTGCCCAGCCCTGCAACAAGCAGCACATATAAAGTGCCTACATTTAAAATTACGAGAGTCAACACAGCTGACTCGTGGATAAGTAGCTGAGCACTAGGCAGCTGAGGCACGCAGGTCACTCACAGCAAGCAGCATTAATTCAACATTACTCCTCGACTCACAGACACCCAAAAATAATTATACCCTGGTCCGCCGCCTCCCCCTTACCTCGGACACACAGATCACACCACAGCAGAGAGCTATCCAATGCTGCTCTGCTGAAAGACGCCGCTGGCAGGCTCCTGTCAAGTACTGTGTGTGAACTTCTGCTACAGGGCACAGGCAGGCAGGTGGTCATGATCGCGCTACAACTGCTAATTTAGAACCAATACCATTGCCAACCAAATAGCAGAGAAATTATACACACTTCAGGGGGCACTGTGACACACACTTACTTTGCGAGGCTCACTGCAGCAATTCGGTTAGGGGCTGCCTCGTGGTCGCAACAACAACTCCTGCTGCAAGCGCGCCGCGGCCTTCCGTCCTGTGCCGGCCGGCGCACTCTTCTCAGACACAGTGACCTCTCACCAGGCAGGTAGAGCACAGTGGTGTGCTGGGCTCAAAAGCGGGCACGGGCCGCAGTCCGTGCCAGTGTTTGGGACCATCAGGGTCCGTCAGTGGCGTTCCAGGGCTTCACAACAGTCATTTTAAAACTATTGCCGCATGCCCCGCCTTCCCTCCAAAGAATTGTAGCCACCGCTCGCACAACCGCAGAGGCAGCAGAACACCCGATCCCACCTATCAGTCTTCCCGCGGCCGGTGTCGGGAATGGTTACAATGTAGCTAGCTGCTGCTCGGCCAGCCCCCGTAAGCCGCCTTCTAGGAGCAGCGCGCACGCCATGGCACGCTGCCACTCCACCAGCTTTGCGACCCAGTTTCACTAGGAATTTGAAATTAATAGCAGTCCTGCCATTAACGGACAGGCCAGGCGCTATCCCTATAATGCGTGACTTCGCATTTCAGTGCGGTGATGCGGACCACCAGACTGAAATGCGGTAGTCTAACGCCTGATGCGTGATACTTGGCAGGACTGTGTGAAGTGTACATCAGTTGAAATACATATATTTCATCTACTTATGTCAGTAGTACCTCCATCTTTAGAATCTATTTATGTCAGTGGGACTGGGATCTTAGAGAACAACACTAAGGCAGTGCGATTGACGGCAGGTACTGTTTGGAGTATTACTCCAAATTCAGTCACGGTGATGTGCACACCTAGGGGGAGATTTTCAAACCTTTTGTGCTGGTTTTGCATCACAAAAGTGATGTTAACCAGCGCAAATTCTTTTTTGTTGCTATTTTCTTACCAGCGCAAAACTTGTTTTCTAAGTAGCGGAAAGCAGCGCAAAGCACTGCTTTGCGTTACTTTGCTCCGACGGGGCATTACATGGGTGGAACATGGGCATTCCCATGCAACCACCCATGCCTTTTGACACAAAACCATATTTACAAAGATTTGTACACATGGTTTTGCGCCAAAAGTTAACACCCCTTCAAAGGAGGCGCTAGCAGGAGAAATGCTTTAATTTCTCCGTGCTTTTCCGACTTTGCATGCCTGTGCATGCATGTGCATGGCGCACAGCAGCTGAAATCAGCGCCGGCGCAAGTGAAAGGGGAGGAGAGAGCCATATCTCTGGAGATATGGTGCTCTCCTGCTCCCTCCCTGTCGCGCAACGCTGCGCAGCCTCGCGGGGGCTGCGCCGCGTTGCGTGACTTTTTCGAACATCTCCCCACTAATATTTTGTGAAGCGCACATCAGGTGAAATACATAAATTTATTAATGTTGCACACCTTTATGAGTGTTTTCTTTGGAGTGTGTAATTGATTTATATTTGCTGTAATCATTCTTTCTTTTACATTTAGTAGCAAGGTTTGTAGCACTTCTGAAGTCTGTCAATTCTCCTCCACTATTTTTAGAAATATCAGGAAACCCACCCATTCGATGGATAAACTGGTTTGATGCTTTTGAAATATACTTAGTGCTTCCCATTTTAGCCCTGACAGAAAAAAATCTTCTTCTTCATTCCTTAGGATTTTAGGGGAGGGCTATATTTAAGCATATGTCGCCCTTTGTTCTTAATGAGGGAGAGGAAGTGGATGAGTTTTCAGAGGCTGTGAAGAAACTTGCTCAGGTTCGATGTCCAATCAAGTTTGGTGGTGATAGTTGTGAAAACTTGGACACATACATCTCATTCCTCAGGAGATTTGTTTCTGATTGTCAATTTGAGACATTTACTGACCAGTTGGTAAGAGATTCATTTTTTATCAAATGTACAGACAAGATGATTCAACAAAATGTACTGTCTATCAACAATCCTTCTCTTGCAAAAACCATCAGAACTGCAAAGAGTATTGAATCATCTAAGGTATGAGTAAGGGAAATGGAAGATAAGCATTCAGAATGTGTTAGTGTGGTTAAGTCTAAATGTGATAAGTTTTAAGAAATACGTGGAATGAGACTCATACATTTTTTAAACAATCTAATTTGTGTTTCGGATGTGGTAATAACTCATATTTTAAGGGTCACAAAAATTATCCAGCTAAGAATGTTACATGTAGAATGTGAAATAAGATAGATAATTTTGCCAAAATGTGCTAGAGTGATAAGCTCAATAGTACGGGAGTAGCTAGTGTATTTGATAGTGGGGCAGTTACTGTTTGTGAAAATGAGTGTAGTGAAAATGAAGTAGACAGGATTTGTGATGATCACAAAAATATGTTAATGGTTATGTCAGAGATTGGAATTGTGAGTGGTGGTCCTGCCAAATGTGTAGATCGTGGAATTGATGTAGGTGTTGGAGAAACACTTAGGCTACTGGGAGATTTAGGAGCCAGGATTACTATGATCACTGAAGAGCTGTTTTTGGAACCATGGAAGAATAGGCAGTTGGAGCCACCGGATAGATCCCCTGTTTCATATGAAGGAGGTAAGATTGAGCTTGCTGGTTATTTTGAGGACATTTTAGAATTCAGGGGAAAGACGATCTCTGGTAATATGCATGTTGCTATTAAGGGCCTATGCATTGTGGGGGGGTTTCATCAAGGATTGTTCCAAATGGTGTTGAGACCTGGTACTGGGGACCAAATTTGAGTAGTTTCCTTCAATACTGTTACTGAAGATTTGATCAAACTGTACCCTGCTGAGTTTTCTAAGGATTTGGGCACCATCAAAGGATTTACCCATGAGATTATGGTGAAGGAAGGTGCCATATCTGTTAAGCATAAGTTACAGAGTGCACCTTTCAGCATCCGTAAGGATTTAGATAAAGAGCTTATGGATTTGTGTGAAAAAAATTACCATTGAATTCCTTGAGTCTTCATTGTGGTTATCTCCCTTGGTAATAGCACACAAAAGAAATGATGAGTTAAGAATCTGTGTGGATCTTTGTCATCTTAAAAGAGAATATGGGTTGATTTTCATCACCTTGCCAAGATTACTGAACTGTTGACCATGTTGGGAGGTACAAAGTGGTTTTCTAAGTTGGATTTAGCAGCTGCATATCATCAAGTTATACTTGAACCTTCATCCAGACATCTCACAGCATTTGTGTCTCCCATTGGTACATTTTGATACTGCAGAATGCCTTTTGGGTTGGCATTGGCAGCTGTAATCTTCCAAAGAATTATGGGGCTGATTACGATGACGGTGAGACCCCCTACATATCCTTGTGGCAGACACTGCATGGTGCCTGCCATGTAATGCAGGGATATGTCAGGTGTCCCTAGTTTGCATTGCTGAGGGTAGTGCAGCCAGCAGCACCCAACGCAATGCAAAGTATTGGCGGTTGCATCATAATGTCTCTTACGGGACCGCCAACAGCCTGTCCGCCCGTCATCATAATCAGCCCCAATGTTTCTAATGTTTAGAGGAATAAAAGGTGTTGTGGTTTTTCAAGATGATGTTCTTATCTATGCTACTGCTAGAGAACAGCATAATTCCATTATGAAAAGAGTTTTAGGGAATATGCGAGAATGAGGCATAGTCTTAGTCTTACAAGCAGAGAAGTGTCAATTTTGAGGGAAAAGGTTGAATATCTGGGGCATTTTGTGTCTGAGAATGGAGTGGAACAAAGACCTAGCCTAGTCGATGCCATTTTGGATGCTTCACCACCTGTTGACAAACCAGGTCTCAAGTTATTTATTTGTCTTTGTGAATTCTATTCTAGGTTTATTTCTGAGTATGTAACACATAATATACCTTTGACGATGTTGTTATAGAAAAATATTGTCTTTGCTTGGGACAGATCCTGTCAATATGTCTTTGAATGGATCAAATCGCAATTGGTGGGGTCAAGAATTCTTAAACCGTATGATAAGGACCTTCCTTGTAGATGAGAGCAATGTTGGTCTTGGTGCTGTGTTAATGCCGTGTTTTGAGGGACAATGAAGTTCATTTTTCAGTGAATGAGGCCTTCGGCTTCATTACTTTTTATGGTTATGAAACTCCTTGATGACTTGCAATATCCTTTTAATGTACAGCAGGGGGTACTTTATCCCTAATATCTCACATACACTTCTCTCATGCTACTATTTCACCAGTTCTCCTGTCATACTCCCCACCTCTCTCTATCATCTGACACCTGGCATTCTCACTTTCCTGCAGTTCCCATCTCATGCAATCTACTGCTTGTCTTACCATCCTCAATCATAACTTCTCTCTTACACTTCTTTTCACACATATAGCCTCACCTTCTCAAATCCTTCTGTCCCTAATATCCTCCTCTCTCTCACACATCCTCCCACCCACTAGGTATTTCTCTTTCATGTGCATGTTTTCTCACCCTTTCTTCACTCACTCACTCTCCCCACCACAAATCCTCGCCTTTCTCACATCTTTTGCCCCTTTCAATTTCTCCTCTTACTCACCCTGCCCTAAAACCCTTTTTTCCTTTTTGATAAGCTAACCTTCTTTTCATGCTGCATTCCTTCTTTCATACCCTCTTTTTCTTTCCCACACACTTTTATTCTCCTGTTCTCCCATACTTACTTTCATTCACACCGACATACCTATGCCAATGACAGATGTGTTTCTTATTATGCCTATTACTAATAAAAATGCAAATGTTGACCGATCATTTTCAGCTATGTTCCACAATGACGCAGTAGTGACTAGAGGCACTGCTGATGATGTCTGTGGAGCAATACCTATGCAGGAAAGTTGAAATATGATTGCTTTCAAGTCAGGTCAAATAATATATTGAATGCCATAAACCCTGGGGTTTTCCTGAAGCAAGCATGTGCAGCGCAGAAAGAGTTACCAGAGTCTAAACAATCATTACAAAAAACAGAAAATCTGGCATTGATAGGTTGACAATGTTTGTTTTTGTTTTGTTTTGAAAACATATGTAATAGGCATTAAAAGCTCAAAAGTCATACAAAGGAAAAAAGCTGCTTATGCAAATGTTTCCAAAAGAAAGTAAAAATTACCCAGAATTTATTTTTCAAATAAAAACTAAAATGAAAGCAGAGATTGGCCCTGCATCCCTGGCATTAAAGTGGACTACTTTTTAGTCAGGATGTGCACATGTACAAAAGCAAAATGCTAGTAGCCACATATAAATGAGCCCCGGGCTCAAGTGGGATGACCCATTGCCTCATGCTGTAGCGGATGGAAGTTAAACGGGAATGACAATTGGACGGACCAATGAATGAAGAGGGATTACCGAAAGTCTCTGTATGTTTATGTTAGCATTTTTGTGTTCTTTTAAAAAATTAAACTGGTGATACAGCTGAAGCTATATATAGGCCACGCCTAGAAAAGGTAGGAATAAGATTCTTGTCATTCCTCAACTGATGTGATGTGCTCATACATGCGCAATCAGTTATTTTGTGATAAATGAACACCCCAGGAATAAGGACTATATTTGAGGTGACTCAAGCTTGCCTGATGGATGCTATGAATCATTAAGTGAAATGTGGGGCCAGCTATTCCACAAGCCATGGTGGCCCAGTTACTCTTGGCGAAAATCTGAGACTGGCTGTCACTCGACATCTGCATTGCTTACATTCTAGACCTTGTGGGTGGTGCTCCCAACTTCTGAGTTCCAGCACATCAAAAATGCTGCAGGCCACTTAATAGAGGTGATGACGCCCCTGCTCTCTGTTGAAAGCATTCTGGAGTACCACATGTACTATTTTGACAAAGGCAGTCAAAACATGAACAGCAATACCAGTGCTGCAGAATTCACATCCCTCCCCTCATCTGTCTCTTCCTAACATCGAACATGTCCGTGTCCATGTTGTGGTGAAGCCTTAACTGGATTGAAGATTGTCAATGGGACTTGGGGTGGCATGTAAGCCTTTGCATAACCACTGTCTCCAATACTTTAACACGGGAGGAGGTCCCTATGATCAGCCTATCCATAATAGGGACCGCAGAGCTCAGGGAGGGCTTTCTCATCAGAGGGGTTACACATGACTGCTTAAGGGATGCTAAACCTCAGCCTGCCTTTATAAAGTTTTGAGGATTTCTATGTGAAATGTGATTATTTCATTAATATTTCTGTATAAAAAAGGACAAATAGAGTTTTGAGGTAAGCTAGAAACTGCTGATCATTGTGCGGATTCTTACATTTTCCACAAACGGAACAGGACTGGAGGAAATTGAATTTATTGCTTACCTAAGAATGCCATAAACCCTACCCTACCGTTTAAATTATGCTCATAAGTCTCACGCATCAAATACAATGGTAATTCGTCTCGACACCATTTAATGCAGAGCCCATTGGGCTAGTATTTCAGAGATCATGTCAGCCTTGCCTGAAGAGCCACTCTACAAGATGCTCTCACTGTTTCATGCATCTGAAAGCAGAGCTGTCACTCTGGCAAGAAAGACCACACATTCCACAGGATATGCACCCCAGACATCTTTCAGGTTACTCTGATCCTGCAGTTGTTTGCCTCGGAAAGCAGAGCTGATGTTGGAAAAACCACACCAGTTCACACCATTGACAACACAGACCAGGGGTGAAATGCTAGCCCCTCGAGGGGGCAGCCCTTCAGGGGGCTCCTACTCATTCAGAGGCCTAGAGACCTACATAAGATGGGGCCCCTCGCCACCTACTGAAGGAGGGCCCCGTCAATTTGTGTTACTCTACTGGCGCAGCCGTCCTTCGGGTTACTCTGATCCTACAGTTTATGCTTCGGACAGCAGAGCTATCCGCGAGTTACAAAGATGTGGCTCACATTTTTGTACAGACTTAGAAGCATCCCTCGAGAAGCACCCAGAATCGAATCACAACAAAAGGGGATTTCCTCTATTTTCCATCCACCCGCTTGTCTTGGTGTTCTTGCTTCATAACCACAAGGAAGTGAAATAGGAACTGTTGTGAAAATTTCTCCGTTGTGGTCGGATAGAGCGGCCAGGAGAACTGACTGTCTTTGACGATGTGCGTAGTCAGTCCTAGAGATGTGAATGCTTTCTAAACCATGCTTTCCAGCAGTTTGTGAGCGCTTAACTAAAGCAGCGATTTAGTGCAGTTTGCTCAGTGGCTCCCATGTCACAAATGGACCAGTTACTTGCTTCAGACCATTTACATGATAGAGAACATGAGACGGTGGCCCAATTCTCAAATTTACGCATGGAGCTAAAACTTACACATGCAAATTTTCGCTTTTCAAGTGCAAACTACTTTTCCAATTCAGGGACGTTGGTTTTATGCTCCTTGATTTACTCACACTTACATTTTCATGTGACTAGATCTTCCACCACGGGTGGAGAGTTGGCGGGAAATGGGCAATCCAGAGTGGTAATGTAAGTGAGCTCTTGAACACCCACAGACGTAGATCCCGGCTTCCCACCCTGGACAGGGTTAGACAGGGCTTTAGGTGGGAAGAAAACCTGGGGGTGCTCTAAAAGGGGCGTGGCAACCCTCTTAAAGGAGTGTGGCCTACCCAATTAGGGGCGTGGTCTAACTCATGGCTAAAACACATTGCCAAATCCAATAGCTCTAGCATAGGTGTGAGCTACTGGCTTTGCCAATGCTTGTTTGCTATACCACCATGTGTATTGGACTAACTATGCTCGTGAGTACAGTGAGCTTGCATGCTTATTTAGGACTCCTTTTTGGAAGAAATTGTAGCAATCTGGGAGTTCAGCCAAATGGCACATGTTCCTGTATTCCTGGAAATGACTGATTTGTGTTTGCCAGGCGTTCCTCTCTGCTCTCATCTACGTGAACGTTTGAATTAGTAACCAGGTGTATTGCTGATAGGCAGGTTTGTCAAACGAACTTTGTAAGTGTTGTATAAGTGCGAGGCCCATGGATTTCTTCCAAATATTTGGGGAATGTGATAGTATTGGCGATGTTTTGTTAATGTGTTGTCCCACTTCCAGAATGTCTGCACATTCCATAATCCTGACACTTCGGCAGCAGTATAGTGCCATAAGTTTATTCTTCAGTATTAGAGCTGTCATTAGTTCACACATGTGTAAGTGGACTTGTGAAGCGCAGACCTATTTGCAGATGAGTGTTGGCATGGGCATGGCCCTGGCCCTGGGAGTGAGCTCCTTCACAATGTATGTGGGAACTGGTTGTTAGTGGGCTGAGTGCTAAAGTGCACTAGTGAGAAGTGAGCAAATAAAGCATGCGCACATCAATGTGCATGCTTTCACTATAGTCCGCAAAAAAAACAGTCTGCCTGTGCTAGGCCATAAAACAGAGCCCAATAGGGATCCGTTTCGAGGCCCCCTTTTAAAAACTGCTGGTGCGCAGCACAGGCGGGACCCGGACCACTTAAAGCCCTGGGGTTAGAGCTTTACTCATGTCAACGGCGGAAATAAATACCTTGACATGGGAAAGGTGAAGGAAGCACCCCTATAACTGGTGGGGTGCACGGAGAGGTGTGTCTTCACAAGGAAGTTTTTTTCCCATGGGGATAAAAAGAAGTTAGTAAACCCATCTGTATTGGGGCTGACAGTTTTCTCATGAAATCATTAGGTGTACTTTCTAATGAGAACATGGAATTTCCTAAAGATATCTAGGAGAATGCCTGAAATTCGAGACCAAGGCAGAGTTATCTAAATTACAAAAAGTCGAACGCATGCTCCCAGACACTGTCGGAAAGCTGCAGGTGCGGAATCCTGACTTTTTTTGTAAATGAGTCTCATGAATGTGGTGCAGTCCCTAATTTCCTTTCTTTATTGAGCCCCATTATTCTTTCTCTACATAGCTGTCCCCGAGCCCAGGAGGCAGATGGCCCTGTATGTACAACAAGTTTAAATGTGCGCAAGAAACAGACCTAGCACCAGGGTTTGGTGTGGGCCTAAGCTCTCATTCGGTGACAAATGAAAGTCACATCACAATGACATGGTGGACAAAAAAAAAACACCTTCATTAAAATGCATGTGGCTGGATGGATGAAAATGCATTAAGTTCCTGTATAAAATAAGTTTGGACCCTAAATTGGGTCTGTTAGACCTGGCATTTTTTGGGGTGGTTTCCCCTGACTTTTGGCCTTCTGACGTTCTGTTTTTACTGTATGCCGAACTTTGTTTTTGCTAGTTTTAGGACTCTGGCACTTTTTCACTGCTAACCAGTGCTAAATTGCATGTGCTCTGGCTCTAAAAAGTAATGGCATTTGATTTCTCCATGATTGTCATATTTGATTTACTAATAAGCCCCCAGTGCAGTGCACTACATGTACCCAGGGCCTGTAAATCAGATGCTACCAGTAGGCCTGCAGCACTGATTGTGCCACCCATATGAGTAGCCCTTCCAACCTGTCTCAAGCCTACCACTGCAGAGCCTATGTGTGCAGTTTTAAACTACCATTTCGAAGTAGCAAGTTGACCTACTTGTCAGGCCCAAAGCTTCCCTTTTATTACATATAAGTCACCCCTAAGGTATGCCCTAGGTAGCCACATGGGCAGGGTGCAGTGTATTTGAAAGGAAGAACATGTACTGTGGAGTTTTACATGTCCTGGTAGTGAAAAAGTGTTAGATTTGTTTTTCACTACAGCAAGACCTATCTCTCCCATAGGTTAGCATTGGAGCTGCCTTGTAGCACTTTACAAGTTGTTTTTTAAATTGCAGGTCTGAAAATGGATGGCACTTTTACAAAGTTGGCATTTTCAGTTTTTAACAATTCTCTGCCTCTGACTTTCCATAGAATACACGTCTGGGTTGGGTGACAGCTGGGCTTTGGGCATTTCCCCTAGACAGTCACCCACAAAGGGAGCTGAGGTGTGCCTTGCATATCCTGATGGCCCATCACCAGGCTGATGGGTCTTCCTCAGCTAGATGGAGAAAGAAGAGCTGACACTTGCACCTGAATAGGGCTGTGCCTGTCCCAACACAAAGAGCTGCATACCCCCCTGTAGTGTGTCTGGAGCCATGGCAAGGAAGGGCAGGGCCTTGTGCATTACTAAGACCTTTCTTGGAAGTCTCCCTACTTCAAAGGCAAAAAAGGGTGTAAGTGCTGGACCTCTGATACCATATACTCAGAACACTGCTGGACTGGGTTTCTCTAGGTCTCAGGCCAGTAGTAATTTAAAATGGACTTTGAAACGGGTCCCTATCTGGCCCTATATTCCTGTCCTCAACTTTACTGGTAAAACTATTGATGATTTCTGAACAATTACGTAAAAATGTTAAGGTAATCTGAGTCAGTGACTTCGTTGCTGTTTATATTTTACATGTTCTACTTGCAATCTATAAGAGTGTTTGTTAGCTGTTTCCAGGATGTTGTGTTTCTGTATTTTTTGTGTGTAGCATATTACTCTTGTATAGTGCATACTTTCAACTCAGTCGCCTCAAGGTGTTTATAACAGACCACGAGTGAGAGCTCTGGAGTTGAGGCTGAAGGCACTGCAAGTTTCTCACAGTGCCTGTCAGTGAGTCAAAAAGGAGTACAGAATAAATGGTCATCCAATCCTTGGACTCTCTGTGGAGCACAGAGAGACAACCATTGACAAAGCCAATAGTCCTGGTTCGTTTTAGGTGTATGCCAGTTATTGTGTTGCATATCTGGATGTAATAGCAGACAACTTAGAGAGACAACAAAATACCAGTCGGGTGGCACTCTTGGAAATCAAAGAAATTTAGTTTACATTTTAAGCCATGTCTACAATCACATAGGCCACGCCCCTTTTAGAGACCCCCCTCCACCACCACTTTTTTCATTCCACCTAAAGCCCTGCTGTCAGGCATGCATTTGATGTGAAATGGAAGGCAGGCAGAGGGCATCTCAGGATGTGGAGTCAGTGCCCTAACAGGAACATAGAATAAATAGAGAAAGAGATCTAAGAGTGTTAGAAATGGGGGTCTCTAGTTGGCAATGGCTGGCCACTGTCCAAGTAGGGACCCTTCTTCCTAAGTCAGAGTGAGAGGGCTACCCTCTTTAATACCCCTGCTCAACCCTGTGGTAACGTAGCACGAGCAGGTAGGCTTATCTCAGAGGCAGTGTGTGAAGCATTTATGACCATACACAGTAACACAGTGAGGAACACTACAAAGGGACACCACACAAGTAGTTATAAAAAATAAGTATCTTTATATAAAGGCAGATTTATCACAAGACCAATAACTGTAAAAGCCACAATACTGTCAAAAATAGGATAGCTGTTGAAGGGCTGTCAAAGATAGTTCAAAGGTTGCAAGAATAAGGTTCAAATTCAAGGCAGGGGTCTCTGCGCCCTTTCTCGTTCAGAGGTTGCAAAAATAAGGTTCAAATTCAAGGCAGTGGTCTCTGCGACCCTTTCTCTCATAAGACTGTCAAAAATAGGATGGCTGTTGAAGGACTGTCAAAAAATAGTTCAAAGGTTGCAAAAATAAGGTTCAAATTCAAGGCAGTGGTCTCTGCGACCCTTTCTCTCACAAAGTACCTGGGTTTAGTAGCAAAACCAACAAAATGTCACAAAGAAGTGGTAGCGATGAGTTTCCTCACGCGAGGCCGGCGATGCGTTAAAATCCTTGCCGCAAGGGAGGATGATGCGCCGATCTGCTGATGCGTGCGGAGACGATGCGACCAACTTCTGCACGCTAGGCCGCCGATGCGCTGAGACCTTGCCGCGAGGGCGAAGGCGATGCGACGATCCTGTTGCGTGTGCGGAGACGATGCGACAAACTTCTGCACGCTAGGCGCGCCGATGCGATGACTTTCTTGCCGCGAGGGAGAAGTCGATGCGGCGAGCCTGTTGCGTTGTGCGATCGTGTTGCGATGCGAAGAAATGGCGCTCCGCGAGGGAGCGACGAAATCCGGTGCGATGCGATTTAAATGGCGGACGCACGGCGTCCGCAATGCGATGTCTTGAAGCAATGATTCTGTAGGGTTGCGAGCGCTCGGCGACAGCCACGCGATGATTTTTCCAGCGCGTCTGGGCTGCAGCGGCTCGCAAAGGGGCGTTAGCGATGGTTTCGTGTTGCGAGCACTCAGCGGCAGCAGCGCGATGATTTTCCAGCGCTCTCGACTGCAGCGGCTCGCATAAGCGTGCGTTAGCGACGATTTCCAGCACTATTTTCTCTGAAGCAAACTAGAGGCCCTGGAACTCACAGGAGCCTCATCAGTAGATAGCAATCCTCGCAGGGAGGAAGCAGGAGGTTGGTGGTGGAGTCTGATGTGCCTGAGACTCCAGCAGGAGGCTAGCTCTTTCCTAGCCCTTGGGTAATTGCTGTAACAAAAATAAAAGTTCTCTCAAAAGTCCTTTTCTCTCTTCTTCAAGGTCCAGTGGTCACTGCTGCAGGCCAGTGCAAGAAACACACACAAGCACAAGGACAGTCACTTCCTGCAGATTCCTCCAGTGGCACGGACAGAGTTTCCTCTCCAGATCCAAAAGCAATACAAATTGTAGGGGTTTGAGCACAGATATTTATACCCCAAAAGTCTTTGTTCTCAGAAGCTACAAGTCACTGAACCTAGCCAGAACCAGTTCTGCTCAGGCCTGGAGCACTTTGTTTACCAGGCTGCAATCTTCCTTTCAGAAAGAGGGGTCTGCTAGCAGACACACAGTAGGAGGTGGAGCCAGCATTCACCTTGCCAGGCACAGCCCTATTCAGGTCAAGGAGCCACCCCTCCCCACACTCTAAATGCAGATCTCTCTATTCAACCCAGGTCTGACTCAGCCTGCCCTGCCCCTCTAAAACCAGACAGCCAATACACATAACAGCAGAGCACACTGGAAGGCTTAGGCAAGAAAATACCTACTTTCTAAAAGTGGTATTTTCAAACACAGAATATAAAAATAAACTTCACTAAAAGATGTATTTTAATATTCTGAGCTCAGGCATACTAAATTCGTTTTTCTACCATGTTCCTGGGGTCAGTTAGGACTATAGAATGTAATAGTCAAACTGCCCATTCTAGCCTATGAGGAACAGGTAGCCTTACAGTAGTGAAAAACGAAATGGGATGTAATTCACTACCAGGACATGCTACACACACCAAGGCATGTCCTACCTTACACATACAATGCGCCCTACCATAGGGGTGACTTACATGATGCCAAGGGAAGGTTCAGGGGCTGGGAAGTGGGTGCACTTCACAGCCAAGATGGCAGTTCTGGACTGCACACAGACACTGCAGTGGCAGGTCTGAGACACACTTTACAAGCTGCTTCTGTGGGTGGCGCAAACCAGCGCTGCATGCCCACCAGCAGCATTTGGTTTACCAGCCCTGGGCACACACAGGCCACACTACTAGGGACTAACAGGTAAACCAAATAAGCCAATCAGGGATATACCAATTCACATAGACATATTTACAAGGGGAGAGCATATGCACTTTAGCACTGAACAGCAGTGGTAAAGTGCCCAGAGTCGTAAAACCAACAGAAACAGGTCAGCAAAAATACAGGAGGCAGGCAAAAAGTTTAGGGATGACCCTGCAAAAAGGGCCATTTCCAACAAAGAGGAAGAGGTATGAAGGAGAAAATGGAAAAAGAGAACAAAAACATGAGAGGGATGAACGAAGTGGGTGTGGGAATAGTGGAGTGAGATAGAGAGGAAAGAGGGGAGGATAGAAGAAGCATAAATAAAACAAGCATTTGCAATGCATTAGGTCTCGGATTTACGAGAGTTTAAGCTATGGCTATTGTTTTTGTTTTTTAAAACATAAATAAAAGGCATTGTTAATTACAATGCCAATGGCTTAAACTTGCGTAAATGTGAGACCTATTGCATTGCAAATGCTTGTTTCTCTTTGCATTTAGAACTTTTTTCCTCCATCCCGAGGCTGCAGTTTGGAATAGAAAACGTCAGTAAAGGCTACATTCACAGGGGAACAAATGAAAGGAAGGAGAGGAGAGGGTAAGGGTGATTTGTTGAAGGCGTGGTTTTCTGCAAGTGAGAAGAAGCTAGACAGAAAGAAGGAATAAGAGCAAATAAGTTAAAGCCATTTGCTTTGCTATACAATACCATTAGCAAAGCAAATGGCTTTAACTTAATCAAAAGCGAGACCTATTGCATTTCCAATGCTTGTTTCCTGTGTGCATGTGTCCCATCACTAATACTAACAGCCAGCTCTTCACTCATGAACCACACTGCATCTCAGCACAGACATCTAAGACTTAAGAAGTAAGTCTGTGCTCTCCTATCATCTAAAGAGCACTGACGCACACTGGCAGCCAGCTGCCAATACTCACACGGCTGTGCAAAATGCTACTGTTCTCACTATAGGACCTTCTCACAATCAATGAACTTACAGACAGGTCTTGAGGTAGTACTCACGCCCCCACCCACCAGAGCAAGGCTCTACCCGTCAGTCCCAAATTTCTCCAACATTTACCACAAAAATGTGTGAGCTTTGGGTCACATGGGCAAAGTCTTCTAAACTCAAATAGTGTGGCCAGAGAAATATAAGTGGTTACCAAACAAATTAAATAAATACGGTTTGACATAGCAGAACTAGGGTGGAAAGGTGTAGGTGCTAGTAACATTTCAGGAGTAAACTAGTTGACAGTTAAAAGATGTATTTTAGGCTCCTGGAATACAACATAGGCTCTTCTAGGCAGCTGTGCACCAGTCAAAACACAATTAAGGGAGTAGGCACTTTACCTCACCTCGTACAACACCCTACGGCACTACAAACTCCTCACATGTAAAGACGAGACAAAATGCATTCCCCCTCCAAAGTTACATGAATAAGAAGTGTTGTCACTTTCATAATATGCGATGCCGCAGGCATTGTAACACTTTGAGAAAACAGACAAGGAGCCCAATTCACCTATGCATAGGCGACATCAAAGTATGTGGCAAGTACACTAATCCACCTGTCCAAAAGGTTGAGCACCCATCAGCCGACTACTGATTGTTCTGTCAACCATCCAACGGAACTAACAAGGACAGAATGCTACGTAACTGGTTCGCAAACTGAGAGAGCTCTGCAAAGCACATGCAACACTCCCAGACAAGCAGGCCAAGCAAAATTACAGCCTGACAAAAAGGCCAGTGACAAGTAAATGCAGGAAGCGAGCCCCTTGAAATACATGAGTCCAGCATGTGCTCTGTACAAATACCTCTTGCGTGCATGATTTAATAGATTATTAATGTTTCTCCAAACGCAATAAGAATCTAGGCCACGCAGGATGCACATGACAACTGACTTGCATCTTAGTTCACTAATGGCATCCTCGTGAGGGTGGAGAAACGCATTGTGTTAACCTCGGAAGGAGAGAAGTCTGAGTCAACCCTACCAGAGTTGCGACCTCTGACCTCAAGGTTAGGAGTATCTCAGCAGAGGGCGTACAACCACTTATCTAGGCCTTCAGCTATTAAGGGCTGCAACATTTAATGAATCCCCAGTGATTGAAGCCTGGCCCGCACGGTTCACCAGTGTTGAGTTCTAATAAAGTGTAATGGTATTTATTGTTCTAAATAGTTGGTACATCTCGGGCTGAAATAGCACCAGCTTCTCCGGGCGAGCCATCGCTGGCATTGGGCCTTTCAGGTTTCATCAGCCAAGGTGTTCTCAGGGCTGCGCGGCACTAACTTCCCATTCACCGCATCTTCAGCTAATTAACTCTCCTGATTACAATAATTAGAATTGATTAACTCCGGGCTGACTTCCTGAGCATTGAGGCCCAATCTGCACGCGCTGTAAAGTTCTGGATATGAATATTAATGGCGCGCTCTTGCTTTGTTTCAGATCCCCAGACGTGGACTATGCAATCCTATACACTTCAGTTGCAGAAGTGAACACACTTCAGGTTTGAACTCACTGAGCAGATGCGTCAAGAAGCACATTATGCGTCATTAGACTTGTATGCAATCATTCTTTCGATTATAGACTCCTTCCTAGAGCACCTGAGTAACCCATTGGGTGCATAAAAGCGCGGTGAAGCGCAGCATAACAAGCAGTAGGCGATTTCAGGCTGAACAGCCTGCTGAGTGGTGATCAGTCTGCTTCTAAACACACCGAATTATGTCAGTCAGGGGTATTGAGGGCCAAGTACATGGACAGACTTGCCCATGATCAAGAAGCTTATATGTCTTCTGGTTCCAAAGTTGAGACGCATCCCCTCCCTGGACGTCACGTCCACGAGTTGTATAGGATGATTGGGGCAAATCAGTTTTATAAGAATTTTTTCACTTCCCATCTGTATTTCTAGCTTGCTCAAGTCCCATGCTTGCATCCGTTCCTGCCTGCTCCTTTTCCCTATTTTCTAGACCTTAGTCAAAGGCTAACTGTACTTGCTGCAGCCAGTGCTAGATTACCTTCTAGCTCAGTGGTTCCCAAACTTTATCTACCTGGGGCTCCCTTGACCTATTTGCCGTTGGCTGCGGCTCCCCATTATGTTACTTTTTTTTGGCAGGTGTGGGGGGATGTTCGCCCAGCCTCGGGAGTACTTCACTTTTTCTCCATGAAACAAATGCTTACAATTCATTAAAATAACCAAGGCAGCATCCTAACCTCGATGCCTTCCACAAAGAGATTATATGTGTTCTATTAGCTATCTCCAGCGGCTAGCCAGAACTTTCAAAAGTTCTTATCAGTTCCTTCTAAACTCGTAGGCCCAGTAAATATTGCATTTATTTATTGATGTAAACAGGCATTCAGATGTTGTCAAGTATTGGTTTTCGTAGCTTCAACACTGCCTGCATTTCATTTTCCATAATTATTTGCAAAATGAAAATGAAAGTAGAACAATGCTGACCTTCGTGACACTCAGCAGTTGTGCCAACAATCAAACAAAAGACTGGCAGTAATCAACCTCAAACATATCGGTCTTCAATTAAATGGATTCTATTTAATTAAAGGGATTGACACCACTGAAGTTACAGTGTGAAAGAGCAGGAGACTTGGGTAACCGTACTTTGTCATAGAGCTGATAGAATGAAACTCCATGGTCTTGAAGAGCTCCCAGCCTTCCGAAACCATGGGCTGGTCCAGCCCTGCCAGGCCTCTTTTAATGCTCCTGTGAATAGGCGAGTACCGTGGTGCCCTCCTGGAAGTCCACGGACCTGCAGTGGCATCATAGGTCACAGTCGGAATTACGCCGCAACTAATGCTGCTCTGGAGAGACACTTCTGAGTTCACTGCCTAGCGACAGCAGAAGCTAAGTTCTTTAAGCAGGCACGTTTCTAGACTCAAGGGATGCCCTGATATGCTGGCAGAGAAAAGAGGCCGAAACGCCAGGTCTAAATAGTGTGCAACTCGGAAGAAAAAAAGATGTGAATTTAAATATATGGGTCCGACTGTTTTAGTTGCAGGGTATTTTTTTTTAATATATATTGTATATTCTATAGCACTGCGGTTTTAAATAAAGATATCCGCTTACCTGTGGTACGGACGCAGATCTTTTTGTAGTTTTACATGCATTTTACTCCAGCATGTCTGTCTAAAGCGCTGTGCACTCACCCTTGGCTAATGTTAGCCCTTTATTATATCGTGCAGTAGTTCCCAAACAGTGCCTGGTGCGCTTTAACTCGCGGCGCCCCTGGCGAGTTTTTATGGCGCACTGGGGAGCCACGGCGCACAGATTGGCAACTGCTGCTCTAGCTCATCTCCTAGTCTGGAGATGGGAAAAGTGCTGCTGCATTTACAGGCAGCTAGGACTGGAAATGATGGTATGAGATGAAGGAGATCCCTGAGCAGGTAGCCGGACCCTGGAAGTGTCAGTAACGTGAGACGGACACACTGGGACTGGGGGGTGGCACGAAACAGAGGACAGCCCCGAGCTGATAGCCGGAGCGTGGGTACTCACGTGAGTAGGAGACCGTTGTCTCCCGAGGCAGGTGTCCGGACCGGTAGATGCAAAGAAGATACAGGGTGCCAGTGTTTAAATTGTTTGAATGACCGGAAGACCACGGAGGACGCTGGGAAATGTGGTGTCATCCCAAAGAGTGCTGGGAGCTGTAGTGCCAACGCCCACAGCATGAAAAAGAGTCGGGCCGCTGGGAAATGTAGTTAAATCCCGAGGTGTGCGAGGAAAGAAAGTTCCAACAGCCGCAGCATAGAAAAGAAACAAAAGGAGCCGCACGAGACCAGCAAGTGGAAAGTGTGGTCTGTCTCAAGGCGAATGGGACAAGAAGTCCCTTTGCCCGTAGTTATGGAAAGTGGTCATGTGTTAGACCGTCGGCGGCATAGAAGAAAAACCGGCCCCGGAAAACCCGTAAACGGGAGTGTGGTAGTTACCCCAGGGGGGGAGAGAGAACGCGGGGGGCTAAGAATGGTTGCAGGCAAACTAAAAAGAAAAACATGCGCACCAAACAAACATAGGCAAAAGTGAAATCTTTATAACAAGAGGCAGACTTTTAGCGCATGCGTACGATGTATAGCATCGCACGCATGCGAGAGGGACAGGTCAGGCAAAAGGAGTGCGAATGCAACCAGCCAATCAGAGGGGAAAAAAAGCATTTACAAATGCAATAGGACTCGTATTTACGCGAGCCCTATTGCATTGTAAACAAAACTGCGGTTGTGCAAGAAGCCAGGAACGGGAGTGGGTGGGGGGGTTGTGGTGGGCAGAAAAGTGACAGACTGCGGGAGGGAACGGGGGGAGGCAGGGAAACAGAACTGTTTTGAAAGTAAAGGGGCCGATAGCCATGGAGGGATAAAAATGACGTCATGTCCTTCAGGAGGCGGGACTAACTTGCTGAGCACCAATCAGAATGCGGCATTTACAATTTCAGCCAATTAAAAAGATAGCCGGAAAGTGGGCGGAGCTTCCCCCACTATACTGTATACAGCATCTCTCAACCAGACAGCGCATGCGCTGCCTAGTCCGAGACCTAAAGATAGTCAGAAATGATAAGCAGGGCAGGGGAGTAAGTTTATGTAACAAGAGGGGAGAACAGAAGAGAGGAGAAAGAGACAGAAGAGAGAGAGCGAGCAGATGAAAGGAAAGAAAGTATAATAATATAGAATGCAAGGGAAAGAACTAGTTAGCGGTAAATGTTTTGCTCAAAATGACAATCACAATTGGTGCATTGATGCCACACCGGATGAAGGCACTGGTGGACAATGTAAGGTGCTGGTGCAGATGACTGGTGATAAGAGCATGGCTGGCAGAGAGAGCAGTGCCCACACTGTGGAAAGATGGCATTGGTAGGTAGGGTGAGGAGCAGGAATGGACAGTGGACAATGTGATGAGCATACATTTGTGAGCATTGTGAGCATTATTAAAAAATAATTTCTATTTTCTATTTTAGTATTTCTAAAGCGCATTAGACCGCAAGGTATCAAGGCGCTATCAAAGGAGGACAACAGGAAGACCAGTGTTAGCCCAGACCATGCAAACCCACAGTAATAGTCCCTAGGCATGAGCCTAATCTGTAAAAAGCCAAGTTTTGAGTTGCTTCCGAAACGTTAGGTGCGAGCTCAGGCTCCTGATCTGCTCAGGAAGGGAGTTCCACAGCCTGGTCGCTGCCACCGTGATAATGTTTTACATTAAAGTTAGCACACCTTTTATTTGCAAAACCTGATCTGCTTCCTTACACTAAAGGATCCTTCTTCAGTGATGCTTTGCTGTACACCAGTCATGCCACTCAATATTGGGCAGTGTGAGTAGAATTGAGGCTGGTCAGCACTGTGCGATTCTAGGTCCAGTTGACAGTCGAAGAACTGTTATATGTTGACAGTCTCAGGTGTGGGCATTGGTGGGCTTTGGAGGGCTTGAGTAATCACCACATTGTCAGTTTACTTTCAGGTTGAGTAAATTAATAAAGTTACTAGTCCCACAAGATCTCAAATTAACATTGTTTTCTTAAAGTAGGAGTAAACCATATATCTTAAGTATTGTTTTTAATTCATCAAAGGTATTGCAGACTTAACTTTCATCATGTGGTGTAGCGGTGCTAAAATAGAGTCAGTGAGATGTACGGGGGTGCTTGGGACATTACTGACATTATTACAACTCTTTTGTCCTTTTAGAATCAGTGCTGACATTTGACGGATTCTGTCCCAGCAAAGCTGGGCTTTTAGAGGTGGTTCTGGCATTGCTTAATTTGAGCCAGAGGTTGCCGGTGGAGGCCACCAGCACTCATGTTTTTTGGGGACCTGCACTTGTTTTTCCGCATCAGACGTTTGCGGGACAAGAGAGGGGAAAACACACAATGCAGAAAGACAGAAAAAACATCACACTGGGGGAAAGCATGAAACTGCAAGATTAAGACAAAGGGGCAGGGAGTGCCTGGTCGTGAATTAAGGGCATGAAGTGGATTTAAGACCGAGCACCATGTAATAGCACTGGCCGCGGGCTTCTGAGCAGAGTCTTGGGCACTGGCACTCACACTTGTACAAATGAAGTCCTGATTCCTGACATGAGACTAAATGTGTATCAAAAAGAAGGACAGGGAGATTTGAGGTCAGTATACACTCTCCTAATGCATGAAACAAAAAACTAAAGTATACTGTTCCGTGTGTGATTCTAGAGAAACAGTCTCTCTAGCTTATAACAGGTCACTGGGAGCAAGTGCTCTTAGGAACAATTACCCTCACTCACCCTAGGGTGACATGCTTCATCATCGGGCTTTGCTCCATGTCTGCCTGGCACTGCAATGCCCCACGGGCCCCGCGAGGGGGCACTTTACAGGGGATCTTTTCGTAATTCGCTAGATAAAGTGACCGGACATAAAAAGGTGAATCCAGTAAATGTGTGTGAAGATTGGAAAATAAGTGGGTTTTGTTTCATGCGACTAATTGTGCCTGCTACAATTAATTTGCTTGAGTTTCTAGTCTGACATTTGACGTAATTGGAACCCGCATAGCTGGCCTTTCATAAGGAAAATTTGCCATGTGGCAGATAGTTTCAGGCCTTCAACAGGAGTTCATGGCATGTGACTGCTCCTAGACTGCAAGTCTTTTAGAGATGTCCTTGGCAGTTCACTACAGTACAGCCATTTTACCCCGTGCAGATCTAGACTTATAGCCAGCAACACTTTGCCTACGGGAAATTGTAGTTTTCATGCTAGTTGTGCGCCCAAAAATCTCAGCATGTGTATTGCTAATAAACAACAACTGGCTGCTTGTCACACTGGACATGGCATTATTGTCTAAGTAAATGTACTTTCTACTAATTTATACCTACTGTACAACTTGGGGGCATATTATCAACGGCCAGCGATAATTATCGCTGGCCGTGCTTAGCGACAGATTCCCTATCGCCGGCTATCTCTGGAATTTATCGCCCTGGTAGCGCGTTATTAACAACGCGCTTCTCCAGAGCGATAAAAATTCCAGAGATAGCGAGAGTTATCGCCGTTTTGCAGGGAACATCTCTGGTTTTCCAGCGATGTTCCCTGCAAAACGGCGATACCTCTGCTGATACGACCCTGTGGTCGTATCAGCAGAATCCACCCCCTATGTTAGGGATGGCTAAGTCAGGATTTTAGCAGACGTTAGATTTTGGCGAAAACGGCCGTTTTAGCGAAATCTAACCTCTGCTAAAATCATGTGGGCTGCCTTGTAAATATCGCGATGTGAACATCAGCGATATTTGCAACGTAGTCCATCCGGAGTACGCCCACTTTGCATCTCATTAGAGATGCAAAGATGGGCGTTGAGGAAAGGGCGATAATGCAAGGATTCACGCGATAGCGTGACCTTGCTGATTAGGCGATAAAATTATCGCCGCTTTTCGTCCGAAAACGGACGCAAAAGCGGCGATAATTGTTTATCGCCTCGTTGCTAATATGCCCCTTGGAGATTTGCATTTCGCTGGTTTCATCCGTGGAGTGATTTAGGGGCATATTAGCAAGACCCACGTTAAAATTATCGCCGTTTTAGCGGCAGGAAACTGTTGCTAAAACAGCGATAATGGGCTTGCTAATATGCGTTATAGAATTCCAATAGAAGCCCAGGTTAGATGTCCTGCACATCTAACCTGGGCTTCTATTGGAATTCTATAACGCATATTAGTTTCCTGCCGCTAAAACGGCGATAATTTTATCGCCGGTCTTGCTAATATGCCCCTGTATTTCTTCTCGGTGGATGTAACACAACTATACAGAGGTAAAAAGAGGCCAGTGCTAGGCCACGGGCAGGTGGGTCTCAACATTTAGAAGTCTGCATAATTTGTAGAAATTCAAAAGGACACAATCTCTGGCAAAGTAATTTACACACCACTTGGGCTGTGAGAAGATGAGGACAATTTCTGAAGCTTTTGGATTGAAAAATCATGAGTAGTATGAGGAGTAGACATGGTCAGCTGAATCAGAAGTAGACAGTGGTGGGCAGTGAGGAGTAGGCACGGATGGGCAGTGAGGAGCTGACAGTGGAGGGCAGTGTGAGAAGTAGGCGTTGGCGGGCAGACAGCTAGCTCGCCAGAAAAAAAATCACACTCAATCTGTACATACTGAACAAAAGAAACCATTGTTATGAACAAGGGTCTCCTCATTGGTCACCCTGCATCAGTCACGGGTCACCTCCCTTCCTCAGATGATCCCTTTACCTCATTCACTATTCACCTACCTCGCGCACGGACTACCCTGCCTCGTTCACTAGAGTAGCTGCTTCCCTCATTGCTAAGTATGGACCACTCCCTGGTCAGACTGTCGCACCACGGGCCATCAAGATTCATATTTACGGCCACAAATATGCTGGTCAAGGCTGATACCATGCCTAATATTTTTAGGTTCCATTGGCCTCCACTTTTACTAGTCCTGTACAGCTGGACATTATCACGTAGTCTACTTTTGTTTACTTGTTCCAGGCATGTGCTCAATTAAGTGGAGCATATACTATTAACTGTGTGCATTTCTAAAAAATACAACATAGCTTTATGCATTATGTAATTTTTATATATTAGCATGTATCAGCCATACTTAATTTAAGAAAACCATCCCTTTAACAAGCATCTGCAATGCAATAGGTCTCACATTTACGTGAGTTTGAGCTATTGGCATTGTAAATGACAATGCCTTTTATTTATGTTTTTAAAACATAAATAAAAGGCATTGCTATTTACAATGCCAGTAGCTTAAACTCTCGCAAATGCGAGAACTATTGCATTCCAAATGCTTGTTCAAAAGTGTGTGTGTGGGGGGAGGGTTGCAAACAGAAGGTAGCAGAAGGAACACAGACAGGGAGGGTGTGGGGAAGCAGAACTGAGGGTGTGGGTGTAAGTAAGCAAAATTGATGGCGTGGTGGGGTAAGGGGCACAAAGGGCATAGGGAAGCAAACGATAGACAGAGCAATGAGGCGGGCAGGGGGAGAAAAGCAAATGAGCGAGAGCAATGCTAATCTGGGGGTGAAAGCACACCCTTTACAGGTAATCTGATCCGACGAGCAAAGCACAGCGAGCTGCCACTTTGAAACTGGAGAACGGGTTCGCAGTTGCGGTTGCATGAGAGTGTGTCCAAAGAGACATTTGCAGCCAAAGAGTTTCTTTCTTTTTTGGATCCATTTCATAGAGGAACAAATTGAGAAAAGAGGGTAAGAGCCCTTTGTTAAAGTCATGGTTTTTAGCAAGTGAGCGGAGGAGCAAACCTAGAGCATTTAGCATGTTTAACATAGATGTTCGTTCAGAAAATAAACACGCCAGATCTAGCGGAATTTGCATCACCCACCTTTGACCTTCCTAAAGGCATCGCTGATTTGCCCCCTTCTGTCTCCCATGGCCCCTGAAGAGCTCCCCGTTTGCTATGAGTTAAACAAGCCGGTGGTCACAACTGCGCATGAGAGACCCTCCTGCAGTAAGAGAAACTGATTAAAGAAAATAGTGCTTACAGACTAAAGAAGACATACTGTGTAACAACTGAAGTAAAAGGGCCAGTCCTCATGGGAGGTTACAAATGAAGACAAGGCGGTATTAAGGATGGACTAACAAGCCTAATAACGAATCAGAAGCTAGCATTTACGAAGGGCAATGACACAAGCCAATGACAAATATGGGCGTAGAGTGGGCGGGGCTTCAAGTACATACTCCAATACAGCATGGCTCACAGAGCAGCGTATGCGCTGCCCAGGCTCACCTAAAAACGAAGCTCTCCTGAAATCATCCAGTAATATGAAGCCAAAGTAGGGCTTGTTCGCATGGGCATTTTACAAACTAATGAATATAGCTGGACTCAAGCACTCCAAATTGATTATGATTGGTACGCTGACTCTTATCTGGTTGTAGTAAGTTGTTGACGTGCAGGAAACTAACCTGAAGCATGAAGTGAAAATTGGTTATTTACGAAACATATTATCTCCTCCATGCAAAATCCACCACAGGCCCAGAGGAGGAAGGACTGCAACACCTTTAAATGATCCTCTTATCAGCAGAGCTCAGAGAGGGTAGTACCATCGCAGATGGTTTCTGGGGGCAGGAGGGGGCAGGTAAGGACTGTCTGCAGAGCATCCACCTTTGTGGTGTAGTCTTTCCTTTGTGTCAATGGTCCTCTCTCCTCAGGTGTATTTGACACTTGCAGTCGTTCAATGCCTCTTCCACACGGTCGGATCACAACTCGGAGATGCTGTGGGAGGATGGAAGGCACAAGATGGCTAAAGTCACCCAAGAGTACATCTCCTTTTTCACCCTAACCTTCACAGTTCCTGTTCCTTTCACCACCCATCAGCACTATTCCCTCTTTTCGCAGCATCACTGGAAATCTGCAGCAGAGGGCGGCAGAAAAGCTCCAAAGCCACCTCCATGCCAGTCAGCCCTCCGTGTGCCTCGTTCCTCTATGCTTGCCCCTTGTTGTCCTCCCCCCGTTAGCGTCAGACGTCTTCCGTTCAGTTCTGAGAGCTGCGTCATGAGACTCTTCACCAGGAGCACCAGGGACCTTGCCAGTTGCGGGGCTCTGGAGCTCAATACCCCGCTTGATGAAGTAGACAGGATTGGTCCTGCCACCAGGTGGGTAGCAGACTGTGGCACTTGCTGCTGCAGCCCCCTACTCAGACTATATAGCTAAGGACCACTCTCTGATGCTCGGAGTCCAGCTGGCTGGGGAAGCCGCCCATTAGAATGGACTATGACTTGCCAAAGGAGAGCAGGTCTCTAGGCAGGGTAGAAGGTGGGCTGTGAGCAGGGGAGTTCTTTGGCGGTCTCGGATGAGAACTGACATCCATCCATCCTTCCACCCACTGATACACTCATCCATCATCATTAATGGATCCACAGACACTGATGCATTCTTCTATCCAGTGAAAAACACGCATTTATTCACTCAGCAGCATCATTGCCACATTCATCAACTACGCCCCTACCTGAATCCATCTATCAACTTACAACTGGACAATCTATGCATTCATCCATGCAACTATGTGCACACACTCAAATATTCAGCTTTTCATCAAGCATCGATATATTTGTCTACCCACACACCCATGCAATCGTCCATCTATGCAGCCATCTACTCCCATTGGTGCAACAGCCCAAACAATTAATTAATTTCACTATCCACCCATATGTACATTCGCCTACCCACAATTATATATTCACCTATCTGATCAAAAACATGCATCCAATCACATCTATGCATCATTTCATTCCACCCACCAATGCATCTATAGACCCACACACATGCATTCACCAATCATTCCATTCACCTAAACCCAGATATTCATTCACTCACATCCAAACATTCATTCATTCACACGGACGACCTATTTACCTATCCATACCTCCTTGTATGAACCTACATCAATCGCACGTCCCAGCATCCATAGATCCATCTATCCACCCATCCATCGACCTGGCCAGCACTGTGGAAATATCTTGTCTGTGACTCTTTCAATGTTGTCCTTTGTGTATTGTTTTTTTGTATCGTATGTCTTTGTGTGCAGGTATGTCTGTATGCTTGCTGCTCTGTGACTTTGTAATTGTCCCTTGAAAATATTTCTTGTATAAAAGAAGACTAAAGGTAAAATGCAATATATTGTTCATCGTGTTTACAGATTTAAGGAACGACACCTCCCCTCCTTTATTTTCCAATTAGTACTCAAAGCTTTCTACCCCGGACTCCCCAAAACATTCTCTACTTTGCGAATCTCTCCATCTTGTGAGCTTGTCAGGGTCTCCAACCTTTTCTGCACTGGGAGCTCCTTATGTTCAATGAAACGCATTGAGAACTACTAATATTATTAATATAGTATAATCTCAACTGTTTTATATGTCTGTTAATTCAACCAAGCAAAAGCTTTCTATTTTAATAAGCTGGTCTGCACACTGGTGAGCTACTCAGAGGTAGCTGGAGAGCTACTGTAGCTCACGAGCTACTGGTTGGAGACTCCAGGAACCCAGACAGGTAATTCTGGCTCCACAGCTGGCTGCTTCCGGAAGAGAGGGAAAACATACTATTGCATGAGGCAGTGGTTCCAAATTTCGAAATGTTTACCGCACTGCATCTCGTTACCCGGTGGTTTCCTGCATCCTTCTCGTTAGCCTGGTTGTGTCATTTTCCAACATACACCCTGCTATTTAACCGTGGTTTGTGGTGTTGGGTTTGCTTCACTGTGACAGTTTTTGACAGGTCCACTGAGAAGCGCCTAGTGCCGCCAAGAGACAACGGAGATTTAAGCTGACTTTTTAACGCAAGTGCATTTGAACATAAGTCGTGCTTTGCATGGGAGTCGGGCAAACAGGCAGTCGGTGCGTTGCTTTTGAATGATCATCTTTCCCTGCATTGCTGCCCAAGAGTTGAAAGATGTCGGCACAGTCGGCTCCCTCCATTTACCAGGACTTAAAGTACCAAGACAGCAACGTCTACTCCGTGTTAGAAGAAGTACCTCGAAAGCAGCAGCAGCCTTCCGGGAATGGGCCAACTTTACAAGGTAAGGCACGTGTGCTCAGAATTGCTGCATTTCCTGCAACGGAGCACTTCATGAAAAATTAAAGCACCATGTTGTGAGACGGGCAGAACATAGCGCAGCACCAGATTCATAGGAGTACCTGCAGATGACAACATCAGCAGGGTTTGTGCTAAATCTGGATGTGCGCAGAACGCAGAGCCTCGTGCTGTGGCACATATGAGATTCTACGCTGTCTAATGTAGGCTGTACACAGAAGGTACACAGTTCAGCATAAACTCCTATGGCCATATTTACAAGCCCCATGGGCCACCAGTGAGTCACTTTTTATGATGCCTTGGCAGAGCAGAGTGCAGACCCGTGTCTTTTCATGGCCTCGTAGATATGGTGTAAGGCAACGCAGCACAAGTGGGTATGTTGCCTTAAACTGCGTCAGGGAGGCATTCCATGGGCATTGTAGTGGGTGTTCCAACGCAGCACCCATGGGTTTTGACGCATTCCCAGATTTACAAGGATCTGTAAACCTGGGAATGTGTCAAAACTGTACGCCTCCCCAGGGCAGGCGCAACAAGGAGAAATATCTTTATTTCTCTTCATTTTTTCCTCTTTCTATTTGTTCTACATTATGCAACATACATAGGGGCATATTTACAAGCCCCTATCGCCACCACAACGTCCCTTTTAGTGACGTTGTGGTGGCAATAGGGGCTTCACCTTATTTACAAGGCAGCGTTAAGCCACTTACTGTGGCTTAACGCTGCCTTGTAAATAAGGCATCCTTTCACGCTGTACTTAGCGTGAAAGGGGAGGGCAATGTGTATTGCGGCGGGAGTTCCACCGCAACACCCATTGATTTTTACGCTGACCCCTATTTACAAGGGTGGCGTAAATAGGAGGCAGCGCCAAAATTAAGACCAGGGAAAACCTGGTCTTAAACAGGGAAAACAAGGAGAAATGATTTATTTCTCCTCGTCTTTGCTGTTTCCATGTGTACTGCCTTGTGCAGCACACATAGAAACAGCAAATTGCCATTGATTGTTTATGTGCAGGAAGATGACCCTTCCTGCACATAAACAATCCCAAAAAAAATGAAGTTTTGTAACTTCTCTGTGTGCTGCATTAAGCAGCAGACAAAGAAGTTTCAGAACGCCATGAATGATTGTTTATGTGCAGGAAGGGAGACCTTCCTTCACATAAACAATAATTTTCCCCAACACAGACACCCTTGCACCAATGTGCAAGGTGCCTGCGTTGGCGCATGGCTGCTAATTGTGTGCTGGCTAAAAGAACAGGAATGCACTGTATCTTGTAAATAAGGTGCATTCCTGCCCTTTCGATTTGACGTAGGGCAGCGCAGCAAAAAGACTTGTGGCGATGCCCTACGCCAAATCAATGTAAATGAGGCTCCTAGTGTAGGCACAATCTCACGGATCAAATAAGTGAGTTATGTGCTGTAGGTTAAAGCATCCATGTTACATGTTCCTGTATCAGGTGATATCCCACTTGACCCCAAACTTGTACCTATTCTTCTTTGATGTTAGGATTTCATGCAACGCCAGATCACGCTATTTTAGTAAATTTGCCTTTGCCCCCAAACCTAAGGCTTTTGCTCTGTTTCACCGCAGACACGGCCCCATTGCATATGTTAGCGGGTGGTTAGCATAAAGCAGTTTTAGCGCGTTGCCAGGGTCAACTTTCAGTACAAAATAACTTTTGAGCTTGAAAGCAAAACTTTAGCTGGCTCTGGTGGGTTAGTGGACTAATACATCCACTCTATGGGCCAGCGTTTGACCTCATGGTCGGAGGTTTAAATCCCAGTGGTTCCACTTAGCCTTTTATCTTTCTGAAATCGATAAAATGAGTGCCGTATTGTTATTCAACACCAAGATACCCTTCTGAGTGAACCTGTGCTTTACAAATACACATGTGATATTGCTGTTCTTTGGATGCTTCGTATTGCTGAGCAACAGCTCTTAGGAAATTTGGGTCTTAATTTTTTCGTTTTTCATTTCTTTCTTATTCTATAAATTGGGAATATTTTGATGGTATTAAACAATTTGTAAATTAATTGAAAGCAGAACTCTTCTGACACGCATTTTCTGAAGCACATTGTTGAATGTAAACACATTTCACCTGAATGTTCTTTTCTATATTATATAAACTAACTAGGAAATACATAATTTTAAAGGGGAAGAGTAAACCGCAGAACAGTAGTGAGTAAAGGGTCATGGGAAGTTTAAGAGTTAGTCAACTTCAACCGAGAACCATGCACGCATTTTTAATGGCTGGAAGAAAGCAGGCACGCACACAGTCAGAAATGTACAACATAGGGGCATATTTACAAGCCCCTTTCTCCACCGGTGCGTCACGTTGCGTGACGCACCGGCGGCGCAACCTGCTGAATGATATTTACAAGCACAGGTAAAGCCTCCTTGCGTGACTTTACCTGTGTTTGTAAACATCGCCCCTTTTCACCCAACACTTTGCGTGTTAGGGGCGTGACATGGGTGTTGCTGTGGGTGTTCCCAAGCAACACCCATGTCCACTGATGCATTTCCAGATTTACGAGGAATCGTAAATCTGGAAATGCGTCAGAATGCTATGCCACCCTAGGGGTGGCGTAGCGAGGTGCAACGAGGAGAAATGTTTTAATTTCTCCTCGTTCTTTTCCTCTTTCAATGCGTGCTGCATTCTACAGCACACATTGGAAGAGGAAATCACCTCAAATGATTGTTTTTGTGCAGGAAGGTGCCCCTTCCCCACGACGCAGGTATTCTTGCACCATGGTGCAAGGGTGCCTACGCATTCGCATGGCAGTAATTTGTGTGCCATCGCATGGGGAAGCACAGAGCTGCGACATATTGTTGTAAATATGTTGCATCCCTGTGCTTCAAAACTAACACAGCGCGGCGCAGCAAAATAACTTGCCGCACCGCGCTGCGTTAGTTTCTCGTAAATCTGCCCCATAGAGTCTAACTGTATTTGACTGCTGCCACTGACACATGTTTTACTCAGATTAATGCGCTTCCTGAAGGCTTTGATTCGGTTGGAGTTGGACATAGGAGCCAGGATGCCCTTGCCGATAAATGAGTTAGTACACGAAGCAATACATCTGAGACATATTAATATTGTCCAACCGTTGCACATCATTCTCTCGGTAGCAGACCTTTTCTGGACCAGCTGCTCCTTAAAGCAAATTTCAGTGTTCCTAATCGATTTTAACTGCAAGTGAGCCCTTTTGAAATCCATTCTTTTTCTTCGGTCCCTTTAAGGTGAATTGTACAGCTCAAAATAATTAAGGAAGTCTCAATTATCATATCCTGCCCTGCTTCTAGTTTAGCCATCCATGGGTCCTCGCATCAAAAAGAAGCATTTTTCAACCAACCCAATTCAACCAACCCAAAACACCTGTTATTTTACCAAAACTATTTTGACATATCTTCTGTAAGGTGAGCTCAATTAATACAATCTTTTCTGCTAGCGAGACAGCTATTTTCAAAGAAGGTTAATTATCTGGTTGATACTAATTTACTGTTCGCAAATAGCCAATGTAAACACAAACATTTATTATACAAGCACATAGTACAAATGTGTCTTGGGTGGTGCTATGTCAAATGCGGTACAAGTGGAACAGCACCACCCACAAAACCGCCAAGTGCATGTTACTGTGTAAAAAGCAGGCCTCAAATGCGCGGGGTGCACCCCGCGTCTGTGCCAGCGGGCCAGCCATCTGAGCAGTGCCTGCGACTCAGTGACGAGAAGCGGCACCTGGCTTGTCTAGGAAGGTTCGAAGGGTTCATGAGCACCCAAGGGCATAGACTGCACCCTCTTGTTGGGGGTAGTCTTGTGTTCCATGCAAGGAATGGAGCATGTTGGAGCTGTGCGAACAAATATTGCCCTGCTATTACCATTGCACTTCTCCACTTCTTGAAGGGAGATACAGCTTCTGACTGAAACTTGAAACCCCTTATTGCAGGAACCAGTGGACATTTTTAAGCCTACCAAAGACCTGGGGGGGTCTCAATATTTAGACAAGATTTAACATTGATCTCCATGGTGACTGCGGATCCAGAACTAAATATGGGGCAACCCTGTATTCCTGGGAACCTGAGTAATCAATATTCTGAAATAACAATGGTTCCCTTGGAGGAAGCCTAAAGCCTAAGCTCGCTTGGCATAACAATCAACACACACACAAATATATGAATATAATAGCATTTAGCAACATATAGTAAAATGAACCAAATCCAAAATATATATCTCAATGATTATACATTGGATGCTACAGTGAATGACACAGTGAACGTGACATGTGAATAAAGGTGCACTGGGTGTAGCTATCAAAAAGAAAAAAGAAACACAGTAGACATATTTCCAATACAATTATAAATCATGACTCTTTTAGAGTACAGTTTGAGTAAATGGCAATAAACAACAGTCTGGCGAACAAAGCAAACACAAGGAGATGATGGACGGAGCGCTGAAACTTTTCAGACACTCACCCCCAGTCACAGATCTGGGTTGAATCCATCATCGTTCTTTAGCTCACTTCGCCACCCCAGTTCAGACACAGCTATATGCAAATCAGTCTTGACCCTGTGCCTCATGGAAACAGTCCAGCCCGAACTGCCAGGCCATGTCTTCCCTGGACCGGAAACAAGCATCCTGGAACCGGTTCCGGGGTAGCACCCCTCATCAGCCAGGCTAGCTTGAATCCAGTGGCAAAGTGAGCAAGGGACCTGTTAGACCTGGTACCATTGGCGTGGGTCTCCCTTCCATTTTTTCGCTATGCCTCCTCTGTTGTTGACATGTTTTTGCTGGTTTAGATGCTTTGGGCACTTTGCCACTGCTAATCAGTGCCAAAGTGCAAGTGCTCCCTATGATAAATTGATGTATGGATTAGTGACTCCATGATTGGCTTATTTGATTTACTGTCAGACCCTAGTATAGTGCACCGCGTGTGCCCAGGGCCTGTAAATCAAATGCTGCTGGTGGGCTTGCAGCACTGGTTGTGCCACCCACCGGAGCAGCTTGGAAAGCGTGTCTCAGGCCTGCCATTGCAGAGCCTGTGTGCAGTCTGGTACTGCCATGTCGACTTGGTAAGTACACCCACTTACCAGTCCCCAAACCTTCCCTTTTCTGCATGTTAGTCACCCCTAAAGTAGGCCTGCGGGCAGGGTGCATTGTATGTAAGAGGTAGGATATGCCCTGATGTGTGTGGCATGTCCTGATAGTGAATTACAGCCAATTTCATTTTTCACTATTGCAAGGCTACCTGTCCCTATAGGCCAGAATGGGCAGTTTGATTATAACCTCTTATAATCCTAACTGACCCAGGGAACATGGTAGAAAAACGAATTTAGTATGCCTGAACTCAGAATGATAAAATACATCTTTTAGTGAAGTTGGTTTTAACATTCTGTGTTTGAAAATACCACTTTTAGAAAGTAGGTATTTTCTTGCCTAACCATCCAGCCTGCCTCTGCTAGCTTGTGTATTGTATGTCTGGGTTTGTGAGTGACAGGGGCTGGGGGACTCCAGGAGACAGGGTGAGTCAGCACAGGGCTGAATAGACCTACCTGCATGTAGAGTGGTGGGAGGAGTAGCACCTGGGCCTGAATAGGGCTGTGCCTGCCTTCCACAATGCTGGCTCCACCTCCTGTGGTGCGTCTGATGTCCCTGGCCCACATTGACAAAGGAAGAAGGTGTGCACTGGCAGAATGCACCCAGAACTGGTTTGGACTAGGTTTGCCTTCAGAGGACAAAGGATTTGCTAGTATAAATATTGGGACCCAGACCCCAAGATTTTAGATCACTTCTGGGAATCAAGACGAATGTTTGCTGAGGAGAAGAACCAGGAAGCTGAAGGAGAAGACTACCCCTATGCTGCCTGTTGTTGGGGTTGGCCTGCAGTGGTTACTTTATTGCCAAAGAAAGGAGAAAAGGACTGAGTGTGCTTTCATCATCTTGAAGAAGAGCTCCAAGGGCTTGAACATTGAGCTTGCCTCCTGCCTGAAGTCTCAGGGATACAAGACTTCACCCCCAGCTCCCCTCCTGAATTCCCTTGCTGGGAATTGAAGTGCCTACTGCTGTTGGGCCTTCTGAGAGACTGCGTGTCGCTGGGAGCTGGAAGCGCGACGCAACGAAGAGGAAGCGTGTCGCCGCCGCAGCAGTTGTCGTCGCATCGCGGAGTAAGCGTGCCGCCGCTGCCGCCATCGCATCACCGAAGCGCCTTGCATCACCGGAGAAGCGTGCTGCCGCCACAGAGGACGCCGGCGCTTCACCGAAGAAGCGTGTCGCAGGGCCTGTCGCGGCTCAGAAGATCGCCGAGTTGCCGCACGGCCGTCGGGCGTGCACGCATCCCGTCTACGTTGTCGCACCGTAAGCAAGACGCCATTTTCTCGCATCGCCCCGGATCATCATCGCATCGGAACCGGGCCGCAGTAAGGAACCGACGCATCCTCCTTTCTGCGTGTAAGGAATCGAAGCATCACCTTCCCTGCGACCCTTTTGTTTGTTTTGCGTTACGCATCCAAAGGTACATTGAGAGTAAAGTGTCGCATTTATCATCTTTATGGAACTGAGCTATTTTCTACCATTTGACAGTCATATTTTTCGTATTGTATTGTGGATTTTTGTCGTTTGGGTCTTGTGTTAAGTCTATATAAAAATACTTATTTTTATACTACAACCTGTGTGGTGTCCATCTGTAGTGTTGTCACTGGGTTACTGTATGTGTTCACAAATGCTTTACACACTGCCTCTGAGATAAGCCTGCCTGCTCGTGCCAAGCTACCAAGGGGGTGAGCAGGGGTTATTTTAGTAGTGTATCCCCCTTACCCTGACTAGAAACAAGGGTCCCTATTTGGACAAAGGTACCTACCTCTGCCAACTAGAGACCCCCAGTTCTAACAGGACCCACGTCTGGGCATACCCTGTCAACTTAGGGTGAACAAAGCAAACACAAGGAAATAGGATGTCAGAGAGAGATACGTTGTCATTCACGGTGGAACACATCCAAAGACTGATCTCTACACCTTCCCTCTTCTCTACAATTTCCTTAAGCACCTCAGCAAGACAACAAAATGAGTCAGAGAAATGAATGCGCCTCCACAAAAAACACACAAGAACAGAGTTGCATGGCTTCTTTCTTTTGCAAAGTCTCAAAGCAGGCATAATATCTTGGGGCTTACAGATCAAAAATGTACCGGTGATATTTACAGATGATTCAGAGTACAAGAAAGGCTTCAGCTGTATCAGCACTAAATGCAGCCGGGACTTGATGGTGCATACCATTGAAACAGCTCAACGCATTTGTATGAAAGAAGCTGAAGAACTGGCTGAACTTACTCAAGCAATTAAAGACAATCACACTGTCAGTGAAGCCAAATCACTCTTGGAGAAGATCGAAAAGGAACTCACTACATTCAAGGACAACACAATTAATTTTAAATCAGCCAAACTTGAGAAAGACATCAAAACGTTTAACCTGGAGTCGGTTTATCCGTACTTAAAAGAGGACTTTTATACAAAAGCAGAATCCAGAAGGGCTCTGTTAGAATATCAAGGCCGGTCTAGGAACAGGTTCCAGACATTCTCTGAAACATCCTCTTCGGAGTCTACAAGTGAATCTGATTCAGACGAAGGTCCATCAAATCGAAATCAATCAAGGCCAAATTCTTTTTTTAGAGAAGGGCCAACCTCAAAAGAAAGTTTGCTTCAAACCTAAGCCTTGGGAAATGCGCACACGGTGCCAATTTTACAAAACATAACCAAGACAATCATCGAAAGAAGAAGAACAAGTCCTTCAATTAGGGCTGAAATTTGTACCAACATCTTGTTCGGACTTCACCAGATTGAAGACGGAAGCAATGGAATTCTTCCGCAAAATTAGACTTAAGGCATTCTTTTTATCCAGGGAGACTTCACTTATTCTGGAACCATCAGGCTTGGCAAATAAGTCCAGCTTCATCCCACCAGCCCATACTATCCCTAAAGAAGTTTTGGCATTTGAGAAGGTCGTCCTCTCTTCTAGTCAGCAACTCGAGAAGAGAAAATCTGGCAGTAAAAATAACCTGACCAGCGCGCAACACAAAGCGATACAAGCCTTGAAGGAAGACAACTCCATAGTCATTAAACAGGCCAATAAAGGGGGTGCGGTGGTGGTGTGGCCAAAAGCGATGTATTTAAACGAAGACATAAACAGGTTAATAACCTTTCCTGCTACAGACCAACTCAAGAGGATCCTTCATGTGAACTTATGGAACAAATAAGCCAAATAGTCAAGGCGGGCTTTGAACAAGGGATTGTCGGGATGAAGGAGTATGAATTGCTGATTAAGAAACATCCAAGGACTTCAGTCATTTACTTCCTCCCAAAGACCCATAAGCAATTACCGGAACCCCCGGGGAGACCGATAGTATTGGGGTGTGACTCGATACTGGAACCAATATCTAAATATGTGGACACATTCCTCAAAGAGTTTTTACCCGAGGTCCCTTCGAAACTACGGGATACCATGGACTTTATTAATAAAGTCGAATATACCCTTTTTGACCAATCAGAGCAATGGCTTGTCTCCTTTGATGTGGTTTCACTTTATACCCAGATCCCGTAAGAGGAAGCACTGGAAGCAATGGAATTCTTTTTAGAAGCCAGAACACGACCACACAGAGTCCCCACGAGTTTCATCCTACAACTAGCTGAAGTGGCACTCAAGAAAAATTTCTTCAGGTTTGAGGAGACATTCTACTGGCAAATCAAGGGGACAGCCATGGGTTGTCCCTTTTCTCCAGAGATGGCCGTACTCTTTATGGCTAGGTACGAGGACAAATTTGTCTATAATAACAACCCATTCAAGAAGAATCTTACCCAATGGTATCGTTATATCGATGATGTTTGGTGTCTCTGGAGTGGGACTGAGTCAGAATTAAACAACTTCCACGAGTGGCTCAACCATCGACATCCAGACATCCAATTCACCTTAACTAAGAGTCGTACAACACTAACTTTTCTAGACGTAAAGGTCTTTTCTCATCAGAACAAACTTGCTACTACGCTTCACAAAAAGGTGACTGACAAGAACGCCATCCTGCATTATCGCAGTTTCCACCCTAGGAACCTCAAAGACAACCTTCCTTATGGGCAACTTCTTAGGATCCAAAGGAACTGCTCCCGTAATGATGACTTCCAAATACATGTAGAGGCGTTCTGTGAGCAGATAAAGGAACGGGGGCACCCAAAAAAACTGCTGAAACATGCATTCAAACAGGCATGGTGTACACAAAGGGCCCGATTCACAGAACTAACTTACGACAAAATCCTAAACTTACTACCATTTTGGTATTCACAGAATGAACTTACTCATTTTGGTATTCACAGAATAAACTTACTCATTTTGGTATTCACAGAAGACACTTACACATTTTGTGTAACTTACACATTTTGTGTAACTTACTCATTTTGTGTAACTTACTCATTTTGTGTAACTTACACATTTTGTGTAACTTACACATTTTGGTATTCACAGAAGGCACTTACTCATTGATGAGTAAGTGCCTTCTGTGAATACCAAAATTGTTGTAAGTTCATTCTGTGAATACCCAAATGTGTAAGTTCATTCTGTGAATACCAAAATTGTTGTAAGTTCATTCTGTGAATACCCAAATGTGTAAGTTCATTCTGTGAATACCAAAATTGTTGTAAGTTCATTCTGTGAATACCCAAATGTGTAAGTTCATTCTGTGAATACCCAAATGTGTAAGTTCATTCTGTGAATACCAAAATTGTTGTAAGTTTAGGATTTTGACGTAAGTTAGTTCTGTGAATCAGGCCCAAAGAGTCTTTACTTATCAAAAAAGTCAAACCCAAGATGGAGAGGTTGGTGTGTGTCTCGACATATGGACCACACATGAATGCATTCCAGTCAATTATATGGAAAAATTGGCACCTTATACGGAATTCTGAACTTGAGATTGATGTCCCTCTCTTCGCTATGAAGAAGAATATGAGCATTGGACAAAGAATTGTAAGAGCGAACTTACCCCCCTCCAGTACAAAGAAAGACCTCAGAACAATGTTCAATATGAAGCCGTTGACGGGCCACCATAAATGTGGTACCTGTGTGAATTGCAGTAACACAATAGTGGGTATTGACTTCATACACAATGACATTAAGTGGACAAGGAAACAATTTTCCAACTGCAAGACAAAAAACATCATTTATGCAATTGTTTGTCCCTGCCCAAGAATTTACATTGGCAAAACTACGCAAGAGATTCGTCAATGCGTAGCGGAGCACCGATCAAGGATAAAAAATAAAGTTGTAATAGCACCTATGGTGAACCACTTCATTGACTCCAGTCACCACGAACTTGAGTTTAAATGGACTGTGTTATCAGTCATTAAACCATCACCAAGAGGGGGTGACGCTGAGGCTTCATTGTTAAGAAAAGAAGCCTACATGATAGCTCGCTTCAATAGCATCACCAGAGGACTGAATGAAATGTCAGAAATGGGTAAATGCTAAAACAGTTCCAGTCCAGGTTTTGCATTTCCAGTTTGCACCATGAATCAAATAATCTTTGGAACCATGTATATTTTTTAATACCAATGTACACACAAACCTTTAAAAAGATATATATGTTCTATCTTTCCCTTAGATTATGATTTGCTTAGAGCACAGCTCATTTTCAATAGCTTCACAAACTCACTTAACCATAATGCAATGGGATCATGTCACTCTTTAACTTCCTGTGACCTGGAAGCATTCTCGAGAGAATAACTGGGAATGAGACACCATTAGATGACCTTCACAGCCAATTGCAAGTACGACTATGTAAACTTTTACTACACGGATGCGCTAAATTCTTTTTATAGAATAAGACACACGCTGACACGTCCTTTTCTGTTACACAGAGAGACGTGATGCGGTCCGTTTCTGTGCGAACTTTAAAGGAAGCAACTCTTTTTACCGCTTTGTGAAATTTGCAGCGGAGCGGCGCTGTTCAAGCTATATGTTCAGCTATTGAACCGACTGAGAGCTGAAAGGAAGCATCAAAGAAAACATCGCCGGCATGGCGAAAGTAAGTGTTGCCTTTAGCCCACAAAGCTACAATGTATCTATTTAAATACTCTATTGATGTAGCACTCATTTCTGTTTATAGGCCGTCAAACCAAAGTACAACTAGGTTTCCATTTAACCGACAGCAAGCATTCTTATACCTTTTGTAAAAGCACCGCCCGTCTGGCGCAAATAAGCGCCTTTTCTTGTTCCTCCAGTTACAAAATATTTATATTTACCAAACCATGTGCATGACTGAAGGTGGATCCGTTCTCATTTTAGATCGTGCCATCCACATTTTAACCTGCCTCTTCTCGCCTGCAACGTGCAAATTTATTCAATCAGGTACTTTTGAGAAATCACCACAATACTTGAGTAATTGGGAAGTTTAGAGTCCCTCCTCGTGTATAATTCATACCCCCTTTTTGTTTCTTAGATAAACCAGTCCACGCCCTGAAGAGAATCCCACAAACCACCTTGGGAATCGAAACGCGTCGGCATTACACAACGCGGGAAGTTTCGCTTTTAATTAGGTTTCCCCCAGTAGAAATGTTATTTGAATTGTGTCACTACTGGGCCTAATGTCTCTTTTCCCCATGGGCAGCAGCTTCTTGAATTTGTTACACAATGTGGATGCTAAAGGTTGCCCTAGTAGCTGCTCCGTTTGTGAACTAAGACTGGTGATATAATGTTTAGATAATTGTTGTTATGTATCTCGCTTCATGTATTGTTTGTTACATCACATTACTTCATCACAAAGTCTGTATGTCTTTGTTTTATTTGTTGCCTTAATATGTATAATTTGCTCGACTGAAACGTATCCGCACTTACCTGACCCATGATTAAATGTGGAGTAAAGTGTACAGAGCGAAGTAGCAAATAAATGCTTCAAGCCAATATCAATTGAATTGATTAGTCTGTTAAATTGGTTTAGCAGCATTTGAATGTGAGGGCTAGGACACCCCCCTTTTTTTCTTAGTTCACTACGGCCCCGTCCAGCCGCCTAGGGCCAAACCCCTTGTTGCTATTACACTTTTAGTAGGTTGCCATTTCTTACTTTAGCCATTTGGTGCCTGCTGCCTGTTTCTTATCACAGTGACATCTGGTGACAGTTGGGTTTTGTGCATTCCCCCTAGACAGCCACACACAATGGAAGCTTAAGTGTGACTTGATGGGCCATCCTGGCAAGATGGGAGGGAGGAGCTGGATCCAGCCTCAGTTGCACTTGAATAGACTGTGTCCTCTCCCCACAAAAGGGGTAGTGAATCTGGAGCCACAGCAGGAAAGGAGAAGCTCTGTGCACTTCAAAGGCATGTTGTTGAAGTCTCCCCCACTTCAGAGGCACAACTGAGCATAAGTACTGGGCCTCAGACACCACCACTTCAGTACACTTCTGGACCTGTGGATACTCTGTCAGGAAGAAATACTGCTGTGCTACTGAAGGACCACCACTCTGCTGGACTCTTGCTTTGCTGGACTCCTGCTTTGTTGTGCTGATCTGTTGGCCTGCTGCCCTCCTGCTTTGGTAAAAAGGACTGGACCTGCATCACTTGTACCCGGAACCCAAAGTGACTCCAAGGCTAGCTGGCTGGCCTCCTGATCTGAAGTCTCAGGGGCATAAAAGACTTCCAACCAACCTGCTTTTGCACCTAGACTCTGCCGTCTGAGTCTGCCGTGCCAATGGTGCCACCCCAGTCCTGTACCCTTGGACCTGGGCCTAAGGTTTATCTCCAGTGAGACCGATGCATCCCTGAGCAGAACTGACACATCTCCTCGGCTGAGCGGTGCATCTTTGAGCAGAGCCAACACATCACCACTGTTGTGCAGACTGGACCTGCCACAAAAGGCTAGCATCACCACAGCCAGCTGCATCTTGGACAGGCATATCGCCTCGAAAACCACAGCTCAACGAAGCTCTACCTGGTGCAAGCTCCTCGCATCCCTCGTCGACAGCAGCCTCAACGACAATCTCCGTATTGCAGCTTCACTGCTCATTGGAACAGATGCTGCACCTTGCATCCTCGACACCGGACTTCGCATCACAAGCCCTGCAGACAAGATCCTCGATGATGACGCATCAGCAGCTTGCACCACAGCCTCGATGCATCTTGGAACCGATGCATCACCTTGGCTGCATGACACATCTTCAATGCGGGCCATGCATGTGCTCCCCACCCAGGTTAAGGTACTTTGGTTCAGCGGGCCTAACTGGGTCCCTGTATCCGGACCATGCTCCATCACAGTAGGCCTGAACTTCTGACTTTGTCCCGGTCTGGCGTGACCAGATATCCCAGAAAGCGCTTTTTGCTTCTAAGATCTACTTTTACCTAAAAACTTTGAAATTCAATATATCAGTTTCTACTTGTTGGATGTTTGTCGTTTTGGTCTTGTTTTATTTATTAAACTAAGCTCTATTTTTCTAATCTGCAGTGGAATCTTTTTATGTGTTGTTTTCACTGTTTTACTGTTTGAAGTGTTGCACAAATACTTTACACATTGACTCTAAGATAAGCGTGACTGCTCTGTGCCAAGCTACCAGAGGGTGAGCACAGGTTAATTTAGGATTTGCCTGCTTCTTACCCTGACAAGGATTGTGGTTGTTGCTTGACTAGGGCTCATGCCCCAGTCAACCTCCAACCCAATTTCTAACAGGTCCCAAGTCGAAACCACTGTCAAAATGATTGCTGTGAATTTTGGGCCTCAACGCTGCCTCTTTAATCCACTACCAGACACTCCATGCCCCTTATTTCACTCTTTTCGACTTTCTATTCATCCGTCTTTACAATATGTGTATTTTTGCCTCTCTTGCTCTTGGCAAATAACTGATGTGGAAAAATAAGTGCCAGTCCACAAAAATAAGTGCTGGTGAGCCCCAACAGCAACCACCAACTCAAATTAAGCACTGCACATTACTGAAGAAAGAAAGGAAAAATAGAGCGAGAGCACTGGTCCTCGGCTCTCTTCTCTATCCTAAAAAAGCTATGGTTTGGGCAAATACATACCTTCGTGCATATTCACTAACTTTTTGGGTGCCTTATATTTTCAGGTGTTGCTTGGTATTCTACTACTTTTCTGATATCTCATTTCACATACCAGGATTCTTTTCAATTGGTTTTCAGGTCATCTATATATGCCAGCCTCAATACAATTTACATATTGTATTTGGTCGTGGTATTTTTTTTTAGTGTTTTGTTGTTTTCTATTTATTAAAGCAAGACTTTAAGAGCATGATGTTCTTACCCTTGGCATTGCTCATTTTGAAGGTTGTGACTCATGAATGAAGAGCCTTAAACATATGTTTGAAAGGTGATGTAAGAATGTGATCCGAAAGCTGGATCAAACATGAATGGGTACTATGACTCAATGTATTCTGAAAGGCAGGTAGACATTTCCTTTAACCTAATCTCATTGAAGCCACTGGGGGAGGGCAGGGTCAGGGTTCTTCTGTGTTGTGCTGCATAGATTCAGAGTTATCAGTGATGACATAAGTAATGGTGGAGAGCCTGTACCAGAACCTTTCAATCAATCATACTCTGTTTTAGACAACCCCCCTAATGTAGCTATTCACATGCATGTAAAGAGGTATTTACAAAGCCACTTTGAATTCGAAGCTACAAAACTACAGTATACAGAAATGCAACTATGCAGACACAAGAAAACATCTACAGACATCAGGCACACACAGACCAACCCATCTATTAAAAATCCATGTGAAAATACCACACATAAGTGCACCCAGGTCCACAGGCCTACAAGCATTCACGCATAAAACACTACAGGTATCCAGTCCATTGTTCACCTGACATGCAGTCACCTGTACACACAGACCAAGGGAGGTGCTATGTTAAATTGGTTGCTTGTTTAGTGGTTCACCCCGCAGAAAGACTGCATAAAAATGCAAGACATAAATTAAAAAGAGGTTGTTAGAAATGGGGTTTCTGGTTGGCTAGTGTATACATCTAAGCCAGGCAGAACCCACCACTCTAGTCAGGGTAAGGGAGCTACACCCCCAAGATAACCTCTGCCCACCCCCTTGGTAGCTTGACAGAGCAGTCAGGCTTATCCCAGAGGCAATGTGTAAAGTGTTTGCACAACACACACACACACACCAGTGACACACTAGGCACACCACAAAGAGACTCCACATAAGGTTATATGAAAATATCCTTTGTATTATACACCAAACACATTAGCCACACTATAGATCACTTTGCCCTAAGGCAATGGTCATCACATCACATGTTGTGCACTGGTCATAAATCACTTGATAATACGTAAAGCACGTTTAGACTACCACTCACATAAATTACTGTGCCACTAGGCATGTGTCATAATACATGTAGATCACATAAATCACTTTGCCATAAGGCAATTGTTATAAACACACCAATATGTGTAGTACAGCATGTACTTGAAAGTTGCTCATGAGTCACTTTGGTCAACATATGGGGCCCAAGATCACTTTGTTCCTCAGGTAAAACATATTAGGCCCAATATCATTTTGCCTGCGCACTCCAGGCTGGTATGGCTACACCGAAATGTCTCCTGCTGGTTTTATCAGGAGCAGGCAAATGGCGAGAATTACTACAAGACAAAAGAGGGAACAGAAAACTGCCCATATCTCCCTCTTGGGATTAGCACCTAAGTGCTACTCACTCTGTAGTACACTGTCCTGGTGCACTAGCACTGATTGGCATATGCGGGCCGCCAACCCATACCTTACTCATGGGTGTGGCGAACCTACCAGTGACCACGATGCCTCGGTGGTGTAATCACTGAGGAAACCTCGCTGTGCTCCTTGGTGAGCAATCCTTGATTTAGCCAGCTGCCCGCGACTGCACGGCCCCCTGCTCACCACGCCTGTGGTCGTCCTTTAGCGCGGTCCTCGCACAGCTTTGTTTGAAACATCAGCTCCCGCAAGACAGCAGCGGGACCCGGAGTGAAGTCTCTGTCAATCCGCTCCCTGCTGGTCTCGTGGCCGTGGGGGAAAGGGGCAGGCCCGGCCTTCCTCACCGGCCCCGCCTCCCGCAAGTCACCAGCGGAGCTCCTCCGCTGTTCCTGTGCATCCTGCCCTGCTCCTAAGCGGCTGGGGCATGTACTCCCAGCACATTGGGGTTGCCACGGAAACCGGGAGGGGCTCTCCGCTACTCACAGCTCCTGCTGTGCTCAGTGCTATTCCAGCGGCACCACAGCCGCTTTACAGGGCGTTCAGCAGGTCTTTAGGAGCACTCACCCTGTACTGCAAGTAGGATCCTGGTCAGCAAGTCTGATTTCTCCTGCATGACTGAGGCACCTCACATCGTGTAGTTCTCCTGTGCCACCTCAGCAGCCCTCTCCCAGCACTCCACATTCAAGCTCTCCCCTCCTGTGGCAATTTGCAGCACACGCCCTCCTTTTTATGCTGACACCCGGCAGGGATAAAAATGGGCCACACACGCTTATTGTTCTGAAGGTTATTGCCCAAAACAGCGCTCACCATGCGCTTTCAGACAAACCTGGCTGCTTCCTTTTCCTCCACATAAGGAAATACAGCGAAGGGTGAACAGCACTCCAGTCCTCCTTTGACGTCTTTTATCTCCCTAAGACTTCTAACAGAAGGCAAGCACACACAAGCCCTTGGCGATTTCCTTCCCAAGCAGGATACCACAGCAGGGCAAAAAGAGTCAGTCCTTTTTCTCCACCACAGACAGAAGCAGCAACTGCAGGCCACCCAACCCCTCACTCAGAAAATGCAGCGCTCCTCACACAGTCCTCGTTCTCTTCTTCTTGGCAGAGTGCTCTTGTTCATGGAAGTAATCTAAAGTCCTTGGGATTTAGGTGTAATACGTATACCCCAAAATGCCATTGTTCTCTTTTTGTAAGGGTCTCTGAACCCTGTCCAGACCAGTCCTGTCCTCCTTGGTGCAGCATGACCACAGGGGGTGGAGACAGCATTGTGAAAAAGGAGACACAGCAATCAGGTGCAAGCGAAACTCCTCCCATCACTCTAAATGCAGACCAGGTCTATTCAGCTTGTGATGAGTCACCCAGGCAAGGCAAGGCACACCTCAACCCCCCCAGTGACTGTCTAGAGTGAATGCACTTCCCATCTCCTGTCACTCAAACACCAGAAGCTGAATACACAAACAGCCAGAGGCACACAGAATGGTAAAGTAAGAAAATGCACACTTTCTAAAAGTGGCATTTTCAAACACAGAATTTAAAAACCACCTTTACCAAAAGGTGAATTAATAAATTTGTAGTTCAGAGAGTCTAAACTCTATTTCCTACTTTGTCCCTATTGCAAGTTACACATGTAAAAATGGTACAGTTCAACCCCAATGATAAGCATTAAGGGACAGACAGCCTTTCAATAGTGAAAAATGAAATACACAGTATTTCACTATCAGGACATGTCACCCACACACACCAGCACATGTCCTACCTTTCACATACACTGCACCCTGCCCTTGTGGGTATCTTGGGCCTACCTCAGGGGTGCCTTACATGTAAGGAAAGGGGAGGTTTGGGCCTGGCAAGTGGGTGCACTTGCCAGGGCAGCGTGGCAGTTTCAAACTATGTGTGACAAGTGACTTGCCTTTTAGTGCAGCAATGAAATTATTATCATCAGGGTGGGAGACATGAATACAGCTACATGAATGTTAATAAACAACCACTCAATAAATTCCTTTCAAAGATGTAGTAGTTTAGTTTGTTGTACTAAGGGGAGTTGCGCCTATGTGTCACTGAAATGTAGTAGTTTGAATTTTAAAGTGACTTTATAAAATGTTTATAAGACGTTTGCTGCATGATTTACATCATTTACATGTCCGGACCGTTAGAGCCAAGACAGACCTTGGCTTGGCTCTGGCTCGGCTTGCAATCTAATTTCTTCACTTGCCCACGTCTAGAGTAGAAGAATCCATTCTACCCAGAAGGAGAGAGCAGCGGAAGGCCTGCTCCTCACACCCATAGGGGCAGTGGTAAAAGTCACCATGCCGCCCCCATCGCTTCTATGGCAGGCAGTGGATAGGCATGAGAAGAAGGGGACTGGAACGAAAATACGGAGACTATTGGTGGGCAGGCAGGGGCAGTCAGGCCAGCAGAGGACAAACGAATGGACAGTCAGAGAAAAGGCAGGCGAGGCGGCTGAGGCAACTAGAGGCCAGGCAGGGTACGAGCCATGGGGGTGAGGAACAGTCAAAGGAGGCAAAAGAGAGTTAGGGACAGCCAGAGGCCAGACAGGCAGATCACCCACATGGAGTAGGCAGATTACTAGGCAGTGGTGGGGCATGGCAGGCGCTGCAGTCAGAGAGCAGGAGCAGACAGAAAGGGACACCCAGGGGGCTGGCAGGGGACGGGGTAGTTAAAGAACAGTGCAGGCTAGGAGGGAAGCGGCAGGGTCATTCAAGGAATGTGTTAGGGACAGGGTTAGCAAAGCAGCCAAGAAACAGGAGACATGGGGGAGTATAGGACGGTCAGGGGGAAGTAGGCAACAGGGATGGACAGAAGGGGCAGGCTGAGGGCAAGACAGGAGCAGTGATGGAAGGAAAGGACAGTCAGGACACAAAGGGAATAGACATGGACAGAAACGGCAGTCTGAGGACACGAAGGAAGCAAGCATGGAGAGAAGGGGCATGCAATGGGCATGTAGGGAACAGGCATGGACAGAAGGGTCAGTCAGAAGGCATGGGTGGAGCAGCCATGGACAGGAGGGGCAGTCTGAGGGCACGAAGGGAACAGGCATGATCCGAAAGGGCACTCTTCGTGCAGGCCCAGTCACAAGAAAAACAAGAGAGAGACGGGTGTACAAGAAACACCGTTAGAGGTGGCTCAGGCTGCAGCTCATCACAGGGAGCCCCAGGTACAGCTTCCCAGAGGAAGGAGAGAACAATAGTTATGCAGTGCTAAAAACAAATGCCAGATCACGGCTTGCCAGCTATGGTAATTCTGGACCCACTTGTCGATGCTGGTCAAATCCTTGCGCTCTGCAGCCGTTAGGCTGGGGCAGTCCTCCTCCTCCTCGATCTCGCTGGCTTTACTCTCTGCCATTTTCTTTTCTTCATCACAGAGAGTGGCGGAGGTGGCGAAAGCAGCGGAAAGCAATACCCCACAGAACTTTAAGGAAATGCATGCATGTGGGGCAGGGGTGGAGGATGCTAGTGCATGACAGCCTCAGGGGAGGGAGCAGGCGCATCGAGGACTCAGCCCAAAACTGCTTCCTAGGATCCTGGCACTCGTGGCGAACATCATGAGCGGACACGGTGAGAGAAGCTGACACGGCACTCCTAAGGGCAAACCAATAACTGTTTAGAAACAAAAGTCCAATATGAGAGAGATGTAAGGCATTTGATGTGAATGGAAATTATGCTAAAAACAGTAGCATATCCATGTTTACTTTCGGCACCAGCACAAAGTTGGTGTAATTGTCTGACACACTTGCACGGCGAAAGCACGTCCCCCCTTCCCCATGCGCAGCCAGTGATAGATAGAGCTAACGAAAAGCAGGACGGGATAAGAAAAAATTTAAGCAGCTACAGACGCCATGCTGATAAAAGGCGTGCGGCTGTACACATACCCACAGAAGTACCCGTTGTAAATAAAAAAAAGTTCCAAAGGCACAAAATAAAATGGCACAAGTGGAAGCGGACAAGTCCTCTGGCAATACTCCATGGAAGTTAACAATTATGAAAAAGGTGGGACACGCAGCAAGCATTAGCCACTTAAAAGTAAGGCATTTTGAATGACACTGACAAAAGCAAATCGAAAGCAGGAGGTGGGCTGTGAGCCCACTGAGTGAATACAGCATGTCTCAAAGATAGCGCAAGCGCCCTGCCTAGGATCGACCTAAAAAAAGCAGATTTGTATATAAATTTAGACACCAAAACCAAGTCAATCAGATAAGTATAACCGGATTTTTGGATTTTCAAAGCAAAACTAAATCAGTGCAAAACAGTACTGCCAAACGTTATCATTGCGGTCAATGGTAAAAAGCACTAGTGAAAATCGGTCACTTGCAGGTCGAGCTGCATGGAACCGAAGGAGGGTAAACTTAATGTGGGTCCCAGGATCAAGCCACAAAAGTCAGATTGATTTTACCTGGCTCAAGAAGCCCGGGTTCAGAATTGTCCTGGCTGTTCATGGTGCTGAAGTGTAAGTCGCGGGGGAGCTGGTTTTACCGCTTACACTGTGCTGGTGGGGAAATGGGTACAAAAAGTCAACAACGAAGCAACTGCTGATGTCAGATGAAGGTTTTGCAGAGTTCCCTTGAGCTGCAGCGTTGAGTAAAGGGGGTGGTTACCGGACTGGAGACCAACAAACCTTGACAGCGGTAAGGTCAGCAGAAAGTTATTTAGACATCCGGAGGTCCTGGGAAAAACGGTAGGTGCCTGAAACTTGCTGGAGGTCAAGACTACATTTCCCACAATCCACTGGACCACCTACTTTTGGACGATCCCTTGGAGGGCCCGATGACCAGCGATTCTTTGGTTCCGGTACATTGTTTTTACCTGCCATGTCCAGGGGACTGATGCCACTAGTCTAGAGGAGTCTGGAGTTGCCTTTGGCTCTCAAAGGGGTCTCTCTGTCTGGGGGAACCAACTTTGGTTCAGGACGAGTCGTAGTTGTGCAGTTCCAGGAAGGTTGCCACAGGTGCAGAGTATCATACCTTTGCTTTGTGCAGATCCTGTTGTCGCAGACACAGGTCTCTTCTTTGTCCTTTGTTGGAAGTCAGATCAGAACTGAGGTTCTGGTGTCAGGGGTAATACTAAATATTAGATTTAGGAGCATTAGAGGTGTGGGTGCAAGTGGCCAATGGGCTGCTAGTCTCAGCAGCTAATATGCCCCTGAGGTGAACACATCCAGGGGTGCATGTCACCTTTTCTACCCAGAACCCTCTATTCTATCACTTTTACAAATGGCAGAATGTTCCTCAGCTGTACAGACCAGGTAGCCCACCCCAGAGGTGTGGCAAGCCTTCTGGGGGTTTACACCTCCTGAATACCTAATTTTCCTGCCTAAGTCCAAGTGCAAATACGCCTGGTGCAGGAGAAAGACTGTTTCCTCCTTTGGGAGGAAGCCTCTGGTTGCATATCACAGGTGGTGAAGGCTTTGAGTCTCACCACCTTGTTGTGCCACTTCACTAACCATCCTGTCAGGGAGGTAGGTGTGACCTCCTTCCCATCCAGGTCATTGTTTCTGATTCCTTGGAAAGTTCACATCTCCTGGCAGGGAGTCAGATTCCTGTCTTGGGCAGCAAGTTCCAGTAGACTCTCAGATTTATAACCTTCAGCATTGGAGCAAAAAGTAGGGGGTGACCATAGAAAAAGGGCACTTATACAAACAGATATCAAACAAGCAGGTACACATAGGGAGGAAAGGAAGTGAAGACACACATGTATGGAAGGACAGATGTTTATTTACATTTATTATATCTTTGTACTCTTCACTACTGAAGTCAAATTTGAAGTAGAAGAAAGATGTGTGTCAATACCTAATCAATCCTTAGCCTCCTCTCAAAGAAAGCCCCTCCTTAAAGAAATTCCATTTACAAGGTGTTGGAATGCTTCACTGTCTGTGCCCATTCAATCACTGTCCTCTTTAGAATGACCACCTGTTGTAACAATGTGTGTATATGTGTGGGGATTCGTATACAGAGCAAACGTAGCTAGGAAACAAAGTAACAATGAATGGAACAAGCATGTCTTCAGTTTCCTCCTGAATAGCAGGAAGGTTAGAGCAATTCAGAAAACAATAGGGGTTGTTTTAGCTGATCCTGGGTGAATAAATAGAGAAGGCCTGCCTTCAGGTCTTATATTTCCTTTTTTTTCTTGTTTCCCATCTGGCAATGTCTAGACTCCTGTGCGACAATGTTTTCCAAAGACGGCTAGTTTCTATACTAGGTATGCTGAGGTTTATATTCTGAAGGCCTGTTTAGGTGAGGCAGCAGGTATTGGTAATGAAATGGCCTGGAAGGGGGAGACAGCGAAGTTCCTTCACTATTGGGGTGATGAGTTTGAAAGTAGTTTCTCCTTTTACTTGCAATGCACTCTACAATCAAATGCAAAGGACTGGATTAATATTTTGGAGGTCAAAGCAGGTGACTGGTCATGCCAAAAATAAAGGTGTTTCTTTGCTGCTTGTGGCCTTTGTGTTGCCTCCCTGCTACTGCCCTGCTGTCACCGCTACCTAGCACCCGTGGAGATCCCTGGTGGGACGAGGGTCCCAGGGTTAACGCCATCTAAGCCTTCACACTCTGGGGTGGACTGCAACCCCCAGAGTGCACCGCTGTTCTCCGCAGCTGCCGCGAGTGAGTGGGAGGCGGGGCCAACGCGCTCATAGCGCAGCCTCTCCCACCGCGGTGCGGGTGTTTCTTTGCTGCTTGTGGCCTTTGTGTTGCCTCCCTGCTACTGCCCTGCTGTCACCGCTACCTAGCACCCGTGGAGATCCCTGGTGGGACGAGGGTCCCAGGGTTAACGCCATCTAAGCCTTCACACTCTGGGGTGGACTGCAACCCCCAGAGTGCACCGCTGTTCTCCGCAGCTGCCGCGAGTGAGTGGGAGGCGGGGCCAACGCGCTCATAGCGCAGCCTCTCCCACCGCGGTGCGGGTGTTTCTTTGCTGCTTGTGGCCTTTGTGTTGCCTCCCTGCTACTGCCCTGCTGTCACCGCTACCTAGCACCCGTGGAGATCCCTGGTGGGACGAGGGTCCCAGGGTTAACGCCATCTAAGCCTTCACACTCTGGGGTGGACTGCAACCCCCAGAGTGCACCGCTGTTCTCCGCAGCTGCCGCGAGTGAGTGGGAGGCGGGGCCAACGCGCTCATAGCGCAGCCTCTCCCACCGCGGTGCGGGTGTTTCTTTGCTGCTTGTGGCCTTTGTGTTGCCTCCCTGCTACTGCCCTGCTGTCACCGCTACCTAGCACCCGTGGAGATCCCTGGTGGGACGAGGGTCCCAGGGTTAACGCCATCTAAGCCTTCACACTCTGGGGTGGACTGCAACCCCCAGAGTGCACCGCTGTTCTCCGCAGCTGCCGCGAGTGAGTGGGAGGCGGGGCCAACGCGCTCATAGCGCAGCCTCTCCAACCGCTGCGCGGGACGCGCGCGGGAACACAGCCCGGACGAAGCCCGGACCAAGGGCGGGCCCGTCTGTGCCCGTCCGGGGCCGTCAGAGGCCGGGCTGGGCTACCTCTCTGACATCTTGTATTTGCCGCGCCTTGCAATGGTGAGTGGGGCCTCATATTAACTTTATGTCTACATCCATCATGGGCAAACGCAATATCATTCCAGCATTGCGCAATACTACATCTATAGATAGTATGTTGGAGAGAGCAGTTGATATTGTCAGTACCGAAATTGAGCTAACTGAGAGGCGCTTGTCCCTGGGCTTAATGAACCCTCACTCATCGCTACAAATTGAGAATATTGATAACTGTGACTCTCAATTAATGTTGCCCATACAAGCTGACCATAGTTCACACTCACTAACTCGAGAAAGTGAATTGGGGGCAGAGGGAACCGTGGCCTCCGGACATACTGGGGTAATGGAGGACCCTGCACCTTCGACGCGTTCTAGGGACATTTTGGCATCGGCAATTGTGAATGTATCCCCGATCTCAGAAGTTGCCGGGGCAAAAAGGAAAAAGAAAACAGTTAAGCCGGTCTGTCCCAAACGGAAACAACCCCCACGTCTGAAGACCCAGTGTACTGCGTTAACTACATGGATTCAGGGTCCGTCAGTTCCATCCGATTTAGTGACCACAAGCACCTTGGATGATTTAACACCTTTAGAGACATTAAATCACTCTGTACATACTCAAACTGAATCGTTACCGACACCTTTTTCTAATCTCAGACTTGGTGACACTGCTATTGATATTATTATTGATACAATGTACGAACGAGTTAAAGTGCTTGTAGATAAGAGTTTTGCTGCTCTATGGAAGCGTTTAGATCGTTTAGAATCTTTAACTAATAAGCTAAATCCGCCCTGTACGGCATCCAAGCAGTTATCTTTACAGGGTAGCACTCAAAAAAAACAGACCTTGAGTGATGGAATTTTTAAAGATCCTAAAGATCAACAGGGGATTACAATTTTTACGCAGCCTCTAGTCTCTTGTGATACCTGTCGTAAAGTTACAGACTGCATCCCTTTTAAACCTTGTACTGACCCTGTTAACACCAAAACGTAGCCTCTAACTCTACATTCCATTCGCCTACTCAAAGTTTCAATCAAGTGCTCCCAATAGCTCCTGTTAATACTGTTAATATTAATGTTAGTGGGTATGCTGAGTCAAGCAAAGATGTTTTAAGTTTACCTCCAGCAGCCTGCCCGTATGTCCTGATTCTCGCAGGGGTTCCCCCACTAGAGAAGAACAAACCTGAGTCTTGGGACCAATTACGGAATAAAAGTATTGACTGGTTGGCTAAACATAAAGGGTACAGGAGGTATAATATAAATGATATTATAATGGTACGTAGGGTTGGCTGGGTTGGACCAGCAGAAAAAATCATTGAAGGAGACTGTATTGTCATTAACTTTCGACAACCAATACTTGTCAAATCAATTTTGACGGCCAAGGAGACTAACTGCCCCTTACCAACAAATATTCGGGCATTGCCCCTTGGCTTTTTTTATAGACCAAATTCTGAGCAGCAACCTTTAATTACCCCTTCATTTCTCTCATCAAATAGGTTCTCCGCCCTCTCTGATCTTGATAGCTTAGATTGACCGTCAATTATACCAAAACTCACTGATGTTACCCCTTTGACATCTATGTTGGCTATCCCAGAAAATGATGGCTTTGAGCCTGTGGCTATTTCAGAGAATGATGGTTCTGAGGCTTATGACCCAATGTTACATGTGTTAAGTTGGAATGTCGCCGGCTTGGCTTCTAAACTAAGTAGCGATGATTGGGTCAAGACGGTAAATAAATATGACATTCTAATGTTTCAAGAGACTTGGGCGACAATAGGGTTATATCTTGAAGGGTATGAATGCTTTAATATTACCACACCCCCGCCTAAACAAGGTAGACCCTCGGGTGGTTTATCTATCTGGGTGAGCATTGCGTCGGGTGGCAGTGTAAAAACAATCCCCACTAAAAATGTTAACATCCAAGCATTGATATATACACGGGGGCTTCGATTTGTTTTATTAATTTTTATAATAATGATTTTTTAAGTTTACCGAATCCAAATTTTGTTAACCTTTTTAACTTTATATCGGATATATCTAATTTTACAGGAAATCAAAAACTTGCTGGGATTTGTCTGGGTGGAGATTTTAATGCAAAGATTGCAGGGGGAAATATTTTAAATTCCCCTTGTCATTCTTTGGTCAACCCATGCAAAAGGGGGCTTGAGTTATTGGACCATTTAATAAATAATAGCTTGTTAAGTGTTATGGACATCGCAGCTGTAAACAATGTGGATAGCCCCATACCCACTTATAGAGGTCATGGCTGCGCCTCAACAATAGACTACGTTTTATAACGGGCACACTAGAAGATTACTTAGTTAAAGCCGAGGTTAAACCATCTACTTTTGGGGATCATAACCCAATTTCAGTTTTATTCAGTGTTGCTCCCAGGCCTGATCCTAGAAAAGAGATAGGGGCCGGTAATATAGTATCCTCAACAGATAATTTAAGGGTTAAATGGAAAGGCATTAATAATGATAGTGTGTTTCATAAAATGTTAACAACTCATCGATCACTCTGTGAGACTTGCCTTTCACCTGTTGATCCTAATCCAGAGGCAGTTTCCTCATTTGTTCAATTATGTGCAGGTGTTAAAAAATTGATTTCTGGACCAGTACTCGCATCCAACTCTAACCCTAGGTGGTTTAACAGCATTTGCTCTCGGGCAAATAGAGAGCTTAGAGCTGCTTTCTCAGCTTCCCCTAGGGATGCAAGCCTCATTAGATCATTGAGGCTTGTATACAAGAGAGTGACTAAGCAGAGGAAAGATGAGATCCTAAAAGGACAATGGAACAACTTGGCTTGTGCTGCAAGATTTAATAACTCAAATGGTTTTTGGACAGTGGCCAAGTCACTGAGATCATTGGGCATTACACTTACTCCTTTAAGCTGTAATATATTGAGTGAAGCTTGGGTAGCCCACTTTTCCAACATATATGCAGCTACGCCTCAGTGTAAAGACACCGATGATAATTTTATTGTCACCCGAATTCAAATATCAATATCGGAGGTTGAGGATGCTATCGATCAAAGTTTGGGTAACAAGGCCCCTGGCCCAGATGGGCTCCCTATTGATCTTCTAAAATCTAGGCCAGAGTTCTGGGCCCCTCTTTTACTCAATGTTTTTAATAATTTATCAATAACTGAAATCCCTAATACATGGTCTACATCTGTTATTGTTCCAATTTTTAAGAAAGGAGACAGATCCAACCCGAGTTGTTACAGACCAATTTCTTTAATCGATAATACCCTTAAGATATTGGGGAGGATATTATTTAACAAAATTAGAATCTGGGCCGAGGAGGAAAACATTTTAAACAGATGCCAGCTAGGTTTTAGAAGCAATCTTGGAACGGTGGAACAGTGTCTTAACCTTAATTTGATTATAGGTAAATACACCATAGCTCGAAATGGCCCCATCTATCTGGCATTTATGGACCTTACCTCGGCCTTTGATTTTGTTAATAGATCACGGCTTTGGAAATGCCTTTTAAATTACGGGTTGGATGAGGCTATAGGGCATTTTTTAGCATATTTACATAGGGATTTAAAGGCAAGGGTGAGAATAAATACAGAAGGGGCAGTCTCAGAGGATATAGTGGTTGGAAGAGGTGTAAGACAAGGGTGTGTCTTAGCCCCACTCTTGTTCATTTTATATATTAATGAATTACACAATGTGTTGTCTGAACTGACTATAGATGTCCCAATGATTAATGGCAATAAACTGCCCACTCTTTTATATGCGGATGACGCGGTTTTAATGGGTCGTACACCCAATGCACTGCGAATACTAGTTAGGGGTTTTGTTGATTTTATGAATGGCCTGAACCTTTGTACGAATTTTAAGAAATCCTTTTTAATGTGTTGTGGTCCCAAAAAAGTCTCATTAATGCTATTAATTCTGGTTCTGAAATTTTATTATGCACACGCACTTTTCCATATTTGGGTTTACAATTTTCAGATAACGGATCTTGGGTATCCCACTTGGCTTATGGTCGGAGTAAATTCTTAAAGGCAGTTAATTCGATTTTAAATCTTCCCCAACCAAAAAGAATTGAGGTAGTGTTGTCCCTACTCAAAATCTATAGAACACAATGTGTACCCACTGTAACATATGGGGCTGAAATCTGGGGCTTTATAAATTCAAAAAGCGTCCAGGTCGAAGAAAACAGATTTTGTAGGAGAGTTTTGGGGATACCTATCTCTTCTTCGTCTTTTGTTTGCCATAATGAGTTAAAATTATTTTATTTAGAAGATTATATTAGGTCCCGCCCTGCCCTGTTCTGGTTGAAGGTTTGGCAAAACCCGGCAGCTTCGCTAACCAGGGAAATTATAGTCGACTGTTTAAAATGCGATAAGGGTGGAGATATACCGTGGCTTGCAGAAGTGAGGGCAAGTTTAACTAGAGTAAATCTTGGACACATTTTTTACAAACCAGATCAATTACAAGGAATTAATAAAAAGATTATTCGTGAGGCTATATATAAATATTATGGGGACATAAGATATGCACAAGAGCTTTCTAAAGTATCCGTCAGACGTTATATATCAATGGTAGACGACGGAGGTCCTTCTTCTTATTTACCAGTTAGTTACCTTTTAAGAGATATTACTCGCTGGGAACGAAGTTTGCTCTTTCGCCTTAGATCTGGTACATTAAAATACCTGTTGTGTTTCCCCTTAGGCTTTCAGCCTAATATTGAGGAAATGTCTTGTCCCTGTGGCAATCAAGGTAAGCAAACCATGCTGCATTTTCTGTTCTTTTGTAATTTTTATCGGAAGTACAGTAAGCAACTCTTGATCCCGTTTTTTAGAGCTAGTGGAATAACTGATTTTAAGGTTGCATACGGGACTATCCTCCAGCTTAATGGGGAAAACTTAACACTTCGTATTTGTACTTTTTTAAAAATGGCTATTCGTTCCCGTGCTTCTATGTACCCTTGATAAACGGACTTGATTGTATTATATGCTAAGATATGCTGATTAGATCCTGACTAATATTCAAATATGTGGAGTTTTTCTGCTTGATATTCAATAGTATATCTCCCTCTGCTGCTATTTCCCCTATAACTATTTGCACTTTGCACTTTACTATACGATGCTGCTATATATATAATTTTATATACTTGTGACAATCCTATGATGTTTTATCGAATTTTTATGATTAATTCTGTGAGATTTGTTTGGGCTTTTATGGACATTTTATATCCGAATAAAGATATTATGATTATGATTATGAAAAGTGCTTTAGTAGGTATTTGAAAAGAAGAGGATGCGTCGTCAGGTAAGTTCAATCTCTTTTAATAAAGATAAGAAAGATCCAGAGTAAACGACCGGCCAGAGCGACAGCCAACTCCAACTGCCCTCCTGACCATTCCACATGCCACCATTCCAACATGGAACACGTAGTCATGGTGGCATATGCAAGTATTAAAAATATACAGAACCCAATACATCTCTTCCCTTAAAACATAGCGAAAAGAAAGGTTATGCAAAATACATACAATTGAAAAACAAATGAAAACAAAAAAACAAAAAAGAATTAAAAAAATATACAAAAAGCTAAACAGGGATAATGCTAACAGTGCATCAAGATTTAACATAATCCTTAAACCAAACAGGTGGTTTCCGTTCCCTTGCAGAAACATTAGAACTAGCTTCACCATGAATGATGGAACTGGGCTCGCTTTGAGAAGTGGAATCCATGCTATAGTCACCAACAAATCTCTGTTTGGATAACCTTTCCATATTCCACCATTTTCCATCACTCAGTTTAACAGATCTATTTCTCAACGAAATGATTTGCATAGGACAAGAAAATTTGGAATGACCTTTGGCAACAAAACCAGGAAGTCTCACTTTAACCCAATCCCCTTCTTTGAAAACAACTTGTTTTCTTCCTTTAATTGTTTCATTAGTAACATACTTGCTCTGAGCTTTGACACAATTGTCTTTCACTAACTCAGGTTTCACATTTAAATCCCGCATTCAGGGTCTAACCAATTTAGTGGAGGCTGACCTACCCTTTAATAATGCAAAGGAAGATACTTTGGTGACAGCATTGGGTGTAGTACGTACAGCCCAAAGCAAATTTACTAGTTCCTTTTTCCAGTTCAAACCATTGGCCATGGACAGTTGAATGCTATATTTTATGACCCTGTTGCAGCGCTCCACTAAACCATTGCTGCAGGGGTGATATAAGGAAGTAGTGATGTGTTTGATGCCCCAATGACACAAAAATTCTTGAAACTCCTTAGCCATGAACTGCACCCCATTGTCAGTGACAAGTTCAATTGGAGCACCTTCCCTCAAGAATAAAGACTGGAGAAAATTCATAACCTCTTCAGTGTTTGCCGACCTCACAAATTTCACCTCGGGCCACCTAGAACCATAATCCACCACCACCAAACCATACCTGCTCCGTTCATCCAATACAAACATGGGCCCTATGATGTCTAAAGCTAATTTGACCCATGGTTTGTCAGGAACAGGAACAGCTTCGATGGGACTGGGAAACGTGATTTGGGTCTTATCACTGACAGCGCATGAAATACAGCCTCTCACAAAATGTTCAACAGAACGATCCATTCCAGGCCACCAGAATACTTCTCTAAGTCTTCTCTTCATGGCTCTCATACTTATATGGCCTTCATGGGCGAGCATCAAAACCTTGTCCTGCAAAAAAACGCACTAGCAATAAATCTATTCTCTTCAAAATACCCGAATGCATGTTCAACTCAGGAAAAACATGTTTAAATGAACTTACTTTCCCATCCTTTGGCATCCAACCCTTACCTAACATGCCAACCACTTCTTGAATCAATTCATCCTGCTGGACAGCAAACTTCCACTCTTCTTCTGAAATACAATTAAAACTAGAATCCATCAAAGAAGCACAATACAAAATTCATCCTCCAATTGTTCACCTGATTGTTCATTCGAAAGAGGCAATATGGATAAACAATCCCCAAAAATGTTCTTAACACCAGGAATGTACTCTAAATGAAAATGAAATTCCATCAACCTGTAATGCCACTTGGCAATGCGGGGAGTAGCATTACTAGCGCCTTTAGTAGAGAACAAATTAACCAAAGGCTTGTGGTCCATGCGAATGGTAAACTCAGAACCCCATAAGTATTGTCTAAAGTAATCCACACCCCACCAACAAGCTAAAGCCTCACGCTCCACAACTGAGTAAGTGGACTCAGCACCTCTTAAAGCACGCGAGGCAAAAGCCACTACTTCCTCCTTCCCCTCTCTTTTTTGAAGAAGAACAGCACCCAAACCGTATTGGTTGGCATCAGTGACAACCATAGATCGATCATGTGTGTCGAAAGGTTGTAAAGGAATAGCATTACTCAATTCTAATTTTATCGACTGGAATTCCTTCTCTAGATCAGATGACCAAAGTTAATGTTGATTTTTCTTAATAAGCAGTCTCATGTTATGTGTTTTATTACTGCAATTGGGGATAAACCTGGCATAAAACTCTAACATGCCAAAAAAAGATCGAAGTTGGTCTTTGTTCTGTGGAGTAGGGAAACCCTTTATGGCCATGACCAAATCTTCCTTAGGTTCAACTCCTTTGGCAGATAATTTGTAACCCAGGTAATTCACTTCATCAACACCAAATTTACATTTCTCTGCTTTTAAAGTTGCACCTCGGTCTGTTAGAATCGATAACACTACAGCTAAAGTCTTGTCATGAGATTCCACATTTTTACCATAAACCAATATATCGTCCTGAAAACACTTGACATTAGGAACATTAGAAAACATAGCCTCCATAACTCTTTGAAATACAGCCAAAGCTGACGCCAGACCAAAAGGCATCCTTTTGAATCTGTAGGCACCAGACGGAGTGACAAAAGACGTGAGATGACGACAATCTTTCTTAAGTGTAATCTGATGATAAGCGGAGGACATATCTAAAGTAGTAAATACGTTTGCATCCTTAAGAGAACTCAACATCTCTGTGATATTCGGCAGAGGATGTCTGTCCACCCATATCCTATCATTTAGGTCTCTCAAATCTATACACATTCTAAGGGCCCCATTAGCTTTTCTGGCTAAAACGACGGGGGACAACCATTCTGAGCTTTCTATGGGCTCAATGATGCCTTGACTGCAAAGAGATTCGAGTTCTTGAGATAATTCTTTCCTCATAGCTAAAGGTACTCATCTGGCCTTTTGCACCACAGGTTGAACTCCATGCTTTAAAATGATCTGATGAGAAAAACCTTTTATTTTCCCAAGACCTTCACTAAAAACACGTGGAAAAGATGCTCTCCAATCATGTGTGCCTACATTGAAAACAGGTTTAAGATCATCTTTAAGGAGAACCTGTTCAGGACTATTAGGATCCAAAATGATACCCACATTTTTCTGTTCCAACCACCCAAGAAGTGAAGATCCATCTTCCGCTACATAAACAGTGGCCGGAGTTGAGTGCTCTTTGAAAGTTAAGGAGCAATCAAATTCTCCCAAAACCTGAACAGGCTTGCCCCCATAAGCTACCGGTTTCACTAGGGATTTCCTCAAAGGAATATCAGTTAACCTACTCCATTTCTCAGGACCAATTAAAGTGAACAAGGAACCAGATTCAGCCATCATGGAAATGTAATTACCATTTACCCCAACTTGACAGTAAGGTCGCTTTACAGTAGCAGGTTGAAGTCTTAGTACTTGTGGATCATTGACCACAAGATTAGAATTATGAGGAACACACAAAACATTCAGGGATTCTTTAACCTGATATTCATCAGCATTAGATATCATCATAATTTCACTACCATCCTCACTATCTGAATTAAGATCCACTTCGGATTTGGTATCAATCGAAAGGACCTTTTTAGATGAGGTTTTGATGTTAGTATTAGCAGGTCTAGATTTGCAAACCTTAGAAAAATGCCCTTTCTTTTTGCACTTGGCACAATATTTATCAAAAGCAGGGCAAAAAGGAGCATTTCCTAAATGACTCCTGCTACCGCACCTGTAACATTCTAATGGTCTACGTTTGTCATACTTAATTTCTTTCTTGTTCAAAACCTTGTCAACAGAGACAGCATGGACCTTGGTCTCCAAAGCCATTTGGTCCATGTACATTGCTGTAGTTTCTATATTTTTAGCTATTTCCAAAGCTTTATCCAAAGTTAAGTTCTCTGTTGTTAACAGTTTCTCTTGAATCTTTTTACTGTTGGTCTTCTCAACTAACTGGTCTCTCAACATTTCATCCTCAAAAGTTTTGTAATCACAAGTAGATGCTAAAACTCTTAAGTCACTCACAAAAGCCTCAACAGGATCACCAGGTAATTGTTTTCTCATATAAAACTTATGCCTTTCCATAATGATGTTACACTTCTTTTTAAACCTGGAATCCATCATCTTTATGGCTGAAGCATATTCATCGATGGCATCACCCTCACCCATAACTACAGCAGGAGGTAAATGTTTTAAAACTTTCCTTCCTTCTGTGCCCAAAGAGTGACGCAATAAAGCTAGTTTTTTCTTTTGCGTAAAAACCTCTGCTTCAATGGCTTCTAGATAAGCCTCAAAACCTTCAAGCCACAACTCCCATTCCACAGGAGGATTTCCTGGAGTGGAGAGAAAGGGAGACGGAGGAAGTACAGATTGTTGCATTTTAGCTATTTAGACTCAAAAAGGAAATTAAACCAGATATAAAAACAGCAACAGTAACAGACTTTTGTGAGAAAAGAAAATGAAAAATGATATTAATAGGTGTTAAGGTGCGCACATCAGCAATTGCGCCGTGAGGAGAAAATCCACTAGACAATTTTAATAAAGAATTTGGTGTGCGCGTCACCGACGTCCACTTGAATGTAAAGGAGCACTTAGGAATGTGTATCACCGATACACAATATGTAGTCGCAGGCAGTGTGAAGGGTGATACAAATGAAGGTAGTTGATTGTCTGTGGTTGATATGGACACCAAAGTAAGTACCAAATGGGAGCCCGTTTCCTGAAGACAATGGTGTGAGTGTCACCGGACACACAATTTGCATGTAATTGTTAAGTAGGGATAGGTGTGCGCATCACCGTGATGCGCAATCAGCTGATCATGAACAGAAATTCACAAGGTTGAAACAGTGCGTGTCACCGAACACGCAATTTGCATGTAATTGTAAAGTAAGGATAGGTGTGCGCATCACCGTGATGCGCAATCAGCTGATCGCAAACTGAAATTCACAAAGTTGAAATTCACAAAGTTGAATCCAGAAGAAAAATGTGTGCCGTACTTTTCCACTTTGCGTGAGCACGTCGATAAGGACTTTAATAGCGAAACACCCAAACCCAAAATGGCCGCTGTACGTCGTGAAGAAACGTGGGCGCGAAGGCAGGATGACGGAACTGGTACGTGTAGCGCCAAACCTTGAACACACGTTACAGTCAAGAGCTCGAGCACAATGCGCAGAAATGTGCTGCGCAAAGCCCTGAAGCACACCTCACAGTCAGGAGCTCGAGAACAGCGCGCGGAACCTCACGCTCATCAGCTAGGGAACTGGATTTATAAAAAACAATGGTTCAGGTGTGGCCTAAAAAGGTCCAAAAGCAAAAAGCGTGACCCAGAGTGGGGCACTTATTATTTCCAGCAAAGAAATTAATTCACTAGGGAGCAGGAACAAAGAGTCTGTAAAGGGTCATGTAGGTCACAAGATGACAGAAATTTATTCGTAGCAATTTCAGTTTTTTATGGTGCTCACACAGTAAGTGAAAAAAAACGTGCTGTGAAAGAGTGGTAGTGAATTTTTAAAAAAGACATCGCATTGAGAACAATATGGTAGAACTCCCTAAATGTAGCTGGCTAATGAATTCATTCATTAGCCAGCTACAGCAGCAGCAGGACGTTCTAGGCTGCACGGCTTCAGGCATCCATTCAATGCCCTGTCGCCCTACCAAATAAATTGATGCTGCCCAGGTTGACTTTAGGTTGACTTTAGCACTGCCCAGCTGCACAGCCTAAGTCCAATTTATTTCGCCTGAAGAAACCCATCTGGCTGTTTAAATTTACTGCCTACGGGGAGCCCTCGACTCCCGTCCTGAAGTACTGACCCCAGGAACTACTCAGCCATACACATGGTTAAACTCAACTAGCTCACCGTTGTCCTGAAGATGAACCCCAATACTAGGGTTCGAAACGTCGTCGACCATTTCACAACATGAACTCCTAAAAACCTGTATAAATCATTTAGGGAGTTCTACCATATTGTTGTCAATGCGATGTCTTTTTTAAAAATTCACTACCACTCTTTCACAGCACGTTTTTTTTCACTTACTGTGTGAGCACCATAAAAAACTGAAATTGCTACGAATAAATTTCTGTCATCTTGTGACCTACATGACCCTTTACAGACTCTTTGTTCCTGCTCCCTAGTGAATTAATTTCTTTGCTGGAAATAATAAGTGCCCCACTCTGGGTCACGCTTTTTGCTTTTGGACCTTTTTAGGCCACACCTGAACCATTGTTTTTTATAAATCCATTATCACCCCAGGTTCATATATCGGGGTACCCTTGTCTCCCATCAACCTCATCAGCTAGGGAACAGCGCGAGGAAGTAAAGCGAAGTGCCAACGGCCAACACAGGAAAATCCAGCCAAACAGAAGAAAATGGAGAAAATCAAGATCCTACCAGAGTCCGATTGGAAAACGAAAGAACTTCCGTTGCAAGTAGGAAGATGGTGGCTGTCAGCAACAGAAACTAATGAATTGAGTCGCAGCAAAACTCTCAAAGGAAAAAGAAGATGCTCTCCGCCGGTCCAGGGTCCGAATCCAGGCGTTGCCAGTGAAAAGAAGAGGATGCGTCGTCAGGTAAGTTCAATCTCTTTTAATAATGATAAGAAAGATCAACTCCAACTGCCCTCCTGACCATTCCACATGCCACCATTCCAACATGGAACACGTAGTCATGGTGGCATGTGCAAGTATTAAAGATATACAGAACCCAACAGTATTATCTATTTAAACTGATGCTGGTTACATGGCTAACATGCCTCCACTTAACTATTAATACCTTTTCAGCCAAATCCTCTGGGAAGTATACATTATAATCAAAAATATACAGCAAATGCATTGTCTGCTTTTAAATCACATTAATATACCAGACATTTTTCAAACATTTTAAGGTGATGCAAAAACTTTCATCCACCAAGGTCTGAACCTTTGTCTCTTGTTGTCATTACCGGGTGCCATCCCCCCCCCAAAAAAAACTCCAGGTTGCAGGTCTACTACAAAACACCTAGAGTTCCAATAGAAACACTTTCTGCCCAGTGTGTGTAATTTCTGACACTGTTAAAATCAGAAACACTGAACAATAACATAAATATTGACCTAGGAGAAGTAGTGACCTTCAAAATTGTTATCTTGTTATAAAATAAAAAGCAAAGGAGGCATGTTGTGCCAACGTCTGAACAATATATCACTCAGAATATTAGGACGATGCTAAGAAAAAGCATATTGTGTGAGACTGAGGTTCTAACACTACAGATTTTTCTGGCCCATCTGTTTGCCCTTACCTAAAGTTGCCAAACTGCTATGTCTCAGCAGGACATCATATTTTCAGTTTTTCCATTTTGCAAAACATGATTGTCAGGTGTTTTGGTTCACGTGGTTTCATTGAAAATAGGCCAGTACTACAAAACAGGGGGTATTTTTGCAATAAAATGTTGGAGTGCCGTGTTACTCCAAAATTGGTAACGCCCCCTCCGAAATTTTTTTAACCCAGTGATGCGCCATATTTATAAAACTACAGCTCACTCCTGCGCTTCCCCTAACGCTGGTGCTAAAAAAGCAGCCTAGCACCAGCACAGGCACCCTTGCGTCATGTTGCAAGGGTGCCTGCACTGCAGGGGCGATTGTTTATGTGCTTTAAGGGACACCATCCTGCACATAAACAATCTTTAAAGGTGATTTGCTGTTTCTATGTGTGCTGCAGAATGCAGAACACATAGAAAGAGCAAAATACAAGGAGAAATTAATAATTTCTCCTCGTATCACCATCCTAAGACTAGGTGTTACCTGGTGCCAGTTTTTGGCACTGCCCCATCCTTGTAAATATGGGGCAGCATCAAAAAGCAATGGGTGTTGCGGTGGAACGCCCACAGCAACATCCGTTGCCCGCCCCTTTGCCGCAGCGGACTGCTGCGGTAAGGGCCATATTTTAAAAGGTGGTGTTAAACCACGTTAAGTGGCTTAACGCTACCTTGTAAATATGGGGTAGACAGCAATGACACCGGAGCATCAGAAAAAGTGATGCTCGGGTTGCTTTAGGGGCTTGTAAATATGCCCCAGGGTCCCTACTGACATGGTGTGATACTTATCAACCGTAACATTGTAAAACATAGACAAAGCTGTTGCCATGCCTGCCATTCGCTGAATAGCACAATTGCTTAATGCACACGAACCAGGATTGGTACCTGCAAATGTCAGGGTGAATATAACACAGTGCAGATTCCAGTGTGGTAACATATGCTGAACTCAGCCTGTCACTTTCTAACTCATTGAGCCTTTCCTTATCCCAAATGAGTAGTGATAAATGCGTATTTATTTGTTAATGCAATTTTCTTTAGGATGTAATCTATGCAAATGATTTGATAAATATAGTTTAGTATTATACATTTGGAAAACTGTAGTAGCCTTATACTTGTGGCGTGTCTTCGTTACTTACTAAACAATATTGTATTTAATGTGTTTTATTTTTTGTAGCAACCAACAATGTTTTGTAGAGTTTGGTAAGCACAAGACTTCTTACAACCTACTTACAACAAAAACGTCAGGTCATTTGAAAATAGCTCATTTGGTGAATGTGTCTGCTACACACAGCACACAGTGTCTCAAACAGAGGGAAAAGATAAAAAACATGTACAAAAGAGAATAATATAGGATGAAAACAAACAATATGGAACATTTAAAATTAGAAAGTTCATAGAAACACAATGGTGATCATGTACTGCATATTGCCAAAACAGGAGGGAAAAGCTTCTAGCGGCGTAATATTTGGTTGATTTTGCCTTCCAATTTAGCATTTTTGGAGTTAAAAATGAGGCATGACATACAATAGCTAAGGGTGGGCGGCAAATTCCGTTCCGCTCGCGGAACTTGCGAAATTTCGGCATTTCCGCGTTCCGCGCAGAACGCGGAAATGTCGAAACTTCCGCGATCCGCAGCGGAACGGAATTCGGGGGCATGGAAGCACTTACAGATATAAATAAAGCAGATGCCCGAGTTGAAGCTCAAATTCTGTAACGCATTAATCAGCACAAAAAATTAGTGAGCAAGGTCGAGGCTAAGCAGGAGTGCTTTCTGCCCAGATCTACCATCAAACATTAGCTGTAATCCCTGGTGGAGGTCTTTGCATCTTCTGCTCAGATCGTGCTCTGACCCTTTATAAACAAGATGCATGTGAACTCGCATGGAACCCCCGCCTGTGTACCAAGACATCCCAATATAGCGTGTAAAGGTTGAGCGAGGCTGGCCTCCGCTTTTAGTCTGCTGGGCAGCTCTGTCAGCAGCACATGAGTGGTAGGGTATGTTCACAATCTGCCCTCTTTTTTTTTGGGGGGGTGATCAATGCAGGCTCCCGCTTCAGCTCTTTCCCCGCAAGCCTCCATGTAGTGCTACTGCCGCCGCCGTGTGCCCCAGCGGCACGCAATCCAGATCAGGCCCACAGCGCAGGCAACAGAGTCCCAGCCGCCCTGATCTCCGCAATCAGCGGGCGCAGTCTGTGGGGGAGCCGTCCAGTGCGGTCAACACGGCGAGCCCTGCAGGCCGATATGCAGGCTGCCCACTGTGGTGCAATGTGTATGGTGTTAAATTTGGGCGCAGCGTTTACATGTGCCAGTCCCCTTAGCGGCAGCAGGACCGTGACACCAGTCCCCCCAGGCCCAAATCGACGAGCAGAGTCCCGCAGCTAGTGACGCGCGCTCACCCACCGGCCCGCAGCGCCAGGACCCCCAAGGAGCCGCGAGAGCCCCGACAGTCTTCAACATGATGCGGCGAGAGGCAGCAGACTCACCGGAGCGTCCCCGCAGCAGCTCCCGGCGGCGACAGATTTTGAGCTAGCGCAGCGGCCGGTGTCAGGTAGGTTCTCACAGGTTCAGAGCTCAGTCCCGCAGGAGTTCAGTCTCATCCGCTCAGCACCCGGGGGCCGCCATTTTGCTGCAGTGTAGGAAAGGCACTATACATTTACCCAACGAGGTAGCACTTACTGATTAGCCAGTAGAAAGTACTCCAGTTGAGTGGAGGTATTGCACAAAACGGTGGCATCTTCGTGGATAAATATGCAGGGCAGGATTCATTCTGGGACGATGCTCGTCTGCCCCTGAGAGTGACCCTGCATAGATTACAAGTTGTAATCTATGCAGGGTCACTCTCAGGGGCAGACGAGCATCGTCCCAGAATGAACAACACAGGCGCAGCAAAATCTCCGCGAGCACGCGAAATTCCGCGTGCTCGCGGAGATTTCTTGCCGTTTCGCGGAATTTTGCGGAAGGCAACTCCGCAAATTCCGCCCACCCCTAACAATAGCACAGTACAAAATTTTATACAGTTTTAACTCCACATTTACCACCAGTGTTTGTAGGTGGTAATGGTAAAGTTTGTTGTGCAATCGTTAGTGGTGTCTGATATTCGCTTAATTTGTTTTCACATAATTCTGCAAAATTTAAACAAAATTACATGAAATTACGTATAATTATGCAAAATGGAAATCTATTATTTTGTGCTATATTTTAGCACAAAATGCATCCTACTATCACCCAGGCCCTCATCTCCAGAAGACTGGACTGCGGCAAGGCTCTCTACACAGGGACTGCAGCTCACCTCCTCCGACTACAGTCCATGCAGAATGTTGCACCCAGACTCATCCTGGATTGCCCTAGATGAACCCACATCACCCCCTACCTCAGGGAACTCCACTAGCTCCCTGTACAGAAAAGATGCCTGTTCAAGCTGCTGACCCATGCATACAAGGCCCTATACAATTGTGGGCCTGCACACTTGAACGCACACCTGAACTTCCATCAGCCCATCAGACACCTCCGCTCATTGTCCCTTTCTCTAAACCTCACCTCGCATCTGACGTAGCAGATGCGGAGGTCGCTCCTACTCCTACCTAGCAGCGAAGACATGGAATGAGCTACCCTACGTACCCATGTAAGGACCTCCCCATCTCTTTCAGAGTTCCAAAAGTCCCTGAAGACCTGGCTTTTTGGCTAATCAACTGGACCCTGCCAGCGCCTGGATACCCTCACAGGTGACAAGAAGCACTCTACAAATCTACTGTTTGATTAAATGTTTATTTTTTTTGTTTTCAATGTTTGATATTCCGTTAACACATGGACCTCAGAATGCTACTAAGAATCTTAGTAGCATTTGGTAATGGGTGGATTTAGCTGAAGAAACCATTCATGGTAGTGTGGTGGGTGAAAAATGAATAAAATAAAAAGTTGATCACTGATACAAGCTGAAGTGGTTGATTGATGACCCTTCTGGAAAGGCAGGAAGGATTATTTAGGAGGATTAAATGCAATTAATCCGCCTAATAGTAGGCAGTCCTGTTGCATGTGAAGGTGTTCAGAATATTGCAATGCACCTGGAAGGAAAACATAATTCCCAAAATGGGATCCTGAAAGAAGTATTGGACTAGAGACATTTTTTGTTGGCTAAGTGTTGGCAACATATGTGTGTAAAGCTAGAACATCCGGGTGAGGGTGCAGGAAAAGTATTTCTTCTTGTTGCCATGGTCTGGCATAGGCTGACTTTCAATGTAATGGTCACTCTTATTTAAAGGATTCAAGCTGCAAAGGACCTCAACGAAATGACGGACAGCTCTCCAGGTAGTTCGGCTTCTATTACAGGGCACCAAGGGGAAATTTTGAAAAAGGAGTGGTTTCTACTCTTGGGCCCTCATTATGATGTTGCGCGGACTACACCGACAGGCGGTCCGCCAGACATCCAGGGCAACAGTCCAACCGATGGATTAAGATACTGGTGGTCGGAGCATAGCGGGTGAGGGGAAACACAGCAGCCTCTGGCAGGCTCAAGGAGCACGTCGGGGCGGCAGTCGGACAGTAATCCCTACAATGAAGGCGGTGACTGTGCAGGCACCGCCATTGGGATTACGATGTCCATTTCCCACAGCCTTTTCATAGTGGTCTCACTGCCATGGATAGGCTGTCAGAAAGGGACTTTGGGGCCCCTAGCAGGGCCCCATCCCCCTGGGACACAGCTATGTGGCCAGGGGGCACATGTGGTGCCCCCCCAAACATCCATGCACTGTGTGCCAGGTACCATTAGCAGACATGCCTTTCTCTACTGTGGCTTGTGCTGCGACTCTTCTCCAGGCCGCAGCACAAGCCGCAATAGAAAACTGCATGTTTCCGACTGCCTACTCAGCGGTTGTATCATAATATGGCGGTTGGAACCGCCAACTACATATGGGTGGGCTTCATCCCACAGCAATGGTGGTCAGACACTCGTCCAACCCCCATCGTAATGAGGTCCATGGTCTGGTAAGCCCAACACCTTGACATGCAGGGTTACTCATATTTATCTGCAGCTCACAAGACGTATGTAAGGGTTGACCTCTTTCTGTTATCCGCATCAATTCCTGAGCTACATTCTCAACTCCCTAAACATTAGAGCAAACAGGAAGACACCTTCTTCACAAGAAAACAAACTCACCAGAAAAAAAGTCACATTCTTAAACTGGGGACATCCAGTAGGGCCTCTGTGATGGCTGAACTAGAAGGAACACCCTCTGGCAGTCTGCAGTACATGGTTAAATGTTCAGTTGCCTGTGTGAAGTTTCCACAGCTGCTGGATCCCAGCAGTCAATTTAAACAGCCTGTAAGCAGTCAATCGTGGTGCTTGACCCTAGAACAGCCCAGATCGCATTACTCAGGTCACCCTTTAGCCCAGATTTCTGCTGCATCCTCCTTCTACTAGAGCAATTTGAACAGTTGAAACTGAAACTGACAAAAGAACACTCCTCCCAAATAAAGTAGGAGCTGGTTCCCTTCTCTATCTAATTATACCTGTAACAAATCTTTTAGCACACATAAAATCCATCATTTTACCCCTCCCAACTAACTCTCCCCTCTCTGTCTGGAAACACACACCCATAGCACTCAAATAGAGTCCCACACATCACCGTCATGGAAAAATATGGTCCCAACTCCTACCGCATACAATTTCCTCTAAATCTCTCCAAAAATGCCATGAAAAACTGCAACCACAAACCCCTCAAAGAACACCCATAAACACTAATAACTAACATTTATTACAGTTCAACACACAGAGGACTTTCTACGGACTTCATCCTCTACACCAAGAAACTTGCCAAATGGAAAGTAATTTTCCTACAGCAACTACATCTAACCAACAAAATCACCATCCCACATGGATTTAAACTCATTATATTCCCATCCCAAATGTTTGGCAGTGAACTGTCCAAATCCATATAAAGAAATGGAAGCATCCTAATCCAAGCCACAGAACAGAACCTCTCCATCGTTGACTGCCATTTCCCCATTCTCTGTGCTGCCATGACATCCGCTCTCAATCCCTCGTTACCTCCCCCCCACAGAACACACCCCCACACTCTCTCTTCTCCCCAATCCCCTCACGCCAACCCCACCAACACCCCTACATCTCCTTCCATCCCTAATCCCCACACTCCAAAACCTATCACCCCCCCACCAAGGCCCACTTACCCATCTCAATCGGACCAATCGATCACGCCTGATGCTTCACAATCCTGGAACCACATCAGGAAAGACCTAAACATAGACCCCACTCTATCCTACGATGATCACCAGTCTACTCCACTCTCTGTCAGAGACTCTACTGTCTCTCAACTGACCCCTTCAATCGCCTGTCTGGAACTTAAAATTAACATTATACTGGAAGAAATCACTTCAATTCAAAAGGACACTAAGATCTACACCAACTCATTTAACAAACACAAATCTATGGGGAACACGGATCATGCATCAAACTCTCACTCAGATTCCTCTCACCCTACCTCCTGGTCAATTATCCCCTTCAGTTACTATCACCTCAAACCTAGATGCACCACCTCTGGAATGCCGCAGCTGGAAGAGGAAATGCTGAGCAACACATACGAGAATGTACCCAGCCAACACTGCTAACCCAAGATTCCGGTTATCCTTGGCACCAGTAGGGTCCCCCCTACAAATTGCCCTCCCAGGCCACCTGCCCAACTAGCTACCATCCACCCCAATCAATCTGAACCGAGAACAGCACCCATGTTAAACTGCATTCTTATAAATTGTTGATTAGCAGTCAAGCATTCCACCGTCATAACAGAAACTATTCTACTGCACAAAATTGACATTTGCTTTCTAACTGAAACCTGGCTCAACGATCACTTATCCCCCATCATCGATCTCCTCACCACACCAGGCTTCTCAATCATTCTCTGAGGCCGGAAAGATCGGTGTATTAGCTATTATATATAAAAAGGATCTGTGCCTCAAACCCTTCAACACATCGGAATATTCTACCTTTGGATACCTAGGAGTCGATCTCGCCTCCAAAGGCTCTAACTCTATCAAATTCCAGGCCATATATCACCCACCAGGAGGAAAACAACACTTCTTCAAGGATTTAACAGACATAATAACGCAAAACTCCTTGAAGGCCACCACTTACATTATACTAGGAGACCTAAACCTACAACTGAACGATGCCAGCGACACAACAGTATAAGACTTATCCAACCTCCTTGAAATTAAATGTCTCACTCAACACTGCAAAAAGCAAGTTCACAGTTAGGGTTCCACCCTCAATGCAATCATTACTAACGACAATACCATATCCCTCAATCCCATCCTACCTATCAACTGGACTGACCACCACCTAATACTATTGGATTTCAATCTCAACCAACCCAAGTTCCTCACCCAAATTACTCGTCCTAATGACTGGTAGAGGAATATGCACCTTATCCTTCAATCAAATCTTAAATCCTTAATCAGCTCCCAGATTCTACCCCCACCCGACCTCACCTCCGTAGACGACCTCACCTCCCAAATATAACTTAAAAATGACAGAACTTCTTGACACTGTTGCCCATTTAAAACTCAAAACATCAAGAAGTATCACTTCCAAATCCTGGTTCAATAAAGACCTTAACAAGGAGAGACGGCAAATTAGGCTGACTAAAAGAACCTGGACCCATCTCACTCTCATCCGAGCTGAATCCTTAAAATGCAAAAAGCACATCTGCAGAGAGAAATCCTCTTTCTTCCAAGCCCAACTTGACCACTCTAGAAACAAAGAATAAAAATATTTTTAAAATCATCAAATAGAAAACCTCCTCTTTCCCACAACATTCAATTGACGACTCTTACAAGTCCTGTGAAGAGTTTGCCAGATTCTTCTCAGAAAAAAGAACAAACATCGAACTCTCTCTAGACCCCTCCACCTCTCCACCACCTCACTAACAATGGTCCTTCTTCCAAAAATGGTCTCCTCACTACCACACCTCCAACTATTGTTGATCCCCCAAATTCACCCCCGGGGTGAACCAGAATACCAACAACAACCATATACAACTGAAAAACAATGCAACCTGGACCAAGTTTGAAATTATCTCAGAAAAAGAAGTCACTGACATATTCTCATCCATGAAGCCGACATCACACCTCTCTGACCCTCTTCCCTCTCCTCTTGTCAAAAATCTCAGACACATAATCTCCCCAATATGGACTAAAATCATCAAATCCTCTTTATCCAATGACTTTTTGCCGGCCTCCCTTTAACTCGGCCAATTCACCCCACTCATCAAAAAAACAGATGGCCTTAACAACTACAGACCTATAACTAATCTTCCTCTCCTTGCCAAAACTATTGCAAAATGTGTGCTCTCCTAACTTAAGAACCACATTAATAAATATGGAATTCACGACACCTTCCAATTTGGTTTCAGGAACGGCTGCACCACTGAAACTGCAATCGTAAACATCATTGATGGCTTACACAGAGTTCTAGACGATTAATCCTCCTAGACCTCTCAGTGGCCCTTGATACAGTCAACCACAACATTCTCCTAAACACCCTCTCACAGCATGCTGACATGGTACTTCTTCAGCTGTTCACCTCATACTTGGATCAACGATTCCACCTAATCAAACTAAACAATTGCACCTCATCAGCATTATCTGTCCCACAAGGAGTTCCTCAAGGATCAAATCTGCCCCGCTTTGTTCAACCTCTATAATGGAATCCCTTACAGTGATCTTGAAACAGGCCAGAATTCCCTACCATCATTATGCAGACGCCACTTAACTCTACTTCAAAATCGCGTCATCTAAATACATTCAACACCGAAACAACACTCTCTCCATGGTTCAATCCAGGCTGACCAACAACCACTTAAACATCAAACTCAATAAAACCAAACTCCTCCTCATACAACCAGAAGGAAAGTTCAACACCTATCCACAACTGGCTTAAATAATTGCTCCACAACATATTCCTGAACACACCATCCTAACATAATTGAATTGCTCTGATGCACTTCCCCCAACCATCAAAGAGCCCGAAAATCTCTACCTCAGGAGATTTCTGCTCATCTATTCCTCCAATCTCTGACTCAACTCTGCATCGCTACCACCAAACCTTTTCAACCATCCATACCACCCTCTATGTTATATTATTTCTTCTACAACTACTCTTTTTTTCTTGTGTACTCCTTGTAAATGTTCTTGATGCAAACTGTATAAAGCGCTTTAATACCTTCGGGTCAAACTTGAAATTTCTATTGAATATTTATCTGATTAATACTCACACACATTTTACAAAGATTTTTAAAACTGTGAATCGTATCCTATTTTGTTAGAATAAAAAAAAAATAGTTTTACTAAAATAATGTCAGAACATAACATATATTTTAAAGTCATTCTACCATACATACACTCACAAAAATAATGTATTTACTTTTTTTTAAAACCTGGAAATTCACTGAAAAAAACAAAGGCTAAAGTATCGTTATAGTTAGGTGGATTTGTCAGTGTGAACATTGGCATTCACTATTTTGACTTTCTCTGAAAAGTTGTACAAAGAGTTAACATCATACTCAATGAGGGTTTCCTATATATCTGTAGTTGATTGTTAATGTGAACTAAGCTACATGCCATAGCAATTTACACAGCACTATGCGGTGAAACAAAGCTTGGATGATGTCATCAGCAATTTGAGATGTCAGTGATGTCAAAGAACATGTCATGAGTGATGTCATGTGATGTCATAAGCAGTGCATGACCATATATATATATATATTCACTGAAAAAACCATAGGTTTTAGGGACAGTTATAGTTATTTGGACATTGCACTCGTACAAAACCCGTGAAATTCCCCCGTTATAGTTAGTCCAGCTAACTATAACTCGCGCCCCGCAATGCACTGCTGATGACGTCACATATTACATCACTCATGACATGGTCAGTGACATCACTGATGACATCACTGATGACATCTCAAATGACATCACTGATGACATCACTGATGACATCATCCAGTGACTTTGTGTTTCTGTAAAGTTTAAATATTTTTTATATATATAGGAAAAGACGTATTGAAGAATGAGTGGGTGTGTAAGTGTCTGTATGGATGATTTAGTAGGTGCGTGACTGACTCTATAAGTGAGTGATTTAACGTATCTTACTGAATGCATGGGTTAGTGACTAAACTGGGTGAATGTCTGTATCCGTCTGTCTGTTGCTGTGTAAGTGGCTGCATGTGTTTGTGAATAGCTACATGAGTGTCTATATGAGTTATTGAATGCTTGTGTGAGTATCTGTATGGGTGCCTGAGTGTTTGTGTGGGAGGGGTGTGTGCGACTCTGTGCATAGATGTGTGAGTGGGTGATTCACTGGGTGGATGGTTTAAAGAGTGCATCTGTGATAGACTGTATGGGTGGGTAAGTGTGTGTAAGAGTGTGTTAGTGAGTGAATGTATGTCCCAGTGGTACATGTGTGAGTAACTACATATGTGAAAGGCAGTATATATGTGTGTTGGAGTATATAAATAGCTATAAGCAAGAGTGAGTGATTGTGATAGTGGCTGTATGGATGAGTGTGTGCTTGTATCAGTGATTGTATAAGAGCGTAAGAATGTGCTAGTATTTGTATGAGTAAGTGAGCTGGTGTGTGTATAACTGTATAGGTGAGTAAATGGTAGTGTGTTTAATTATTTGCATGACTGACTAGGTGTGTGAGTACCTCTATGGATGAGTGGCGGTGTTTGAGTGTCTATATAGGAGTATGAGTGCATATGATAGTCCTGTACTGAGTGACCGTAAGTATGAGTGACTGTACGGGTGAGTGAGTGGATGTGTGCGTAGACCTAAGAATCAGTGAGTGGGTATGTAGTTATTGGTGTTGGAGTGTCTATGGTTTTGCGAATGGCAGTCTGTAATTTAGAGTGGGTGTATCAAAGGTTATATTAGGGTGTGAGAAGATGCATGAAATTATCACGTGGATGATGTCATCAGTGATGTCATTTGAGATGTCATCAGTGATGTCATCAGTGATGTCACTGACCATGTCATGAGTGATGTAATATGTGACGTCATCAGCAGTGCATTGCGGGCGCGAGTTATAGTTAGCTGGACTAACTATAACGGGGGAATTTCACGGGTTTTGTACGAGTGCAATGTCCAAATAACTATAACTGTCCCTAAAACCTATGGTTTTTTCAGTGAATTTCAAAGGTTTTTTAAATGCTAATTTGTAACTATAACGTCCCTGAAACCTATGGTTTTTTCAGTGAATTTCAAAGGTTTTTTAAATGCTAATTTGTAACTATAACATGTCTGAAACCTACGGTTTTTTCAGTGAATTTCAAAGGTTTTGTAAATGACAATTTTTAAATGTATTAATTGTTATATACATTTTTTTCATACTGATTTCCAAATTGTTTAGAAACAATTTTTTTTTACATATTTTATTTTTTAAATTACATTGTAATTACATTATACATTACATTACAAAAAATACTTTCTCAGAATGAATTACTTTAGTTTAAATACTTTGCACATAGGCAATAGACTTTTAAGTACAGTAGTTACAGTTGTTGCAATGGGCAACACATTTTCAAACACAATGCAACATTCAGCTCAATGTGAATTTCTAGTTAAATGCAATTAGTTACTTTATGGATTACTTTTCTAACCACAGGACTGGATCCTAGATTCAGTCCTGGGACATCTCCTGTAAACAGTTGAGTAAAAGCGTTTTGGTTACAGTAGTGATTTTTAAGGAATATTATTGTATTTTAAAAGTTGACACTTAGAAACTTTTTCTCATAGAATCACCAATGTTATCCTATGGAAGGAAATTCACTTAGCAGGTAAAAACTGTTATCATTACTTTTTCTTACTCAGTGTTGGATCCTGGATCCAGCACTGGTGCATCTCCTGTAAACAGTTGAAAGAATGCGTTTAAGTCATACAGGCGATTTTTAAGGAATATTTGTAGTTTGTGAAAATCGACACTTTGAAAGTTTTCTGCTGAAAACCAGACAATGGATTCCTATGGAAGAAAATATAAGTTACTGGTAAGTACGGTTAAAATTACTTTTCAGGGTCAGTGCTGGGCTAAAAGATGCAGCACTGGGTTCTCTCCTGATAACAGGTGAGTAAATTGGATTTCGTACTTTGGTTGATTTTAGAGGAATATTTTAAAGTTCCAAAACTCCACACTTAGAAGAATTTCCAAGTGAAACCAGTCAATGTTAGCCTATGAAGGAAATTCAAGTTACTGGTAAGTACGGTTAAAATTACTTTTGAGGATCAGTACTTGGCTGAAAGATGCAGCACTGAGGTCTCTCCTGATAACAGGTGAGTAAATCGGAATTCGTATTTCGGCTGATTTTAGAGGAATATTTTAAAGTTCCAAAACTCCACACTTAGAAGAATTTCCAAGTGAAACCAGTCAATGTTAGCCTATGAAGGAAATTCAAGTTACCGGTAAGTACGGTTAAAATTACTTTTGAGGATCAGTACTGGGCTGAAAGATGCAGCACTGAGGTCTCTCCTGATAACAGTTGAGTAAATCGGAATTCGTATTTCGGCTGATTTTAGAGGAATATTTTAAAGTTCCAAAACTCCACACTTAGAAGAATTTCCAAGTGAAACCAGTCAATGTTAGCCTATGAAGGAAATTCAAGTTACCGGTAAGTACGGTTAAAATTACTTTTGAGGATCAGTACTGGGCTGAAAGATGCAGCACTGAGGTCTCTCCTGATAACAGGTGAGTAAATCGGAATTCGTATTTCGGCTGATTTTAGAGGAATATTTTAAAGTTCCAAAACTCCACACTTAGAAGAATTTCCAAGTGAAACCAGTCAATGTTAGCCTATGAAGGAAATTCAAGTTACCGGTAAGTACGGTTAAAATTACTTTTCAGGACCAGTACTGGGCTGAAAGATGCAGCACTGAGGTCTCTCCTGATAACAGGTGAGTAAATCAGAATTCGGATTTCGGCTGATTTTAGAGGAATATTTGTATGTTTCAAAAATCAACACTTAGAAACTTTTTCAGCAAAAAGCAGGCAATGATATCCTATGGAAGGAAATTCAAGTTACTGGTAAGTACGGTTAAAATTACTTTTGAGGATCAGTACTGGGCTGAAAGATGCAGCACTGAGGTCTCTCCTGATAACAGGTGAGTAAATCGGAATTCGTATTTCGGCTGATTTTAGAGGAATATTTTAAAGTTCCAAAACTCCACACTTAGAAGAATTTCCAAGTGAAACCAGTCAATGTTAGCCTATGAAGAAAATTCAAGTTACCGGTAAGTACGGTTAAAATTACTTTTCAGGACCAGTACTGGGCTGAAAGATGCAGCACTGAGGTCTCTCCTGATAACAGGTGAGTAAATCGGAATTCGTATTTCGGCTGGTTTTAGAGGAATATTTTAAAGTTCCAAAACTCCACACTTAGAAGAATTTCCAAGTGAAACCAGTCAATGTTAGCCTATGGAAGGAAATTCAAGTTACTGGTAAGTACGGTTAAAATTACTTTTCAGGATCAGTACTGGGCTGAAAGATGCAGCACTGAGGTCTCTCCTGATAACAGGTGAGTAAATCGGAATTCGTATTTCGGCTGATTTTAGAGGAATATTTTAAAGTTCCAAAACTCCACACTTAGAAGAATTTCCAAGTGAAACCAGTCAATGTTAGCCTATGAAGAAAATTCAAGTTACCGGTAAGTACGGTTAAAATTACTTTTCAGGACCAGTACTGGGCTGAAAGATGCAGCACTGAGGTCTCTCCTGATAACAGGTGAGTAAATCGGAATTCGTATTTCGGCTGATTTTAGAGGAATATTTTAAAGTTCCAAAACTCCACACTTAGAAGAATTTCCAAGTGAAACCAGTCAATGTTAGCCTATGAAGGAAATTCAAGTTACCGGTAAGTACGGTTAAAATTACTTTTGAGGATCAGTACTGGGCTGAAAGATGCAGCACTGAGGTCTCTCCTGATAACAGGTGAGTAAATCGGAATTCGTATTTCGGCTGATTTTAGAGGAATATTTTAAAGTTCCAAAACTCTACACTTAGAAGAATTTCCAAGTGAAACCAGTCAATGTTAGCCTATGAAGGAAATTCAAGTTACCGGTAAGTACGGTTAAAATTACTTTTGAGGATCAGTACTGGGATGAAAGATGCAGCACTGAGGTCTCTCCTGATAACAGGTGAGTAAATCGGATTTCGGATTTCGGCTGATTTTTGAGGAATATTTGCACATTGGTGAAGGGAGGGGGCGGGGCCTGAGGTGACATCTGTGCAAACGCGCCCCGTGGTGCGTTTTAAGTTGGGGATTAAGTCCCCTTGAATCATGAGGGTCCCTACGGGCCAACTAGCCCACCAGGAACCTCCAGTATGCGCCAGGGAGCTGCGTTGCAGAGACATGTACAGAGGCCACACCCCTTTTACACCTCTCTGCAACGCAGCTCTGTGGCGCTTTCTGGACGTACCTGTTGGGCTAGTTGGCCCCCAGGGACCCTCAGGATTGAAGAGGATTTAATTCCCCATCTTAAAACGCGCCACGGGGCCTGTTTGCACACATGTCACCTGAAGCCCCGCCCCTCCCTTCACCACTGTGCAAACGCGCCCCGTGGCGCGTTTTAAGTCGGGGATTAACTCCCCTTGAATCCTGAGGGTCCCTGGGGTGCAACTAGCCCACCATATACCTCCAAAAAGCGCCATAGAGCTGCGTTGCAGAGAGGTGTAAAAAGGGGCGTGGCCTCTGTACACCTCTCTGCAAGGCAGCCCCCTGGCGCATACTGGAGGTTCCTGGTGGGCTAGTTGGCCCCCAGGGACCCCAGTATTCAAGGGGAATCGTTCCCCTCTGCAAACGCGCCAGGGGCGCGTTTGCAGAGTGGTGAAGGAAGGGGGCGGGGCCTACGGGCCCGATCGTTTTTTTTTTTTTGTTTTTTTTTTTCCCTGAAGGGGGGCTGTGTGGCCCCCCTTCCTTTTTCCTATTTTTAGGCCCTGGGGACCCCATCCCCCAGGGCCTTACCCCCTTTTTTTTTATTAAAATAAAAAAAAAAACGGAAGGGCCGCGTGGCCCCCTTCCCTGGGCCTGTATTGGCCCCGGGGACCCCATCCCCGAGGCATGGCCTTTTTTTTATTTGGAGGGGGGCTGCGTGGCCCCCCTCCTCAGGCCATTTAAGGCCCCGGGGACCCCATCCCCCGGGGCCGGCCTTGCACTTTTTTAAAAAAAAATTTAATTTTTTTTACTTTGGGGAGGGGGGCTGCGTGGCCCCCCTCCCGGGCCACTTATGGCCCCGGGGACCCCATCCCCCGGGGCCTGGACTCTCGTTGGGGACTGTGGGGGGGTCCCCAAACCCCCCACAGTCCCGCCGGCTCCCCGTGTCCTACGGGAGCCGGCATTGCTTTTACACATGGGGAGCAGCTAACATGCTGCTCCCCATGTGGAAAAGCAATCAGCTTTGGATATTGGAGCGAGAGCAGGTTTCCTGCTCTCGCTTCCAATATCCAAGCAAGTTTGCAATGACAGGACGGGAGCCGCGAGGCTCCCGTCCTGTCATTGCAAACAGCAGTGTCCCGGGGGTAGGCACCCGGGACACTGCAGGAGCCGGCTCCTGGGGGTGGCGGTCCCCAGGGCCACCACAGGCTCCAGGAGGGGGCCGCGCGGCCCCCCTCCCTACATTTTGAAAGCCCCGGGGAGGTGGTGGTCCCCGGGGATTGGGGGTCCAAAACGGACCCCCATTTTAATTTTTCTTAGTGCCCCGGGGAGGTGGTGGTCCCCGGGCGTGTGGGGGCTGGAGCCCCCCACACAGGTTTTTAATTTAAAAAAGAAGCCCGGGGAGGTGGTGGTCCCCGGGGCTGCGGGAGGGCTCAGAGCCCTCCCGCACCATTATACATAAGGCCCCGGGGGTGGTGGTCCCCGGGGCTTGGGGAACCCTTAGAGGCCCCCCACACATAAAATTAACCCCCCCCCCAGCATGCCCCCGGGACTTGGCCCACCCGGGGGCCAATTAACATCCTTGTGGGACCCCCTGAGCAGACCTAGGGGGTCAGGGTGTTTCTACCCTGCCCCCTTTGTGCGCTTTGCGCACTTGTTTCTGTCCCTCGGTTCTACCGAGGGACAAAATGGCTGCCAACACTTCCTGGTTTGGAGTGTTGACAGCCAATTAACATAAAGCTCGTGCTCGGGAGAATCCGCGGCCCTAGATATCACTATCTTTTTTACTTTTCATTTTCTCAGCAACTACTGAACGGATTTACACCATTTAACAAAAGGGTTCTTTCTGAACCAAGAACTACCTCTTTGCCAAATTTGGTGTAATTCCGTTCAGCAGTTCGGGCTGTAGCCGTGTCTAAAGTTTCCTATGGAAAAATGCATGGGGAAAACGCGTTTTGGGACCCCCTTTTTTCTCGGCCCCCGCTTGACGAATCCCCCGAGACTTTCAGGGTAAGAGCGGACCGGAGCGGGCCACAAAGTTTGAAAATTTTGCGAAGATACGTCAACCGGCAAGAGAGTTATTTCAAATAGAATGTTGCGGATTTCCTATGGATAATAGGTTGTAACTATAACTATCTACTGGCGACCGCCAGTAGATAATATATCTATATATAGATAAACATAGAGAGAGACATATATATTATTATACATGTGTGTATACACATATATAGATTTACATATGTGTGTGTATATAAATATATATACACATACACACACAAATACCGTGCTTGTTTCCTCGCATATTACATCACTCGTGACATGTTCTATGATCTCATTGATAATATCAATGAGACATCTGAATTTACATTATTAATGACAACACTGTTCATGGCGCAGCACAAGTTATAGTTACTTCAGTTAACTATAACTGGTGAATTTCAGTGTCTTTTTCAGATTAAAATGTAACATTTTAACTGACATTTTCACCTGTTTTTTTATGTACAGAAAAATATTAGAACTACACCTGACTATAATATCACTTTAACCTTTGTTTTTTTCAGTGAGAAAAAAACATGCACACACACAAATACACAAACATATACACATATAAGGGTGACCTGCCAATCCCCCCTTTTTAGGTTTAGCCTGCACCTCGCTTGCGCTGTGCTTGTGAAATCTCTTGTATTTAATATATCTTAAAAGGGGGCTATCAGTTCCCGGGGGCCGAAATACTGTGTCCTTTCGCTTTTGTGTGGAACTTTTTTTTTGTTTACTTTCCCTGGCTGCATGCATGAAACTGTGCTTTTGAAGATTTAATCGACACAGGTAAATTGATGCGCATACGGTCAAGCTGGAAATATAAACCCCTTGGAAGAAACAAACTTGTTTTCTCACACAGAGAAATACATGCTGGTTCTTTCTGCCTTATCACTTTCAAATTTAATCCGCCGCCACTGAAAAAAAACGCATCGCCATCACCTTGTCTCCCAAGGAAATCAATGACTCTTTCCTAAAATTAGCTACTGTGGTAAAGATGCGTGGTTAGTTTTATAGGCGAGCCAACTAAATATAATGGAAAATTCGTTGCCACCAACAAAAGTCTTTAGAAAAGAAAACATGGAGCCACATTGCCATCTTGTGGTTAATTATTCATACATACTGCGGCTGCACATCTGCTTTATCTCTACGTGAGATTCAGAGGGAAAGCACATGGAAATGTTACTGTTCTTGTTCAACTATAGGCGGAAAAGGTAAAAAGCAAGTGAGGCACTGCTTTCAGTTCAGTAAAGAGAAAATCAAATCTTAACGCTGATAAGGAGGCGACAATGCGGAAGATGCAATAAGGCAGAATCTGGTGGGTGTAATTGCTGGAGCTTGCTCAAAAATATATCTTTGCATCCAGAAAAGATGTGGACTAGAATGGAATTGTGGCAATTTGTTGGCCACCTTCCTCCATCCTTGCGATGGAGTTGCTAGGAGCAATAATGGAACACCTGCTTTTAACAATTTGGAAACCATGTAATGCTGGAGATGCCATGCGGTGCACCAGTGTCTTCTAGTTCACAAAAAGTGAGTGGCATACATCATTGAATGAAAGGCCACCAGGCAGCGTTAGATTCCAAATATCGGATCACATACAGAGTCACCTGCTTTAAATGGATATGCACAACAAAAGTAAAAACATACACCACTGGACCAATATGCACCTGCTCTATTCTGCTCATGTAACTGTTGGACGCAGCAAATTTTCCTTACGGGTCCGTATGGTTTACTAACATGGATTAAGGGCTTACAAGCACAACGTTGTCACCTACATTTCATTTGCAAAACATCCTATGACCTTCACCTTACCTCTCAGGGCTCCAATTTTCAAATTTATGTTTTCAAGGCTATATTTAACTTCTAAACAGGCAGTCACAAGTGCAGTTACCTTGCAGGTACTAGGGTCATTATTTAAATGGTGCAGCAGGTGCAGTGACAACAGGGCCTGAAGCTCTAGGAACCCCTGTAAACACCAAATATAGCAATATTTTACTACTGATTAGGCAGTCACAAGTGCAGTTACCTTACAGGCAATAGGGTCATGATTTGAATGGTGCAGCAGGTGCACTGGGGCCAAAGGTTTGTCAGAACTCCTCTAAACACATAATATTTCGATTACATCAATTCATTCTATTATTTCCCTCTTTAGTTTCATTTCTCAAAATTTTGTTAGTACTTACCCGCACTATACCACTAGTAACAGACAATATATTGCCTTTTTGTACATAAACAAGACATAACACTTTAACAGACTTTCTGTAACTTATATTGTACAACTACTCAGCAAGCTACAATTTACAAGATACCTAATGCATTTACCAATGCTTGTTTAATCCACTAACCTTCCTTTACCTCTTTCCATCACTGAGCCCTAAAAATCCTTACCCCTTTTACCTCTGCCCACCCCTCTACCCTAAAAGCCCCCTTTAACTCAACCCATATCAGAATTAATAACCATACCTCTCCACCTCCCTTTACTCCTACCCTCCTGTGTACCCTAAAAATCCCTTACCTCCCCTAACCTCTAACTGCCGCAAAGCACTAACATCTTACTTTTCTTTATCTCTACCCTTCATTAACCTTAGCCATCCCTTAATACTTACCCATCCCTTAATCCTGAAATTCATTTTGTTTAATACACGATATTTATGTCATGTAAAACAAAAAATTACTTACCTGTGTGATAAAATACAGTGAGATAAAGTCCCAGAAATCGGCCTATGTAGTATTTACCTGCATGGTACTTACTTGCACTGTAATGCCTTGCGGGCTAAAGACCACAGGGTAAAAACTGCGTACCTCCCCAAACATCTCCATTATTATGGATTTATGGGACCAGATTTCTTCAAATACGAAAAATTACTCCTTAGGAAGGAAAAATAAATCTGCAATTCCACATTCACTCCATACATCTGTATTCCAGTTTGCCGACAATCCATAGGCATGGGGCTTGGAGTGACAGATGCATGTATGTATTGGTATTTTTATAGTGTGAACCTAAATAGGAAGCAGCAGAGGGCTGCACATTACATCAAGCTGGGATCACATAAATACATTTCACATTTCTCCTTCGATATTGTGTCCTGGGAGATTCCTACCTTCAAACCACTAGAATCAGAGTTCACAGGGTCTTTCAGTATAGCAGTGGATTATTTATAATTAGGGCTCCCGGTTTTATGGTATTTATTTTTTTAACATTTCCGTCTGTATTTATCCATATTTATTTTTTTGTCATTTTATCTGTATATATCTGTATTTATTTTTGTCGCAAGCAAAAAAAGACGTTGCAGCTAGTATTTTTCCACATTTATTTAAATAGACAGTGCACACGGTTGTTATAGGTTTAGCTATATGTATATATGTGCCAAATTAAGTAAACACAATACAGTCATCTGAAAACTTTGCCACAGGTTACTTGCAGTATTAGTGAGCTGCTGCTGTGTTACAATATTGAAAACACTGTCAATAGCCAGGATTATTAAATGTAAACACATTTAGAATTTAGACAAGTGCACCTGTGCACTTTCAGTGACCTGAAATTAGCCCCCCCCCCCCGAAATTTGGCTCTAGTTGCGCCTCTGCCAACTACGGTGGCCTGCAGAGGACACGACGTGACTGCAGTTTCGCCTCTGAATTCCTTTGCTACTTGCACACGAGCGTGGAAAGCACCTGCCCTCAGGGGCACAGAGCACTCACACAACATGTGTTCCCACCTTGGCCCGGATTAGATGTGCTGAAAGGCGCTTTCAATTCATCGCCTTCACGTTTGACACCGTTGGTTGTTTCTGCATTCAGAAAACAAAGGCTGAACATTCACAAGGCGAGGGGTCTGTCCCTAGTGCAAGGGCCCCTTGAGCCAAGCAGAGGGGGCCCCTCATATCAGCAGCTTCGACCTCTGCACCCATGAACCCAAGAGGGCACATTTACGTAACTTTAATGTCATTTAAACCCTGAATTAGGATAGAACACGTAATTGTGTGCACCACTGCTCACTACTGGCATCAGTGAAAGTGTGCAATGCTGGCAGCAAACACGCGTGCCTGTCAGCACTGCGCTTCCAGAGCAATGCTGCTGTAAGGCGCTACGAGGCAGCTGCCCGGCGAGTTATAAATTATAATAGTGAATTATCCTAAATAAGAATGTAGTTAAGTTTAAACCAGTTTGTTTCATAGTTGAAATAGTTTTAATTGGCATTTTGTACTACCAATAAAAATCATCATTCATGGACAGTGTGGAACATAAAAAAACTAAAGTATTGTTATTTGTGTATTCATATGGGTAAGCTGTCAGATTCCATTTTTTTCATTCACACAAACTGGTATGGAAATGTTATTAAGTAAAAAGTGATGGGTAAATGGGCAACCCAATTGACCCTTGTGGGCTTGGGTAGAAAAGTTGTAAGGTAAAGCTGCCTACCAGGGATTTATTGAAGTACAAAGTTGAGATGATTCAAAAAAACGTTTCAGTGAAGTGATAACTAATAACACTCAAAAGGGCAAAACAAATAATTATTTTACACAAAATTAGTAAATTAATTACAGCAACCGGGTGGTAAGTTTTACAAAGAAAATGTATTTCAAAGAATAATCAAATAACATAAATGTCATTAAGCTCACAGGACTAATGTACAGGGGTACAAAGAAATACAATGACAAAAACTAAAAATCACACTGACAACAGAACATATATACATAAAATACAAAAAAATAGAAATCTTAGTTCTCAATGTGTATGTCCATCTCCAAGCCCAAAGCTGAGTCTGTCCTATACACAGGAACCAGAATACTCAGAGGGAACTCAATTTTAACAATTCTTAAGGAGAATGGAATAGTAGTCGACGTTTCAGTCTTCGTTAAAACAACTATGTGAGACCATCTTCAGGACCCAATCAATTCAAATATGAATTCTTGACCCCTTTGTCAATGGAGAATCGATTCAAAGTATATTATGATGTGACGAGTCTTAAATATCTGAAGCAAGTCTGGTCGGACCATACCTGAACTGCTACTGAACTAATGAGGTAGACGCCGTTTCCAAAGAGAGAAGAAATATGTTTGCCCTCATACCATCAAGGAGATTCTTACAATACCAATTAAGTTACTGTTTCAGACTTGCTTCAGATAACACTGCGCCCATCTTCTTGTGACCGGTTAGTCAATGTAGCTTGGCACTGAAACACAATATGCATTCACGTCTTCTGTTTTTAAAGAAGAAACCTTGTAACATATACACCGAGACGTGCCATTTTGAAAACAGAGAGAAGACATTTTAGCAGAGCAAAAGTCCTGACGAGAGAGAGATCCACTGCCTGAGATGTAGAACAACAACCTATGAATAGCAAGTATGGGGTTTGCTACTAATCCCAGAGATCTATAATATAACACTGTGTTTCCATAGGGGGAGTAGGCTGAGGCAGATAAATAATTCACCATGGTAGGGCTTCTTATTATTTATAGTTTGCTTGTAACGCTCCTCACTCTGTTGGAATGCATATGTTTTCTAGTTGCAGCACAGATTTTTTATAATAGAGCAAGATAGGTTTCAATAAACATTGTCATGCATGACTGAGAAAACAAAAGGTTGACGATCTGTTTCAACGGTTTCCCTGAGGGGACTAGAGTGTTGTGTTCTGTGGTGCTAACGTACCTGTCACTCTGGGAATGTTAGGAGGGCAGGTACAGCACTATGAGCTAGTATGGATTGGGTCTCATAGATACTGATGTGGGTTCACTGACAGAATGTCGACCACAAAAATATAGATGTAAAAAATATAGAGGGAAAAATATAGGATACAAAAATATTGACTCCCTATACTTATGGGGAGGAACTGCTCTGGAGCAGATAAGACATATCAACCCAGTCTTAACAAGGAAAAATGGGATAATTTTAAAATGGGAAATGATAGATAAAGTGAAATTTATCACAGGTGTGGTTGGCAATAGTCTTGACGATATTATGACCTGTCTGGCAGCAATCCCTGACCCAATACCGACAGTAACAGCCTTCGAAAGGAAATTGTCAGAGGCAAAAGAGTCAATAACTAGGGAAAGAGGAACTTCTAAAAATCCAGGCCCTATATGGTTTGACCAGTCCTGCACGAAGGCCCTTTCAAATTTACATCTAGCACTTAGATCTACCCCAAGGGATGCATCACTGGTTAAGACCCTACAGCTTCGTTACTCAGAGGCCAGGAAGCAAAGAACCAACACTCTCAAAGAAGACGCTTGGGAGAAACTTCATCAAGCAGCTCTCTCAAAAAACTCTAGGGATTTTTGGAGAGTCATTAATGCCCCATTCCTTAAACCTTTGGAAGATCCGAGCACCGCGTGCCATGTGGACGAGGATTTATGGATCGCACACTTTTCCTCTATTTTTAACTCTCATACGGAGGGGTTGGTTAGCCAGTTGCTACCAAATAGCCCCCCCCACAAATCTGCCCTTGTGTTTTAACTTACAGGAAATCAGATTGGCCCTCTCACAGTCCTCCACTAATAGAGCCCCTGGCCCAGATGGCACTCCAGTAGACCTTTTTATGGAGCACCCCGACATGTGGGGGCCGGTGCTCACTAATGTTTTTAATGTAATAGCCGCAGTGGGTCCACCTGATTCTTGGAAGAGGTCTATTATAATTCCAATTTACAAAAAAGGAGACAAAGCCCAGCCTAAAAACTATCGTCCAATTTCTTTATTAGATAGTACCGCCAAATTGATGGGTCGTGTCTTACTTAATAGATTAGAGGAATGGGCCACTGACAATAACATCTTGATCCCGGTACAATACGGGTTCAAAAAGGGGAGTGGTACCCAGGATAAAAGCCTCAACCTGACCCTACTAATGGCTAAGTATACTAAAGCAAAGCAGGAGAAACTATATCTGGCATTCATGGACCTCTCAGCAGCATTCGACTGCGTAACCCTTCACCGCCTCTGGGAAATAATGGCAGAAATGGGTATAGACGATGCAATAACCACCTTTATTAGACAGCTTCATTCTTCAGCATCGGCAATCGTGCGCTACGGAAACCAGAGTGAGTGCTCTAGGTCATTCCCAATCTTGAGGGGAGTCCGCCAGGGGTGTGTTCTTGCCCCATTCCTTTTTTCCATCTATACGAATGGGGTAGAAGCACCCCTGCTGAACTCCACCCCGGACGTCCCATCGATTAAGAATGTACGCACCCCAATTCTGCTATATGCAGACGATGCTGTCTTGATTGCTCATACTGGCCGAGCTTTACAACAACTACTAGGGATTTATGTAAACTACATGAGTAGCCTAGATCTAAAAACAAATGAGGTAAAGTCTCTTGTATTAATAACCGGACGTAGAGAGAAGAGGCCTCCACATTTTTATATAGAAGGACGTGAATTGGCCCATACTGACACCTTTTCGTATCTCGGAATACCCTTTGAGAGACAACTAACCTGGTCCAACATGATCATAACTAGAGGCCTAGCATTGGAAAAAAGTATAAAAGCACTTAGGGGTCTATTACGATGGCGGTCGGATGTCCACCGCCGGGCCGGCGGTGGTGTCCGCGGACCGGCGGTGGACATCCGCCCGCGATCGCAACCAAGAAAACCGACGGTCAAATTAGGATGGCGGTGGTGACCGCGGCAGTGGGAAATTCCGACCGCCGCTTTACCGCCAGTTGCCATCCGCACTCCTGCCTGGCGGACGGAGCAGGACTGGGATAATGGTGGCGGTGCAGAGCAGGCTCCGCCGGCAGGATTATGATGCCGGCGATAGCCAGCCTTTCCTCAGCGGTCAGACCGCCATGGAAAGGCATGCGGAGATTGTGTTCCGGGGGCCCGTTGCGGGCCCCCAATGTGTTGGGGGATGGGGGGGTGCACTGGGGGGGTACCCATGGTCCCCCCCCACATTTCCCTGTACCAGGTGGCAGGCACTGTGCAGTGCCTGCCACGCAGTGTAGGGAAATGCACGACATGCTCCTTTCGGCATCGCGGCGGTGCTGCGGGCAGCAGCAACCGCCGCAATGTTAAGGCCCGCGATCAGACCGCCGCGGTCGGATTTCGAGCGCGGGTCATTGTAATTCGACCGGCGGTGATGTCGCGGTCCATGCGGGCAGTCTTTTCCCGCTACCATGGCGGTCGGGGAGGTTTTCCGACCGCCATCGTAATAGGCCCCTTAATTCCTATACAAAGAAATTGGGTGCAAAGCCCCTTGAGATGATCAAAAAGGTTTATTCTGCCAAATCAATATCAGTGGCAACTTACGGGGCAGGAATATGGGGATACACCAATGCCCACTCTCTCCAGACCATCGAAAATTCCGTTTGGAAAAGACTCATTGGCCTTCCAGCCAGCTGTTCTAACTTCTTATGCCACACCGAGCTGGATGTCCCTTATATCGACGACATAATTAGGTTGGCACCCATATTGTTGTGGCATTCCATCTGGAAAAGAACTTCAGTAAACCTTACCCAGAGACTAATAGAAGATTGTCTCACCTTGGAACACGTGCTAAAGATTCCGTGGTTATTATATATTAAAAACAGCCTCACCTCTCTCGGTTTAGGCCGACTATTTACATCCCCTTCAACCTGCATCACGGTATCAAAAAAAGAAATTAAAAGATCTTTTTTTAATCAAAGGACATTGGAGCGATCTAAATTAAATTGCTCGAAAGTGCTCGTAAAATTATACTTAGAGAGCCCAATTGAACAGGATATTTATTTTTTGTGACCAATTCACGTCATCGATTTATTCTAGTAAGGTTTTGTTTGAACCTCATTCCTTGTATGTTTTCTTTTCCAGCTGGTATTTATTCTATAGCGGATCTTCCGCCCTGCCCGTGCGATGGCTCCTCTCCACAATCAAATTTACACATTCTCTTTTTCTGTAAATTTTATAAGACGCACCGCAAAAGATTTATTTGTCCCCTTATGCGTAAATATCATTTTACTCAGTGTCGCCCAGCTCTGTATTTTTTACAATTATTATCTAACGAATTAGTATGTTTTACTGTGGCCTCATATTTACTCCTTTCATGGAAGACTAGGCGGCTAGACCATTTTGCCTTATGAACTTTGGGGCAGATTTACAAGCCCCTTGCGTGACTTTTGCGCTGCAGTTGCGTCACTTTTTTGACGCAACAGCGGCGCAAACAATGCGGCCTATTTACAACGTGACGCATCTAGGGAGATGCGTCACGTTGTAAAGCCCTGCGTCACATTATACCTGCGTCAGGTATAATGTATGCAGGGTGGGCGTTCCCACGCAGGAAGGCCTCGTAAAAGTGACTCAGTGAAATCCACAAGATTTCACTGCGCCACTTTTAGGACGCCACTGCGTCAAAACCATACGCCTGCTTGAAGCAGATGTAAGTAGTGATGCAGTGTAGTGGGAATAGGCCTCAACACGTATTGCTGGAGTTGCGTCGTGCTTGCGACACGACTCCAGCAATGCGTGACTTTTCCGCCAACAGATGCGTCAGAATTTCTGATGCATCTGTCAATCCTTGCGCCATAGTGCGCCGTATTGTAAATACGGCGCATCTATGGTGGCGCAAGGGTTTCTAAGGGTGGCGCAGGGAAAGTGATCCATCTGTACAGATGCGTCACTTTCTTGTAAATCTGCCCCTATGAATCTAATCCTGCTTTTAAATTTACTGTTTTAAACAAATTACTGTACTATTTGAATCATGAAAGTTGTATTTTTTGGAATGTATATTTTATATTGTGCTTTTTGTACTTTTATGATCTTAACAATTTAAGTATCGAATAAAGTGATTTGACTGACTGACTGACTCCCTATACTTAAAAAGGTAAGTACAGAAATATTGAAAACAAATATCATTAGCAAGAATATTGTTGTATTACATATCAATTTTACAGATAGGTTTTTTAAATGCTAATTTCTAACTATAACAAGCCTGAAACCTATGGTTTTTTCAGTGAATTTCAAAGGTTTTTTAAATGCTAATTTCTAACTATAACGTGCCTGAAACCTATGGTTTTTTAAGTGAATTTCAAAGGTTTTTTAAATGCTAGTTTCTAACTATGCCTACAGAGGTTGGACATGTGAAGAAAGAAGAAAAACGCACAGAAAGAAGCAAAAGAAATGCAGAAAGAAGCAACAGAAGTCAACAAAGACGAAGAAAATTGCAGGAAGAAGCAAGACATGTGCAGAAAGAACCAACAGAGGAGCAGAAAGAGGCCTTTTGCAAAATCATCCTGTGCCCACAACTTTTTCAGACGGGTACTGGTGGTAACTGACTCTGACTAACCAGGCCTAGAGCCAGTGCTATGCTAAAAGACACTTAGAATACAGTGAAAACACCTACATACACTAGGGAACACTATGCGTTGGGGTACCCCTGTGATTAGCATGACCTCCTCTGTAAGTCCCTAGTACATAATAGGGCAGGGGGATTAAAACTAAGAAACTAACTTGTCACATCAGGCCCTTCCCCCTCTCTTCACCTCTGTGCAAACATGCCCCGTGGTGCATTTTAAGTTGGGAGATTAAGCCCCCTTGAATCCTGAGGGTCCCTGGGGTCCAACTAGCCCACCAGGTACTTCCAGTAAGCACCACAGAGCTGCGTTGCAGAGAGGTGTAAAACGGGGCGTGGACTCTGAACACCTCTCTGCAACGCAGCTCCCTGGCGCATACTGAAGGTACCTGGTGGGCTAGTTTGCCCCCAGGGACCCCCAGTATTGAAGAGGAATTAATTCCCTATCTTAAAAGGCGCCACAGGGCCTGTTTGCACACATGTCACCTTTAGCCCCGCCCCCTCCCTTCACCACTGTGCAAACGCGCCCCGTGGCGCGTTTTAAGTTGGGGGATTAAGTCCCCTTGAATCCTGAGGGTCCCTGGGGTCCAACTAGCCCACCAGGTACCTCCAGTAAGCGCCACAGAGCTGCGTTGCAGAGAGGTGTAAAAAGGGGCGTGGCCTCTGAACACCTCTCTGCAACGCAGCTCCCTGGCGCATACCGGAGGTACCTGGTGGGCTAGTTGGACCCCAGGGACCCTCAGGATTCAAGGGGACTTAATCCCCCAACTTAAAACACGCCACAGGGCGTGTTTGCACATATGTCACCTCAGGCCCGCCCTCTCCCTGCACCACTGTGCAAACGCGCCCCATGGCGCATTGTAAATTGCGGGATTAATTCCCCTTGAGTCCTGAGGGTCCCTGGGGCCAACTAGCCCACCAGGTACCTCCAGTAAGCGCCACAGAGCTGCGTTGCAGAGAGGTGTATAAAGGGGCGTGGCCTGGACCAGTATTGAAGGGGAATTCTTTCCCCAATTTAAAACGCACCACAGGGCGCGTTCGCAGAGTGGTTAAGGGAGGGGGCGGGGCGGGGCCTGACGCTCGTTCGCTTTTTTTTTTGCTTTTTTTTTCTTTTTGAAGGGGGGCTGTGTGGCCCCCCTTCCTTTTCACTTTTTGGTGCCCTGGAGACCCCATCCCCCAGGGCCTGATCCTATTAAAAAAAAAAAACTGTACGGGAAGGGGGCCGCGTGGCCCCCCTCCCATGGCCGATTCCGGCCCCGGGGACCCCATCCGCTGGGGCATTGGTACTTTTATTTTAAATTTTTGAGGAGGGGGGCCACGTGGCCCCCCTCCTAAGGCCTCTAATGGCCCCGGGGACCCCATCCCCCGGGGCCGGCCTTTGTGCATTTTTTTTTATTTTTTATTTTTTTTTAATAATTGTTGGGGAGGGGGGCCACTAATGGCCCCGGGGACCCCATCCCCCGGGGCCTGGCCACTCGTTGGAGACCGTGGGGGGTCCCCAATACCCCCACGGTCCCCCCGACTCCCCGCGTCCTGCGGGAGCCGGCATTGCTTTTCCATAAGGGGAGCTGCAGACATGCAGCTCCCCTTATGGAAAAGCAATCTGCTTTGCTTCATTGAAGCGAGAGCAGGTTTCCCTGCTCTCGCTTCAATGAAGCAAAGCAAGTTTGCAATGACAGGACGGGAGCCGCGAGGCTCCCGTCCTGTCATTGCAAACAGCAGTGTCCCGGGGGTAGGCACCCCGGGACACTGCAGGAGCCGGCCCTGGGGGTGTCGGTCCCCAGGGCCACCACAGGCTCCAGGAGGGGGGCCGCGTGGCCCCCTTCACAACATCTACAAAGCCCCGGGGAGGTGGTGGTCCCCGGGGCTTCGGGGGTCCGAAACGGACCCCCACATTTCTTTAATTAGTGCCCCGGGGAGGTGGCAGTCCCCGGGGCGTGTGGGGGAGGCTGGAGCCCCCCCACACAGGTAATTTTTTAATTAAAAAAAGAAGCCCCGGGGGGTGGCGGTCCCCGGGGCTGCGGGGGGGCCGTGTGCCCCCGCCATCATTATAATTTGAAAGCCCCGGGGGTGGCGGTCCCCGGGGCTTGGGGGGCCTTAGAGGCCCCCCCAACTAACATTTAAACCCACCCCCGCATGCCCCCAGGACTTGGCCCACCCGGGGGCCAAATAACAACGAAGCACGTTTTTTTTCACGGCGGGATCCGCGCATCCTAAGCGCATCCCGCCGATTTAAAAAAAAAAATGCTTTTTTTGGCCCTGGGGGTCCTTGTGGGACCCCCTAAGCAGGCCTAGAGGGTCAGGGTGTTTCTACCCTGCCCCCTTTTTGCGTTTTGCGCACTTGTTTCTTGTGGCTCGGTTCTACCAAGGAAGAGGATGGCTGCCAACACTTCCTGGTTTGGAGTGTTGACAGCCAATTAGCATACAGCTCGTGATCGGGTAGGTGCGCTCAGGGTGCGCGGACCCTCCGCGGCCATAGATATATATGTGGTTTTACTTTTGATTTTCTCAGGAACTACTGAACGGATTTACACCATTTAACCAAAAGGCACGACTCTGAACCAAGGGCTACCTTTTTGCCAAATTTGGTGTAATTCCGTTCAGCAGTTCGGGCTGTAGCTGCGATGAAAGGTTCCTATGGAAAATTACATGGGGAAAACACGTTTTGGGACCCCCTTTTTTCTCGGCCCCCACTTGATGAATCACCCCGAGACTTTCAGGATAGGAGCGGACCGGAGCGCCCCACGAGTTTTGAAAATTTCGTGAAGATTCGTCAACCGGCGCCAAGGTTATTGGGAATAGAATGTTGCGGATTTCCTATGGAAAATAGGTCCTAACTATAACTATCTACTGGGGACCGCCAGTAGATAATATATATATGCATACATAAAAATATATATATACTTATATTTTAATTAATAATATGCTTGGAAAAATCGTAAATACCATAATATTATCAAAAATATATGTAAACATATTTAAATATACCAAAAACATAAAGGGGCCGATTCCGATCTTGGTCGGAGGCGCACCTAACACCATTCGGTCGGGAAAAAAGCCATGCGAATACCTGTTTCCCGACCGATCCGCACATTATTCCGAACGAGCAAGTACGATGCGCACTACAGCATAGATTCCGACCCAGTCGTACTCACCCAATCCAGGTCCTGTTCCCCGACCGAGCCGGATCCGGAATCGTAGAATCGAGCCGCACGGAACCAAAAATGCAGCCCCGTCCGGCCGGACAAGTACGATGCGCATCCCGTACGCGCCGAACCCGTCGCTACGCACGGCACATCAAAGCATCCGGGCGAGGCGCACATAAGCTCCGATTCGCGCCACAACACGATCCACGGCTACGAGACGATCACGCCAGCGACGAGGACGAGGAGAAGCAAAGAGAGAGACGAACGAGACGAACCAACCATGAATCCCTTCGTACCGATCCTACTAATATTCTACCTCTATTACCGGAACAGGCACGGACGCATACGGCGCAGAAGGTAAGTCAGACACCAACAACAAAAACAAACTACACGTACCCGACACATCACACACAGAGGGATGCAGAAATACCTACACCAGCAACAGCAGCACCATAGGGGCACGATGGCCCTCACCAATGCCACACATACACATAGGGGCCTGTATGTCTACCACTACTACCACCCTCACCCAGGGGGTGCCAGATGCCTACCACTACTACCACCTCTACCCATGGGGGGCTGGATGCCTGTCACTACTACCACCCTTACCCAGGGGGTGCCAGATGCCTACCACTACTACCACCTCTACCCATGGGGGGCTGGATGCCTACCACTACTACCACCTCTACCCATGGGGGGCTGGATGCCTGTCACTACTACCACCCTTACCCAGGGGGTGCCAGATGCCTACCACTACTACCACCTCTACCCATGGGGTGCTGGATGCCTGTCATTACTACCACCCTTACCCAGGGGTGCCAGATGCCTACCACTACTACCACCTCTACCCATGGGGGCTGGATGCCTGTCACTACTACCACCCTTACCCAGGGGGTGCCAGATGCCTACCACTACTACCACCTCTACCCATGGGGGCTGGATGCCTGTCACTACTGCCACCCCTACCCATGGGGGGCTGGATGCCTACCACTACTACCACCCTTACCCATGGGGTGCTGGATGCCTGTCACTACTACCACCCTTACCCAGGGGGTGCCAGATGCCTACCACTACTACCACCCTTACCCATGGGGGGCTGGATGCCTACCACTACTACCACCTCTACCCATGGGGGGCTGGATGCCTACCACTACTACCACCCTTACCCAGGGGGTGCCAGATGCCTACCACTACTACCACCTCTACCCATGGGGGGCTGGATGCCTACCACTACTACCACCCTTACCCAGGGGGTGCCAGATGCCTACCACTACTACCACCTCTACCCATGGGGGGCTGGATGCCTACCACTACTACCACCCTTACCCAGGGGGTGCCAGATGCCTACCACTACTACCACCTCTACCCATGGGGGGCTGGATGCCTACCACTATTACCGCCTCTACCCATGGGGGGCTGGATGCCTGTCACTACTACCACCCTTACCCAGGGGGTGCCAGATGCCTACCACTACTACCACCTCTACCCATGGGGTGCTGGATGCCTGTCACTACTACCACCCTTACCCAGGGGGTGCCAGATGCCTACCACTACTACCACCTCTACCCATGGGGGGCTGGATGCCTGTCACTACTACCACCCTTACCCAGGGGGTGCCAGATGCCTACCACTACTACCACCTCTACCCATGGGGGGCTGGATGCCTACCACTACTACCACCTCTACCCATGGGGTGCTGGATGCCTGTCACTACTACCACCCTTACCCAGGGGGTGCCAGATGCCTACCACTACTACCACCTCTACCCATGGGGGGCTGGATGCCTACCACTACTACCACCTCTACCCATGGGGGGCTGGATGCCTACCACTACTACCACCCTTACCCATGGGGGCTGGATGCTTACCACTACTACCACCTCTACCCATGGGGGGCTGGATGCCTACCACTACTACCACCTCTACCCATGGGGGGCTGGATGCCTACCACTACTACCACCCTTACCCAGGGGGTGCCAGATCACTACCACTACTACCACCTCTACCCATGGGGGGCTGGATGCCTGTCACTACTACCACCCTTACCCAGGGGGTGCCAGATGCCTACCACTACTACCACCCTTACCCATGGGGGGCTGGATGCCTACCACTACTACCACCTCTACCCATGGGGGGCTGGATACCTACCACTACTACCACCCTTACCCAGGGGGTGCCAGATGCCTACCACTACTACCACCTCTACCCATGGGGGCTGGATGCCTACCACTACTACCACCCTTACCCAGGGGGTGCCAGATGCCTACCACTACTACCACCTCTACCCATGGGGGGCTGGATGCCTACCACTACTACCACCCTTACCCAGGGGGTGCCAGATGCCTACCACTACTACCACCTCTACCCATGGGGGGCTGGATGCCTACCACTACTACCACCCTTACCCAGGGGGTGCCAGATGCCTACCACTACTACCACCTCTACCCATGGGGGGCTGGATGCCTACCACTACTACCACCTCTACCCATGGGGGGCTGGATGCCTGTCACTACTACCACCCTTACCCAGGGGGTGCCAGATGCCTACCACTACTACCACCTCTACCCATGGGGTGCTGGATGCCTGTCACTACTACCACCCTTACCCAGGGGGTGCCAGATGCCTACCACTACTACCACCTCTACCCATGGGGGCTGGATGCCTGTCACTACTACCACCCTTACCCATGGGGTGGCAGATGCCTACCACTACTACCACCTCTACCCATGGGGGGCTGGATGCCTACCACTACTACCACCTCTACCCATGGGGTGCTGGATGCCTGTCACTACTACCACCCTTACCCAGGGGGTGCCAGATGCCTACCACTACTACCACCTCTACCCATGGGGTGCTGGATGCCTGTCACTACTACCACCCTTACCCAGGGGGTGCCAGATGCCTACCACTACTACCACCTCTACCCATGGGGGGCTGGATGCCTACAACTACTACCACCTCTACCCATGGGGGGCTGGATGCCTACCACTACTACCACCCTTACCCAGGGGGTGCCAGATGCCTACCACTACTACCACCTCTACCCATGGGGGGCTGGATGCCTGTCACTACTACCACCCTTACCCAGGGGTGCCAGATGCCTACCACTACTACCACCCTTACCCATGGGGGGCTGGATGCCTACCACTACTACGACCTCTACCCATGGGGGGCTGGATGCCTACCACTACTACCACCTCTACCCATGGGGGGCTGGATGCCTGTCACTACTACCACCCTTACCCAGGGGGTGCCAGATGCCTACCACTACTACCACCTCTACCCATGGGGTGCTGGATGCCTGTCACTACTACCACCCTTACCCAGGGGGTGCCAGATGCCTACCACTACTACCACCTCTACCCATGGGGGGCTGGATGCCTGTCACTACTACAACCCTTACCCAGGGGGTGCCAGATGCCTACCACTACTACCACCTCTACCCATGGGGGGCTGGATGCCTACCACTACTACCACCTCTACCCATGGGGTGCTGGATGCCTGTCACTACTACCACCCTTACCCAGGGGGTGCCAGATGCCTACCACTACTACCACCTCTACCCATGGGGTGCTGGATGCCTGTCACTACTACCACCCTTACCCAGGGGGTGCCAGATGCCTACCACTACTACCACCTCTACCCATGGGGGCTGGATGCCTACCACTACTACCACCTCTACCCATGGGGGCTGGATGCCTACCACTACTACCACCCTTACCCAGGGGGTGCCAGATGCCTACCACTACTACCACCTCTACCCATGGGGGCTGGATGCCTGTCACTACTACCACCCTTACCCAGGGGGTGCCAGATGCCTACCACTACTACCACCCTTACCCATGGGGGGCTGGATGCCTACCACTACTACCACCTCTACCCATGGGGGGCTGGATGCCTACCACTACTACCACCCTTACCCAGGGGGTGCCAGATGCCTACCACTACTACCACCTCTACCCATGGGGGGCTGGATGCCTACCACTACTACCACCCTTACCCAGGGGTGCCAGATGCCTACCACTACTACCACCTCTACCCATGGGGGGCTGGATGCCTACCACTACTACCACCCTTACCCAGGGGTGCCAGATGCCTACCACTACTACCACCTCTACCCATGGGGGGCTGGATGCCTACCACTACTACCACCCTTACCCAGGGGTGCCAGATGCCTACCACTACTACCACCTCTACCCATGGGGGCTGGATGCCTGTCACTACTACCACCCTTACCCAGGGGGTGCCAGGTGCCTACCACTACTACCACCTCTACCCATGGGGTGCTGGATGCCTGTCACTACTACCACCCTTACCCAGGGGGTGCCAGATGCCTACCACTACTACCACCTCTACCCATGGGGGGCTGGATGCCTGTCACTACTACCACCCTTACCCAGGGGGTGCCAGATGTCTACCACTACTACCACCTCTACCCATGGGGGGCTGGATGCCTACCACTACTACCACCTCTACCCATGGGGTGCTGGATGCCTGTCACTACTACCACCCTTACCCAGGGGTGCCAGATGCCTACCACTACTACCACCTCTACCCATGGGGTGCTGGATGCCTGTCACTACTACCACCCTTACCCAGGGGGTGCCAGATGCCTACCACTACTACCACCTCTACCCATGGGGGCTGGATGCCTACCACTACTACCACCTCTACCCATGGGGGCTGGATGCCTACCACTACTACCACCCTTACCCAGGGGTGCCAGATGCCTACCACTACTACCACCTCTACCCATGGGGGCTGGATGCCTGTCACTACTACCACCCTTACCCAGGGGTGCCAGATGCCTACCACTATTACCACCCTTACCCATGGGGGGCTGGATGCCTACCACTACTACCACCTCTACCCATGGGGTGCTGGATGCCTGTCACTACTACCACCCTTACCCAGGGGGTGCCAGATGCCTACCACTACTACCACCTCTACCCATGGGATGCTGGATGCCTGTCACTACTACCACCCTTACCCAGGGGGTGCCAGATGCCTACCACCAACACCACCCCCACTCATAGGATGGACAATGCATGACACAACCAGCACACCACAACCTAGGGAATGCAAGAAAAAGACATCCCCCAACACCATGACAAGCGTGTGTAGACTGCGTCAAATGGCTACAACACTGAACATGACTTTGAACATACAATGTGACCCCCTATCACATGTGCCACACATATATGTGTGTGGCCCCCACAATGCAAGCAGGCCATGACCATTGTGGCAATGGGGTCCAAAACCCCATCATCACAGTGACCAAAATGTAAGTGTGGGGTCCATAGCTGAAGCACATTCAGAACATTGTGGCAATGGGGTCTAAACCCCCATCATCACAGTGACCAAAAGGTAAGTGTGGGGTCCATAGCTGAAGCACATCTTGAACATTGTGGCAATGGGGTCCAAACCCCCATCATCACAGTGACCAAAATGTAAGTGTGGGGGCCCATAGCTGAAGCACATTCAGAACATTGTGGCAATGGGGTCTAAACCCCCATCATCACAGTGACCAAAAGGGAAGTGTGGGTTCCATAGCTGAAGCACAATTTGAACATTGTGGCAATGGGGCCTAAACCCCCATCATCACAGTGACCAAAAGGTAAGTGTGGGGGCCCATAGCTGAAGATCATTCAGAATATTGTGGCAATGGGGTCTAAACCCCCATCATCACAGTGAGCAAAAGGTAAGTGTGGGGTCCATAGCTGAAGCACATTCAGAGCTTTGTGGCAATGGGGTCTAAACCCCCATCATCACAGTGACCAAAAGGGAAGTGTGGGTTCCATAGCTGAAGCACAATTTGAACATTGTGGCAATGGGGCCTAAACCCCCATCATCACAGTGACCAAAAGGTAAGTGTGGGTTCCATAGCTGAAGCACAATTTGAACATTGTGGCAATGGGGCCTAAACCCCCATCATCACAGTGACCAAAATGCAAGTGTTGACAAAGAAAAAGCTGCAACTGCCAAACTGCATGGATGATTCCTGGTCACAGAACATAAAACACATCAGTGGCAAAGTAGTGCATGTGTCCCATTGCAACATAGATTGGGGGAGGCAAATACTGCAGTGCAAATAAGACATACCTTTGGCCATGTGCAGACAAACAACACCCATGGGGGCTGACACTGTCAACATTCATCAATGACACAATGACAGAAGTGACCATCAGAATGCAGACCCACATATTTGCACCAATGGGCACACAAATGCAGATACCCTGTGGAGACTGTAGATGTGAGGTGAACAGAAACCATACCATGGCAGCAATGGGACACACAAACCATGATCATTGTGCTGACCGATGACCTAGGAGTCCCAGGGACAGCAGGGGAAACCCACCAAACAACATACAGCCAATGGCACACCAAAGATATGCCAATGCAGTGGTGCAGATGCACAAACACAAACAGGCAGACCCACACTGCACATCAAACATAACAGGTGAGGGGGGGGGGGTGCCAGTGTCCCCAGGCAAACACACAACACATGAGGAGGCCTGAATACCAATTACAGAGATGTGCATACAGTGCCACACAAAGGTAACTCATGGATCCAAATACCCTATGTGGGCAATCAGGCATTGTCAGATGAGAGGGAGCACAAATCACACATGTCACACAAGCATGTAGGAACAGCAACTGACACAGCAAGACACAGAAACACCACAGCACTACCCCCAGGGTCCCCACAATGTGGTGACCCTGGGCTGCATTACAATCCCACTGTGATGACAAAGCTAGATGTCGTTCACACTGTGAACCACAGTCATGTGTCCTGAGCAACAAACTACCATCACACCTACACAAGCACAAATCAATCAGCACGGCCAGTAAGCCAAGGTCAACATGGAGGCAGGGGTCTAGCCGGGCAACAACTCTCATCTGCACACACTCAACACCACACACCTCGACCTCCAACAATGTGCAGCAGTGAAGCACACATGCACTGGTGACATTGCACATGCACCCATGACAATCCCAGGGTGGTGGGTGGGAACCAAGGTGCAGAAACACATCACACATGGCCACTCAACAAGACTCCTGAATGTCTGACACACTGCACACTACGCTGTACATGGACATGACGGCAATACCACACCAACCAATGGGATCCCAGCCACAGTCACACACCAATGAAGAAGCCAAGGACACCCACAAAGAACACACATAGACAACTACCAACATTGCAGCCCGGACCCTGAGGAGTGCCAGCAGTCACACACACAACGTATCACAATCACTGAAAGTTAACACAAACTGGAAATCACATGACAGGTGTAAACAACAAGTGCCAAGGGGAATCCTGAATGTGACCCATCTGCGTCTGCACACAAACTCAGCCCTGACAGCAAACACACCTATGGGTGACACCCTGATGACCAGTAATGTGCCATGCACCCACATCACAGAAAATCCAGGGAGAAGCCTTGGGGGGTACATAGGTCAACTCAGCAAGCATCACAAACAGGTACAACACTAGGGATCCCAGCATGCACAGCTAAACGGAAGTGAACACACAGACATGCTCATATAACACACACCTTGGGCGCAGGCAATTTCACAGGAGTACACACTGCCATGAGGGGACTCCACTCCTGTGTGAGGAAAGCTGTGCCATATGTTGCCTCAGTAGGGCTCCATCATGTCAGCTGAGCACTTGGTCACACACTCAACAATTAGCACCAAATGAATGCTCCCGTCACATCAGCCTGGTCATGGGAGTGCCAACGAAATCATCAGCACTGATCCAACACACTTGTATAGCAATGTTGCACTGACAACACAGATGAGTCCTTCCCCATTGATGCCCAAACCTGCATGTCCAGTGGAGATGGCCACACGGTCAGTGAAGTAGACGAATTGAACAATGGCAGGCACAACAGATGTGCAGGGGTGGAAGCCACAGATGTGAAATTGCTAATGTAAGTAGGAAATCCCATTGCCAAATATTGAACACATGACACCCTCAGATGCTGCTAAGGATGACATGGATACACCACAGGATAGGACACATTCCCCCTGGACCACATGTGTTCCTGCACAGTAACACTTCATTATTATGAGACCAAATATCACCATCACTGCAGCAAGGGCATGGTTAGCATCATCAACAACATGTACATCAGAAGCAAAAGCACTAGAGAACAGAAAGGTGCTTTATTCAGCATATGTGGGTCTAACAGTTGATGTCCAGCACAAATGTTAACAAAGGCCAATGGCCAGTCCAACTTGAAAGTCAAAACAGGGTGACAGTGGCAGATGTCACCCTACGCATGCCTGCACTGATGAAAGCCAGGGACAATCCCCTCGGAGGGGCATACGGGGGGGCAGGCCAGGCACCGCAGGGACAGGATCATGGCTCACCAGAAGGAGGCAGGGAAGGGGTGGTGGGTGCTGGAGAGCCACTGACAACTGCAGTGGAGGTGTCTGACATGGTGTGTGCCGGCACAAGTGGGGGGCATGACTCTGATGGTGTGGGTGCCGGCAAGACTGCAGGGGACCGTGCAGATGGAGTGGACAGGTTCCCCACTGCAGTGCCCAAGTCAGACAGGGTGGTAGTGGACTCCACTGCAGTGCCTACCTCCAGGGGAGGAGAATGGGGATCAGGTAAGGTGGGCAGGACAGAGGGGGAGGACACCGTCTCCACACTAGTGGCACAGACAAGCGCAGCGGGGTGTGTGGGGCCGGAAGAGCAAGTGGCAGGGGGAGAAGACCTGATCCTTTTGGGGATGGTGTATCTGTGGGTGGGGGAACCTGGGGCAGGGTGTGGTGGGGGCACCTGTGGAGTGGGGGCCTGAGGGATGGAGGAAGGAAACTTGGTGCCTGAGCTGCAGGGCGGCGGCGGGGTCTTGCTCTTCCGGGTCCGGGGGGACTTGCGGATGGGGGCGTCAGTCGGTCTGCGCCTGGGGGAGGGTGTCCGGTGGCAAGGGGCACTCCGCTCCATGTGGGTGGGCTTCCTCTTCCCCCTGAATGCTGTATCAGCTGGATCGGAGGGGAAGAGGCCGAGGTCACTGAGGAAGAGCCGCTGGGTCTTTGGGGTTGCAGGTGAGGCAACGGAGGGGGCTTTGGAGGGAGAGGCAACTGTGGACTGTGCAGTGCTCGTGGATGTGTGTGTGTGTGACTGGGCCCCATCCCCTGTGAGTGTGGTTTCAGTCCCCTGACTGTGCGTGCGTGTGCGTCTTGTCTGTGGCGTGTGTGCTGCTCGTGTCTGTGCTGGTGTGTGCCTGTGCCGGTGTGTGTGTGCTTGGGACAGGTAAGGTGCTGGGGAGTGTGGATGGGGCAGAGGCAGGAGGGGTGAGGGACTGTTGGAGGAGGGACACTGCTGCCGTCAGGGAGGAGTCCATGGACCTATTGCCCCTCTGTAGGGCAAACATGCCTGATGAGATGCCCTCCATGAACGACACCAGCTGAGTCAACAGAGTGGTGTGGGCATGGAGGACACTCAGCATCGCTGTCTGCCCTACATGGAGCTGGCGAAGGAGGTACACAGACTCCTCACTCAGGGCAGCAGGGGACACAGGGGCAGGGGTGAGGTGCCTGGCCCAAAGGAGACACGCTCCTGAACATGGGAGCCTCCACGGACCTCGGGAATGGGAGCCGATGGGAGGGCGGTGGTGGTGGTGGTGGCGGGGACAGCAACACTAGCTGGGGTGTGGTGGCTGCTGACACCCGCCTCCATAAGGGAGTCATCCTCCGAGCTGCTGTGGTCCTCAGCTGAGGTGGATGGTGCTGAGGACTCCTCGGTGTGGCTCCCCTCGCCCTCCGTGCCACTGGGTCCCTCCGACCACTCCTCGGCTGTTGACCCAGTCTGGCTCTGCGGCTCCTCCTGGTCCGTGGAGCTGTCCCCTCCTGTGGCCGTGGATGTATCTGCAAACAATAGGGAAACAGACAGACATCAGTCACCTGCACCGAACGCACACACCACAGTAAGTACAGCACAATACAGAGCAAGGCCTGGCATCCTTAGTTGGACATTGCTAAAATTGCCCAAACAGAATAGGAGAAGCCAATTGTCAGTCTGATCGTCAACCATGGCACTCACATCCCACCTGGCCTTGCACCCATCTGTCTGGCGTCCGTTGGCTGGCAATACCCCAGTGTGGACACATGCACCACCTACACAGTAGTTGGACGGTGCAGAGAACACGGTGAAGCATGTGAACATGCACACATCACAACTCTTGCCACTGAGTCAGTACAGGTGCCCGGATGAAAGTGATGCCCAGAGTCAGATATATGAAATGCATGTGATGCATACCAGCAACAGACACCACGATGCACCCATGTGCTGATAGCCATTGCCACTATGGTGTGCATGTAGCACATGTCACTCCCCTGCAGGATCACCCATAGGAAGTCACATGCCATGGCACAGGCATGCCTGCTAAGTCATACATCACTGTCTCCAGTCACATGGGCAGGGCAGCCACACAACAACAGTCTGCACTGTGTCACAATAATAGGTCATGGGGAATGCAAGTCCTGGAGCTGAACAAGTGCACATCTACATCCCCCACACACCACATCATCTGAACCCTTATCTGTCCAGGTCATACCGATTGGACATATGGGAGACCTGTAACACAACCCTCTGAACCTGAGCACATCACAATCTGCTGTGAATGGGAAACAGCTGCATGGACTTCACATTCGCATACCCCAGTCTGCACGGTCAGGTGTTCAAACACCTATGTGTCACACAAGTATCGTCTCCTGTGGTCACATCTCCGGTGGCATGCTGAGCCCCAACCGAGAAACACCCCAGCAGTCCTGACAACGAAGCCACAACACACTGACACAGAGGCAGACACCTGAGGGGACATATCACTGAGCACAACGTGTCAGCTGATACACAGGAGTGGGAGTACAGAGTGTATTGTATGGCCTGGAATAGGCATGACTGTCCTGACCCACATGAATGAGGGATGAGCCCTGGACAGTAGGCAGCTGGCTAAGTATGTGTGACACACGTAATATACACACTCCTGGGGCCCAAACATTGTTCCCACCCGCAGCATGGGTGTATGCCAGATACCCCAGGCACATGTGGTGGATCAGCTCAGCAATTGGACCACATATCAAAGTGACACGCAGATTACATGTCAGAACACAGGCATTGTGTAAGCAATGGACCCACCCATGATGCCCACCACAGAGTTAGGGGAACAGATGCTGTCCCCCACCTTGAGTCAAGCAAACTGCAAGGACACAGTACCCAAGTGACACAATTCCCTGACTGCAAGGGCCACACCTGGGTATCAGATGAGGAGTGGGCAGTGCACAATTGAGGGACATGGGTCCTGGACCACATGACTGATGTACTGTGGAAGTTTAACCAGGCCAGAGGAGGGCACATAGCATGGCAGACAAAGTTCACAATGCAGTCATGGACTCACCCCCTCCTTGCTGCTCTCTGGCCTTCAGCTGCCCATCCAGATCAGGGAAGACCACCGCCAGGATCCTGAGCATATGGGGGTCAGGGTCCGGTGTCCGCCCCTCCTGCGAGGAGGCGACAGCTTCAGCTGGACCTGTGCGATCCTCCGGGTCCAGCCCCGAAGGTCCTGCCACCTCTTCTGGCAGTTGCGGATCCGGCGCTTGTAGTCCCCCACGGATCTCACTGCCCGGACGATGGTCAGCCATATCTTCTGCTTCTGGTGGGCATCAACCTGTGAGGATGAGAAAGTGAGAATGCTATTACTACACATGCAACATATCCGTGCATTACACAGTTGTGTATACATTTCTCAATCACAGGGGCACATGGTGTACACAGGCAGTGCAACGATGGCCATGGACAGTATGCCAGCAGTAACTACATGGTATCATTGCTTGGGAAGTAAAACCTTGTTTAAATGCACTGTCACTGCACTATACCTGTCCAGTGCATGTAACTACACACTATGGGGGTGACAACTACTCAGTGAGCCTGCTAGCCAGTGGCGTGCAGATTGTTAGCCTTGCTAGTCAGACAACATGCACATTTAGGAAGGCAGTGGACAGAACACTCACCTGCTCCCCTGCTTTCCCATACAGCTTGCTGTGCTGTGGAAGGAGGCTGTCCAGCAGGGCCTGGTTCTCCTCAGTGCTGAAGGCTGGGGCTCTCTCCACAGTACGTGCCATTGCAGGGTCCAGAGGGTGCAGATTCAGCAGCAGTGGTGGTGGCAGATGTCGTCCTGGAGCATGTAGTGCAGGCAAGTGAGCTCTCAGGGGAACAGCCAGCATTATATGTGTGCTGCAGAGGCAGTTACTGTCCCATGTGTCCAAAGTGATAGGTCCAAGTAGTTAGCATCTTCTGAATCTGGCCAATCCATGGAATTGCACCACTTACACACGCCCACAGCATCCTTCAAAAGTTCAACTTCATGACACCCATGAATTTGCAACATTGTTGTGGGTGACCAACTGAATTTCCAGCATCAGACTCGTTCAAGATTTGAAAACGCGTCCGTTGCCAGGCCAGGCCATAGCCAATGGGTGCACCCCGATCGGTCCATTGCTGTTCAACGCGTACACGGGATACAACGCGTACCCGCACACATTGATTGCAATGGGCCGGCCGGGCACACCGATCGGTCCATTGCTGTTCAACGCGTACCCGGGATACAACGCGTACCCGCACACATTGATTGCAATGGGCCGGCCGGGCACACCGATCGGTCCATTGCTGTTCAACGCGTACCCGGGATACAACGCGTACCCGCACACATTGATTGCAATGGGCCGGCCGGGCACACCGATCGGTCCATTGCTGTTCAACGCGTACCCGGGATACAACGCGTACCCGCACACATTGATTGCAATGGGCCGGCCGGGCACACCGATCGGTCCATTGCTGTTCAACGCGTACCCGGGATACAACGCGTACCCGCACACATTGATTGCAATGGGCCGGCCGGGCACACCGATCGGTCCATTGCTGTTCAACGCGTACCCGGGATACAACGCGTACCAGCACACATTGAATGCAATGGCCAATGTGTGCGCACCGATCGGTCCATTGCTGTCCAACGCGTATTGCGAATACAACGCGTACCAGCACACATTGAATGCAATGGCCAATGTGTGCGCACCGATCGGTCCATTGCTGTCCAACGCGTATTGCGAATACAACGTGTACCAGCACACATTGAATGCAATGGCCAATGTGTGCGCACCGATCGGTCCATTGCTGTCCAACGCGTATTGCGAATACAACGCGTATCAGCACACATTGAATGCAATGGCCAATGTGTGCGCACCGATCGGTCCATTGCTGTCCAACGCGTCTCTGTACATGTCACTGGCATATGTCACCATGCCTGTCACAGGTGAACATATGCCAGCCACATATACTTCCCAGGGAGTGAGGGGCACACTACAACACCACAGCCTGTGCAAACTGTATCCTAAGGCATGTAAGGCTGCATTACCTATTCCGTGTATGGGGGTGAACATTTTGTTCTGTGGGTGTCACTTGGGGCAGCCACCCCCAGGCTGTGCACGTGTTCATGGGGACAGTATCCTTGGTGATTCGTGTACATGAACACTGTGATGTGCAACTGTTCATATCTGAGCATGTGGCATGGTCACATTTCACGGTGGTGTATGTGTCTGTCATGTCACATGCCCCCTGAGTCCCATGTGGGACGGTATGTTTAACCCAGGCTGACCCATTGGCACAATAGTGATGGTCCTCTGCAGTCTGTGTGCATGTTGTGTTTACAATGTCTCTGATTTCATGTGCACAATGGGAGACAGTCTCCACATCCACGTTGTTTGTGCATGGACTTTGATGTTGTGCGTGTGTGTGTCACAGACGTCCATGTCTGTCCTGCCGAGGCAACAGGGACCACTACCTGTGGGCATCATGGTTGTTTTGCTGTGGTGTATACATGATACGCCATGTCATGCCAGTGTCCATGTGGCAATACAGGGTCCCTGGGAATCTACCTGTCGTTGGGCTGTGATGCCTGGGGCACATCTGTCCTCACATGTCACTGTGGGGTGTGTTTGTAACGTGGCAGCAGGAGATGGGAAATGTGACACGTCCTCATAATACCCTATGGCACAACCTGGGACTTATTGATGCCACTTGTTGAACTGTGATGTTGGATGTTGGCCATGTATGTGCCATACATGTCCTTACGGAACTGCACACATCATGTACTTGTGCCTCATAATGATGTATCATGTGATATTGAGTGTGTTCAATGCCACATATGTGGGGTGACTGACAATCTTTCTTTCTTCACCTTTGCACTGCAGGGCACCAGCTGTCCATAGACCATTCCCTGACCTGGCAACGATGGTGGAACGTGACAGCATCCGAAGGTACCGCTTCACCAGGCAGCTGATTGATGATTTGGCAGTGCGCTTGGCACCACACCTGCAACCTGGCCGGCCGTATCCTACAGCGCTGACCCCCAAGGTGAAGGTGATGGCAGCCCTACACTTCTTTGCCACCGGTACCTTTCAACACACTCTGGCGACTGCTGGTGGGATGTCACAGACCATGTTCAGCCGTGTGCTCCGCGATGTATTGGAGGCTATGTTGATATACCTGAACCAGTACATCTATTTCCCTAGACTCCAGCAACTGACTGGCGTGAAGAGTGACTTCTATGCCCTGGGGAGAATGCCGCATGTCATTGGCTCCATTGATGGGACACATGTGGCTTTGGTACCACCACAGGCCCAGGAGCAGGCATACAGGAACCGCAAGCACTACCACTCGGTCAATGCACTGGTGGTCTGTCTTGCAGTTATGACCATCACACACGTGTGTGCCCGTTTCCCCGGTTCTGCACACGATGCCTACGTGATGAGGAGTAGTCGCATCCCGAGGATGATGTCACAGATGCGGAACCAGCGTGCCTGGCTTGTTGGTGTGTACTGACTTTGTACCATTGTGTGTGTTCTGCAATGTAGCATTCCACCCTCTTTTCCAACTCAGCTAATGTGCAATTGTCTGTATGTAGGTGACTCCGGATATCCCAACATGCCGTGGTTGCTGACGCCCCTCAGGAACCCTGTGACACCAGCCCAGATGCGCTACAATGAGGCACATGGTCGGACGAGGAGAGTTATTGAGCTGCCTGGACAAGACAGGAGGGTCCCTCCCATATGCCCCGGCAAAGGTGTGCAAAATTGTCATTGTCTGCTGCATGCTACACAACCTGGCAGTGCGGAAGGAGTTGCCTCTCATCCTGGATGACGATGACCAACGTCCGCCACCTGTGGAGGATCCTGGCCTGGACCACGATGCCAGTGATGATGATGATGATGATGATGGTGATGTCCGCACACAGCTCATCACCAACTTCTTCAGCTGAATGTAAGTATCCAGAGATGTCATGTAACTGATGTGAGTTTGCATGATATGTGTTGGTGGTGCTCTGGTGCTGTTTGAGTGTGTGCATGTGCTACATGACTGTATGCGTGTAGCGATGTGTCCTTACAGGTAGTCTGTACTCCCCAACAGTGTTGACATGCTAACTTGGTTCTGGGTGGGTATCTTGTGACATGTATTGGGCATGAGTATTGCAGTTCTGTCCTGTTCTTCAGTGCTTTTCACTGTGTGTCATTTCTGTCCTTCACAGGGTACTTTCAGAGTCGTTTGGTCAACTGTGATCCCCGACACCGTGATTCGACTTCCAGGGTGGTAGCTGTCGTGTCCCTACAGGTGATGTGCACCACACCCATGGACTTCCTTCCTTCTACACTTGTTGACTGTGTGCCCGCTGCCAGGTGGGATTACCTTGCATCTGTGGTGGTTACAACATGTTGCAAATGTGTAATAAACCTGTGCTTCACTTTGTGATGTGCGTTGTCTGTGGTCACACATCTGACTGACATTTGCTTACTGCACCAGTGGGCTAGTTAACACAGACTGTGAATAGGTGTTGGGTCTGTGCAATGCAATGTATTTCCTGGCAACATCAGTGTAGGCGATGAGTCAGATGGCCATGGTGTGTATGTGTTGTGTAGCCCTGGTGGTGTGCCTCCCTCATATGTGTGACGTCGCCATGACTCACATGCCGGTGTTGTACTTGCTGTAGCAGTTAGCATGCACAGTGTCATTTCCCAGATCATCATCGCCACTTCAGAGACAACGTAGGAATCACAACAGAGGCAAGTATGGTGTATTAGTGAGTTTATTGACATACATGTGTGAGTATAGTGCACAGGATGGTGGGTGCTGTACATTGTGATTGTAATCCAAAGTTCCTAGATGATTTGGAAGTCCTGGTAGCAGAAATGTCCAGAGTAAAGTCCACAGTCATCTGAGACATTGGTCCAACTTGAGCTCCCCATGTCATGTGGGAGAGTTGTGTTGCAGTCAACAGGGTGAACAGTTTGCGCACAAAGGTGATTATCCAGAACAGGTTTAGGCTTCCTGGGGGTTGCACATGGCCATCGGCCTCTCACTTGCCCCTCCTCGGACGGCCCCTCTTCTTTGGGGGGGACCCTCAAGTGCAGGCTGCTGCGGTGCAGGGGACTCTCCGCCAGAGTCATCCTCCCTCCCTGTGGCAGTTGCAGTTGTTTCAGCAGCAGATGTGGGCACACAGGGAGGTGTTGACTGGTTGCTGCTCATCTGGCGGAGGCATTGTAGTATGTCCCTATGCACCGCCGTCATCTCTTGCAGTGTGTCCCACTTGGACTCCACGCGGGACATGTGTGAGTCCAAGCGGGCATGATGGGCAGCCTGCTGCTGTTTAATGTCCCTGAGGAGCCCCACTACCTGGCTGAGCTCTCCGGTGCTGGACTGGTACGCATCGGCTATGCGTGCCAGTTGTGGGTCATCATGCAGTCCAGACCCCTCTGCGATCAGTGACCTGTGTCTCCCACCCCTCCCACCACCCCTGGCGACACGTGCAGTACCTGAGGTGGCACGCACAGGTGACTCTGGGCCCCCTTGGGGGTTGTTGGTGGTGTTGGTGTCCATGGCCCCACGTTGGTCCAGGGTCCCTGTGCTGGTGGTGGTGGTGCTCCTTGGTCTTTCCATGTCGGCAGGGGTGGTATGTGTGTTGACAGTCGTTGGAGGGGTGGGTGCAGGGGGTGCAGCTGGTGGTCCTGCTGGTGCTGCATGATGACTTGCTCCGGAGGTGCCAGGTTGGTCTTCTTCATCCGAGGAGGGCAGTGGCTGTTCCACACCAGTGAGCTCCGTATCCTCTTGAGCCTGGGACGGGGACTCCTCAGCGTCTGCTGCTGTGTCCCCATCATCACCTGTTTTAGGGAGACACACACAATGTATGTTATGTTTCTGCAGGCATCAATGGTTGACACACCTGACAGTTGTGACTGTGCCTCTGGATGCGGGCCTGTACATTGCATTGTCCTAAGTTGTCACAGTCAGGGGTTGATATTGGTGTAGCACATTGTCCTGTATTATTTGGGCATTTCCATGTGAATGTTGGGGTGTGTACATGGTCTGCATTGGTTGTATTGGGTTGACATCCGGCCCTCCTTCCCACCCAGCCAGATATCCCACCATGGAACTTGCTTCCATTGCAGGGAGTGCAATTTGTCTTTCAGGATGTCAGTCAGTGGTGTCCTGCTGTTGGTTGGTGCACAGTTGCCAGCAGGGCCTTGTGCTCCCCACAGCAGTAGCCAGTGTCAGCCATCTTGTCAGTCCTTATCCACTCCCTGTGATATGAGCATGGTTCAGAGTGGTGTTGATGGGCCAATTGTGAGGGTGAGCAGTATCTGTGACTACCACTCCCATCATGCTATTGGCTGCACCCCCCTTCCCAGCATGCCCATACTTCCTTCCTTTTGAGTGTACTTCACTGTGTGTGGGTATGACAGCAATGGCAAGATGGCTGACAGTGGTGTCCTGCTGTTGGTTGTTGTCCAGTTCCCAGCATGGCCTTGTGCTCCCCACAACAGAGCACCAGTGTCAGACATCTTTGATGGGGCTTTACACTCTCTGTGAGGTGTGCATGCTTCAGTGTGAGCTTGCTGGGCCATGGGGGGGGGATGTTGAGATGTGACTCCCACTCCCATCATGCTATTGCCTCCACCCCCTTCCCAGCATGCCCATACTTCCTTCCTTTTGACTCAGCTTCCCTGTGGGGTTGTGTGCCTGTGCTGACAAGATGGCTGACAGTGTTATCCTGGGGTTTGTTTTGCTACAAGTCCCATGTGTGTCCCTGTGCTTCACACTGCATGACCCAGGGTTGTGGTTCTTTGTGGGATATTTGATTGGTGTGTGAGGCAATGCTTTCTCCCAGGTGAGTTGTGTGTAGTTTGTGTTAGGGGGTGTGTGGGTGGAGCTGCTGGTGACTATGGTCAGTGCTGTGAGTCCTTCTTCCCACCCAGCCAGATATCCCACCATGGAACGTGCTTGCATTGCAGAGAGTGAAAGTTGGCTTTCAGGACGTCAGGCAGTGGTGTTGTGCTGTTTGTTGGTGCACAGTTCCCAGCAGGGCCTTGTGCTCCCCACAACAGAGCACCAGTGTCAGACATCTTTGATGGGGCTTTACACTCTCTGTGAGGTGTGCATGCTTCAGTGTGAGCTTGCTGGGCCATGGGGGGGGGATGTTGAGCTGTGACTCCCACTCCCATCATGCTATTGCCTCCACCCCCTTCCCAGCATGCCCATACTTCCTTCCTTTTGAGTGTACTTCACTGTGTGTGGGTGTGACAGCAATGGCAAGATGGCTGACAGTGGTGTCCTGCTGTTGGTTGTTGTCCAGTTCCCAGCATGGCCTTGTGCTCCCCACAACAGAGCACCAGTGTCAGACATCTTTGATGGGGCTTTACACTCTCTGTGAGGTGTGCATGCTTCAGTGTGAGCTTGCTGGGCCATGTGGGTGGGGGATGTTGAGCTGTGACTCCCACTCCCATCATGCTATTGCCTCCACCCCCCTTCCCAGCATGCCCGTACTTCCTTCCTTTTGACTCTGCTTCCCTGTGGGGTAGTGTGCCTGTGCTGACAGGAAGGCTGACAGTGTTGTCCTTGCGTTTGTTTGGCTACAAGTCCCAGGTGTGTCCCTGTGCTTCACACAGCATTACCCAGGGTGGTGGTTCTTTGTGGGATCTTCATTTGGTATGTGAGGCATTGCATTCTCCCAGGTGGGTTATGTGGAGTTTGTGTTGAGGGGGTGCGTGAGGTGAGCTGCTTGTAACTATGGTCAGTGCTGTGAGTCCTCCTTCCCACCCAGCCAGATATCCCACCATTCAACGTGCTTGCATTGCAGAGAGTGCAAGTTGGCTTTCAGGATGTCAGGCAGTGGTGTTGTGCTGTTTGTTGGTGCACAGTTGCCAACAGGGCCTTGTGCTCCCCACAGCAGTTGCCAGTGTCAGCCATCTTGTCAGTTGTTTTGCACTGCCTGTGATGTGTGCATGGTTCATGGTGGTGTTGATGTGCGCATTGTGAGGGTGGGCAATTTCTGTGACTACGACTCCCATGATGGTATTGGCTGCACTGACTTGCCCAGCATACACAGTATTCCTTCCTTTCAGTGAGCTTCCCTGTGAGGTGGTGTTGTGGTGGTGGCTACATGTCTGACTGTGTTTGTTGGTTATATTTGTGCCACTGCCTAGCTGTATTTGTTGTTAGGTTTGTACATGTCATGACACAGTTACATTTCACTATGAGCTGGCATGTATTGTGTTTATCTGGCTGACATACACATTTTGGGATGATCTGTTTTGGTTGGTGTGTATTTGCTAAGGGTGCATGGTTTGACTCTCCCCTTGACAGTGATGTGTGTGTATTGTGGCACAATATTGTGTACATTAGTTGTGTACTCACCAGGCTCTGGGATGTTTTCTAGTCCATAGACGCTCACTGGTGGTAGGATGGCCTTCTCCTCCCAGGGCCTGAGGTATACTGGTTTGGCAGGAGGGCCACTGCCGCTGTGTTGGCTCAAGATGTAGTCCTTCTTCAACAGCTCCTTGACCCTCCTGCGCACGTCATACCACCTGTTCTGGATGTCTACCTTTGTGCGCAAACATGGTGATTGTGCGTTCACCCTGTCGACGATCCTCTCCCACATCTTGGTTTTCTGCGCCATGGGTGTCTGTTGGACCAATGTGCCAAACAGCTGTGGCTCTACCCTGAGGATCTCATCTACCAGGACTTCCAATTCACTATCTAGGAACTTGTGATTCTTCTTTGGGGGTATGGTGTTGGGTGGTGCTAGTGAGTGATGTGTGTGTTGGTGTGCAAATGAGGGTGTGTGAGTGTGTGTTTTGCTGGGTGTATGTGAGGGTGCTATTTGTTGTGGTGCTCCTGGTGTGTGGCTTGTGTGATGGATGAGCTGTGAGTGTGTGTGTGGTTGCTGTCTGTTGGTGTTGAGTGCTGGCAGGTAATTTGAATTTGCAAAGGATCATGGTAGGGATTTGTGTCCTTTATATGGGTGGAGTTGTGGGTGTGTCTTTGTTCCCTGTTTCCCCCCCCCCAGTATTTATTTGCTTTGTGATAGCTTGTTTGGCCTTTTTTTGTGTCTTTTTTTTCCTTGGTTCTTTTTGTGCATGTAGGAGACGTTCTTGTGACCGAGTCGGACCCTCCAGTTGTCTCGTGCGAGCCTCTCCTATTCGTTCATGCTGTGTTTGTGCTGTTTTCTGTGCTGCCTACGCGTCGGTCGCGGGGTTGTGGTTTGCTTCGGCTCGCAGTTTTGAATGCGTGTCGGTCGTGCGGCTTGGGCTCCGTGCGACTCGGTCGTGTTTTCCACGCGTTGCATCGTACTTGGCGGGTCGACGTTCGCGGGTACATTTCGTTCGGGATTCTTCCTGGTGCGTGTCGGTCGGTTCGTTTCGCGTGCTTTTCCGGCCGGATGGCTGTTTTCCGCGCGGCTCGGTCGTTCGGCTTGTGTCGGTCGGATTTAGCACGCTTTTCATCGTACTTTGCGGGTCGGGCTGCACCGGTACGTGTCGGTCGTTATTTAGCCCGGCTCCGAGTCGGTCGGTACGTTTTCCGGCCCGAATCGGAATCGGCCCCAAAATATTAAAAAGGGATTCAATTTAATTTAAAATAAAAATTAAAAAACACATGTATTTTACAATGTAATTAAAAATATTGTAAATTATAAATATTATTATAATAAATAAAACACATAATTATATACATTACAACATAAAATAAATTATTACAAATTAAAATAAATACATATAAATTGTCCACTACATTAAAAAGAAAACATTTTTATGCTAAATAAATATACAAATAATTACTCCCACCTAGCACAACACAACAGCAACATTTTTTACATCACAAAAAATAAGATTTACTATTCTAACTACAATAAATATAAAATTACATAAAATATAACATTGCAAAATACTACAATTTACTATTCCCACTACACTTAACACAACAATACAATTTATAATTATCAAAAAAGAAAAATTCACTCCAGTCAGTGCAACAGTAGGGAAAGTGTTGGATTGCGGATGGTTAAAATGTATTATTACTACTCCAGTCAGTGCAACAGTAGGGAAAGTGTTAGATTGCGGAGGGGTACAATTTACTATTCCCACTCCAGTCAATGCAACAGTAGGGAAAGTGTTGGATTGCAGAGGGGTAACTTTTGCTATTCCAACTCTAGTCTGTGCAACGTTAAAAGCAAATAAAATATCTGGAACAAAATGAAATTATAGAAAAATATATATATAAATATGTTGAATAGAATTACAAATATATTTAATATTAAACATTAAAAAATATATATATATATTCCAATGTTAAATACATGTTGCAAATACCTACAAATAGTATTATAAATAAAATACAAAAATTATTTTCATACAAATAAATATTTTTATTTAAAAAGTATTTATTAACAAAAATATATTTAATACATAAATGTAATTTAGTTACTTCCCACCCTATATCCACATAAAACTCACAAACTGCACCTAAAACTTAACTAAAATTAAAAATTATATACACTAATATTATAAACATGTATCAACAAACAAATAATTTTTAATTAAATGTTAATTATTAATTAATTTTAAATAACGTTTTGTCCACAGTATACCCCCACAAAACACACTCATAAAATTTAACAGAAAATTATTTTTCACAATTAACATAATAAATTAATATTACTTAAAAAATAATTATTATTTACTCACAATTCATTTACTTCCCACACCATATCCCTACAAAACCCACATCTAAAATGTTTTTAAAGATTGCACAATTTATATAATTAATTATCAATTAAACAAATATTATTTAACTAAATATAAATGAATTACAACTAATTAACGTTCCACCCTTTACCCCTAAAAACCCCACAACCCCCACCTAAAATTAAGCAAAACAATTAAGAAGAGAATTAGAAAAATTAATTTACAATTAAATGATTAATAGTATTTAACAATTAATTATTAATTAATTAAAATTAATTTATTCCTCACCCTTTACGCCTATAAAACCCACAACCTGCACCTTAAAAACTTAATTAAATAATTAACATAATTAAATATTGATTAATTAATTGACAACTAACTATTAATTAATTACTTCCCACCCTTTACCCCTATAAACCCAACAACCCGCGCAAAACATTTACATAAAAAAATTAATAGAACAATGAACCTAATTAAATATCAATTAAATAAATAATATTAAATAAAAAATATTCATTAATTCATTGTAATTAAATTACTTCCCACCCTATATCGCTATAAACCCACAAACCATTACGGAACTAAAAAACACAAAATGTAATTAAATTAAATTTCATAACTACTAAACATTTAACTAATATTAAGAATCATAAACCATAATTAAACAAAAAAATTACACCATAAACATTTGAAATATATACTTAAATACATAAGAATAATTAAACAAGCATTTGCAATGCAATAGGTGTCGCATTTGCGAGAGTTAGAGCTATTGCCATTGTAAATGGTAATCTTACCCCTGTGTTTTATTTGGAGTGTTGTGGATGTAAGTGGTGTGGAGTGGAATAATGAAGGTTGAATTGGAATTGTTATTTGTGGGGATGTGTGGGGTGGTATTGTAAGGTGTGTAGTGTATTTGTGTAGTGTAATTATGTGGCATGGTGAACAGGGATGAGAGCTGTAGAAAATAGATGGAAAGAAGGATAGAGAGGGATAGGTAGTTTGTGCACAAAGTGGTGAATCAACTCCAGACAGAGGAGCAGCAAGAGTGTGTGAGAAAGAGAGAAAGAAGGGGAGAGCAGGCCACAGAGGTATAAAGAGGGAGTGTTTGTGTACGTAGAAGAGGAGGAGAGCATGGGTTTGTGGGACAGAAACATTTGAAAAGGCACTGGAAAGATATTATGCTCAAAGACCTGAAGAGAACCATATGAGAGAGGCGGGAACAGTGCGTGAGAGAGCGAGAAATAGGGGTAAGAAATGGTACGAGAGAGAAGGAGAGAGAGACAGAGACACAGAGAAGGACAGAGACAGAGATGAGTGGGAGGGGCCCCCGGGGAGGGGGAGGTGAGAGGTGGACTAGTGCACAGCAAGAGGAGGTACCAGAAGGTAGCATGTGTGAGCAGGTATTATAGAGAGGAGATAGGTAGTATGAGGGAGGTATGAGATGGGGCAGTGGGATTGCAATATGAAAGGGGGTAGTGGGAGTGTGAGGGAGAGATGGGTTGTATTGGAATTGGTTGTTGTGGAATTGTGTGGTGAGGAGCTGTATAGTGGAAATATGTGGCATGGTGTGCTGCAGAATTATGTGGATAGTAATTAAATGGTATTAAGTGTAATGGAATTTTATAGTGCAGTGGTGCTGAGGTAGTGCTGCACTGGTGCTGAGTGTTACTGAGGTGGTGGTGTGCTTATGTGAATGTGGTGCTGAGTGATGCTTTGGTAGTGCTGTGCTCAGCTGGTGCTGAGGTGGTGCTGTGCTAATTCTGAAGAGGTGCTGCATTGATGCAGAGTTACCGCTGAGGTGGTGCTGCGATGGTGCTGAGGTAGTGCTGTGCTGGTGGCTGTGCTGATGTTCAGTGATGCTGAGGAGATGCTGCGCTAGTGCTGAGTGATGCTGTGGTGGTAATGAGTGAGGCTGTGCTGGTGCACTGATGCCGAGGTGTTGTTCAGGTGGTGCTGTGCTGGTGCTGAGTACTGGTGAGGTGATGCTGAGTGTTGCTGAGGTGTTGCAGAGTGATGCTGAGATGGTACTGCCCTGGTGCTGAGTGATGTTTTGGTGGTGCTCAAAAAGGTCACTCTTAATTATGCGCTGCAAACCTAAGGTTTATATTCAGAGGAGCCGAAGGCTCACAAAGAATGAAAGTTCGGAAACAAAAGTTCAGTGAGCCATATAGAGACCAGTCTCAGTACCTGCTTTGTAGAACTGCTGGTGCTGAGCACCAGTAGGACCCAACCCACCTAAAGGCCTGGCTGGGTCACAAAACATTTCCCCTAAGTAACAACCTCCATGTGGATTAACCCATCACCAAGAAATTCACACCTGACAACTCAGAGAGCATTGAAGACGGTGGGCATGTGCTATAGTGAAACTTGATATTATCACTGCCCCACTAAGTGAAAAGTAAGGAGCAGTAAAGGGAACTGTTTAATAATAGTTTCTAACAGTCGTAACATCTTACTAACTTACAAAATATCCCAAATAACGAACTTATGCACTGTGATTCATGCATAGATAATACAGTGAGGCAGTTAAGTGAGGCAAGGCAGTATTTTTCTCCTCGTTTGCTCTGTGTAGTCGGAGCACAGTTAGACTCTCCCTGGGACCGCCATCATTACATATTTATGCATCAGATATATAAAATGAAAAATAAACCTCACTCTTACGTCACTGTCAAACTCAAGAAAAAGGTTACTCGGGGAATTTGCCGCAATGTAAGCATGAAAGTGTGGAATGTCCCAGCACGACACTTGCACGTGGCACCGTAGAAGTCCCCAAAAATACAAGTGATTATGTTTTTCTAAATTAACAATTTTCAAGAATGCTCATAAGTAAGAATTTGGTGTGCTGGCTCATTTTGTGCTCTGCCCCACATGCACGTGAATTAATTTCAAAACTGTCTGGTGCGCCTTCGCGAACCAGCGAACGAGTCGCACCACCATGTGGGCAAAAAGCTAGAAGAATCAATCAACATGAAACCAATTATTATCCAAGTAATCCAGTGTAAGCCATATTTGATCAATTTCTTCAGTCCAGTATACACACGGAGACAGCAAGCGTGACTTCCAAACTTAAATGCTCAAGCATTGCCCATCCAGGCCTTATACATCAGCACATTAGAATTCTCGTCTCACCCACGATCTAGCTATTAACACAATATATTTTGGGCTGATAGCCCTTCGTCAGGGGTAGCTGTGGTATAGAAAAAGTCCATCAGCAGTCATGCATAATCTCACAAGACTGCTAACTTAACTGAACCATTGATATGCAGTGTTTAAAATAAATACACAAACACCAACATGCCACTAATACTTACACCTCAAAAACTTATGCTTTTACCAAAGAATCTCAAGAGATGCATTAAAAAACTCAGTGCTGAAATATACATACTTTAACCCATGTAAACATAAACCCCATGCTGAATTCAACCATGAGCATGACCCAATTGTGAATTAAAGAAACATAAGCCAAATGTAAACTAATAAAAGGAAAAAATAAAAATAAATAAACTTACAGTGCTCCCAAACTTTTCCATCTTTCACCACCAAAATTTGGAGCATAGCCAAGCATTTTTAATCACAATAAAGCCAACAGAATTGTGCTCCAGACCCACTAGTCGTTCAGAAACCCATTCTGACTCGTTCAGATGAAGCCCATCCATTTAAACACCCTGTGTAGTTTAATAACGTGTGACTGTGAAAGCTAATCCTGAATGAACATAAAAGAAATATGTGAACAACCTACCGTGCTCACATGCAACTACGCAAAATATTAAAACACGTTGATGCCTATCTCACATCCTAATTTATTAAACAACATCTGTAAAACAATGTTAAACAATAAAACACCATAAATATTCCTTGTGAACCATGGACTGTTGTGTAGACGTAATATGAAATAATAGTAAGAAAAACAATTCTCATTGAATATGTTCACATTGAAATGTCAACCTTAATAAAGCAAAAATTAATACTCTGTTGAAAAATATTCACAATTTTGATGTGAAGGTCACTCCCACTGCTGAACTTAATGAGGCTCGATGTTCTCAATACTCTCAAGGATGGCATTTTCCGCTATTCATTTAGAAGCCCCTGCCAGGAAAGGAGCATGTCCCAAAACTGCAGCACAGGACCCGAGCAGAGGAATTCCAACTCCCTGTTTGTGAAAGACATGGAATGCTCTTTTGAATGGTAATGTCTGGTATGTTACCGCTTTCTCAGAAATCGCCTGCAATTGGTGCGGGAAGGAAAGAGCAAGAAGCAGAAAGGGGAATGAAGAGGATATGGCTTAATGGCTGGAGCGGCACTTTGATGCTGTGGAACCGGGTTCGAGCCAGCGGTCTGATACCTTCAGAGTGGGGGTACAAAAGTAAAAAAAAAAAAAAAAAAAAAAAAAGTTAAAACAAGCAAAGGATTGTGGGTGTATAACAGGAAAAAGCAATAAAGCAATCGAGAAAAGAAGAGAGGGGGCGGATGGGACAGACTGGCAAAAATAGATAGGAGTGTGCATAAATGGAAATTACTGAAAGCGACGGGAGAAAACAAGTGATGGGGTGGAAGGGACAGACAGGTAAAATGCAACCGGAGGTGGAATAAATAGTACCTGCATCAGCGGAGGGGCACTAATCAAGTCAAATTAATCTGTACTTGAGCGGTGCTCTTTAGCTAGAAACGGAAGTGACGTATCGGGTGCCAGAACCAATTAGGAGGCAGCAAAGAGGAGCGAGTTTGGAATCAACCTATAGTAAGGTGCAGGTGGGATCACAGTCCTTTTAGTAAATACAACAGGTCTTGCAGACAGCGCATGCACTCTGACACTCAACCTAAAAATGATATTTTAAACAACTATATTTTAGCAAACAATATTAATGACTTCAGCGGCGGTCGGCACAGGTAAGCGCAGTGAGGCGATGGGGCGGTGAGGCGGGGTGCGGCGGGAGGAAGTTGAAAGACGACAGAATAGGAATTATTTATTTATCTGTCGACTTCCCCCTGCTCCTACCCCGCCTCAACACGCTTACCTGTACCGGCCGCCACTGAATGACTTCTATATTTGCAGTCTGGACGGGTAGGAGCAGCCGAAGATGGTGGGGTGGCGTACGGAGCCCAACAGCACGCAATCTTGTGACTTGCACGCGCAGTGAAGGCGCAACAATACAGAGACGGTAAGGGGCGTCCGTCCCCCCACCCGTTTTCTTTCTTTTTTTGTTTTTTCTCGCTCCTTCTTCCTCCCTCCTCCCCCCACGACACTCGGGGTAACGAAGCGGCACTGTTCTCCACGAGGACTCGGACTCGGGTGGAGAGCTGACACTACAGGAGGGCCTGGTGCTGTGCGGCGGAACTAAATCAAGGAGACATACAGACACTGTGTCCAAATGTGGATCGGATAAGCAAGGCAGGAACTGTCCAAAGGGTGATAGGGGACTGGGACTGAATCTCAGGCTTGGCTTCCTAGAGCCCCCCCCCCTTTTCAATGTGGCTACCCCCGGACTTTGTGGTGCAGTACTCCTAATCTGGGCTGAGGTCTGTAAGCAGTGCCTGACCTAAAATGGCACCCGAGCCAGGGCTACTCGGTGATCCCAGATCCCCACGTCCGGCGAGCCGGGAGTGGGATGGAGGACGAGGCAGTTGACGCCTTCCAATTACACCGGGACTGATGCCTCTCTATGGAACTACGACGATGCCCCACGGCCTGTAACTATATTTATTCATGTGTACTTACCGCGGAGACTGAGTACCCTTGGCCGCTGCACGGTGGAGCTGTCCTATGCAGCTAAAGCGGAGTCTGGCTCTGGTTCACCCCATTGGCCGTCACCTACCCAGCCGGACATCGGACATTGATTTTCACGGCTCTTCACGGCTCTATCTGTCTCTTCTCTTCAATCTACTTCTACTGCCTGCTTTCCCTGAGTACCTTCCCCCTTCTGATCTACCCGACCCTGTCCGCTTGCCTCTCTCCTGCTTTCCTTTTCCCCTCTACCCTCCACCACTCCTATGACGTGTGTCCTGTTATGCTATGCTCTAATATCTTTTTATCCTGTTAAGCGTTTTCCTCCCTCAACACCGCCGCTCCCGCCATCTGCCTGAAGGCGGTCGAAGAAATATCCAGAGCCACATCAATAATCTCGGAAGAGGCTCTCTCTCCTTCCGATAGCACCTCCGTTTCCCCTTTTTTTCTTGTCCTTGGGAAGAAACTCCATTAAGGCAGAGATGTGGGACCACATCTGGCGGTCATACCGCACGAGGATAGTCATGGCGCTGGAGGACCTGATGGCAGTGACTGCCAAAGCTGAGAACCTTTTACCCCTGTTGTCTATACAGTGCCCTTCCTTGTCAGGTGGAGCTGCACATGGAGAAGAAGGATTTTTAGATCTCCTCTGAGCAGCTTTCATAATAACCAAATCAGAACGAGAAGTGACCAATCAGGCATACTGAAGAGTCCTCAGGCATCCTATATTTCTTGTCCAATTTCAGTACTACTGCAGGTATAGAAGCTGGCGTCTTCATCAACTTCAGGCCCTCTTACCATAAGAAGTCTACAATGGGAATGGATAAAGTGGAACGCTGCATTGTAGGCTTAAAATCATATAAGAAACTCTCCGTCTGCTTGGCAGGCATAGGGAGGTCAAAGCGCCTAGAAGCGCGTTCCAGCAGATCGTGGAACCCGCCGATATCTGTAGGCAGATAGTCGGCTAGAGGCGGAGTAGGAGAAGGTGGAGCAGGAGCCATGTAGTCATACCACTCATAATGGACATCCGGGTCCAACTGCAATTCCCCTTCCTCTAGTTGCTGGTCATCATCATCCTGAATTTGTGTAGGAATTTCCACAGGTGGTGGAATGGTCTTGCTTTTTGGCAATGGGGGTGCAGCCAGCGACACAGGACTGGGAGCCTCCTGAATAGGAGGCGGCTGCAGAGAAGAGTTCGCCTCGGAAACCTTTTTAATTATCATTCAGCATCAACCTAAGGTTAGTGACTAATGAAACAGGGATATTAAGGGAGCTTGTTCTTCCTGTTACTCATAAGGGTAGTGCTCCTGAAATGCATCCATACATTCAGCTCTGGGACACCCAGTATCCGAAAAAGAATAATCCCCCTCCAAATAAGTAGATGAGTCATTCATTTCCTCTTCTTCATCCGAGTCATGACACTTAACCCTGAATTGTGAGGGACTGTATGCAGGGCCATAAGGACCATCATCTTCAGATTCCTGGAAATCCGGGAGTCGAGTAGGAGGTAACGGAGAAATCTTTGAAAAATCCTGCAGAAGGGGAGGAATCAGCTTTAGAAGCAGACTGTCTTTCTCCCTCATCGTCCTGCTGTACCGTCGACGGTGACGGTCTAACTGCAGCCGACAACGGTGACACCACTGCTGCCGTCATCGACGAAGCCGGCGCCTTGACCGTCGGCGTAGTCACAGTTGCTGACAAAACTGCAGAGGGAGTGCCAGCTCCAGCTCCATTGGAGACAAAGGCAGTAGACACCGATTTAGCCGGTTTTCTCAGCTGAGGATACCCTGGAAAGAGTATGAGGCATCGATGGTGGAGCAGAACCAGACATCTGTGAGAATAAGAGGGACCGGGCTGGTCTTTTTTAGCTCTTTTTCCCTCTACCCTATCTTTACTCTGAGACCTGGATTTTTTAGGGTCTTTAAGTGAAAAGGAAGACCTTTCTTCCTTTCTTTTTCTGGAGGAGGTAAGGGGTTGCTCCTCAGCCTCAGAGTCAGAGCTTTTTGCCACTTTTTTCCTTTGCAGCCAGAGAAGCAGCCTACCCTCACGGTCTTTGAGAGTTTTTTGGAGAAAGTACGACAGTACTTGCATCCTCTGGGCTTCTGATTTGGATACAGGCAATAAAGGCACTCCTTATTTGGGTCCTCAGAATATAGTCTGGACTTTCCACAAGTCTTACAGGGACTAAGCAACCCTTTTTTAGGCTCCGACATAATGAAGAAAAATAGGCACTCACACTCCTGACTGTAACTCAGAAGAAGATATGAACTGCTAGCTGGAAGTTCAAAAGGGCAACAGTAGAAACACTGTGACTGAGCAGAGTTCAGGGAAACTCCCTAAGACACAACGTGTGGTAAAAAATCTGAGGTATGGTGGCCCTGCAGGGGAAGGAGACTCTATGGTCTACGCTCTGATTGGCTGAAGTTTGGATGTTTTAAAACAATGGTAATAGATTGCTAAATGCTAGTGAATTCCTGTGAGCATTTGAATGTTGAGTTTTAATACTGCTATTTTACTGTTACCATGGGACTCCCACCATGACGAAGGGGAAGATTCAAGCATGTGAATCTATAAAAGATACAATACCGAAGAAGTATTACTTCATTTGTTATATACTTTTCATTAAGAATCAATTAGTATTTATTATTACTAGGTTGGCTTCTATCATATATTATTTTATTTGAATCTGTTTATTGTCATTATTTAGGAAACAGCCATTACCACCCAGTTCTTACCATGCGTTACCTTAACAATGAGCGCCTTACATCATGTCTATCTTTACCATGCATAGCCTTTATCACACAGGGTTTAACAATGAGTATGTCTTACCACACATGCCTTTACAGCGAAAATCGTTGTAAAGGTGATAAAGGCCTGTGCATGGCAAAGGTAGTCAGCGCTCTAAACTCTGAGCGAATGGGTGGGGGTGGGAGGTGATGGAGACACTTGGAGACACTTGGAGGGATTTCCTGCTTCTTGCCTGTGCGGTGCCCAAGGGGAAGCTTTGAAGCTTTTTTGCCTGCTGCCTTCCTGTGCAGGGCAGCGGGTGAGTAGTATTAGGGCTCAGGGTGGGGGGCAGGGGTGTTTGTAGGCCTGGGAGGCCGGTTTTAGAGCTCAGGGCTGGGGGCAGGGTCGTTTTCAGGGCTGGGGGCAGGTTTTAGGGCTCAGGGCGCAGGACTGGAGTGCTTTTAGGTCTGGGAGGCCGGTTTTAGGGCTCAGGGCTGGAGTCAGGTAGTAGTCAGGGCTGGGGCCGGATTTTAGGGCTCAGGATTGGGGGCTAGGGTGTTTTAGAGCTGGAATACTGGTTTAAGATTTATTGGCTTGGGGTGGGATGGTTTTCAGGGCTGGGTGAGAGGGGAGGAGTGTTGCATAGGGCTCGGGCATGGGAGGGGCTGAGGCAGATGTCAGCAGTACAAAGTGGGTCCTGTGACCACACGTAACCTTTGCCACCTATATGCCTTTACCAATCATGCCTTCACAACTAAATTTGTTGTAAAGGCATCCGTGGTAGAGGCATATGCAAGGTAAAGACATGCGTAGAAAAGGTAACACGTGGTAATGGAACTAGGTTGTAACAACCACAAAGTAAAGGCATGCGTGGTAACTGCATGCATGATTCCATTTTTCAACCTCATTATTTAATTAGTTTTTTGTCATTAATCAACTAGTGTTTACAAAAAATTGATTTGTTTTTGTCATTAATCAATTAATGGTTTCATGAGTATTTTTGTCCGTAATCAATTCAATTTTGCCAGGCAAAAAGTGTTTTTTCTCTTATTAATAGATTATGCCATAAATTATCTCCTTGTTATCATAAACCAATTAGCTTCTGTAATAAATCAATTATCTTTTTGTCACTAATCAATTAGATTTAGCCAGGAATTCATCTTCTTTTGAAGTTTAATTATTACTTAATTAACTATTGTTAATTTAGGTAATTACTTTTGTTACAAATCTCTTTATATGTAAATTCAAATAGTTTTTGTCAGGAATCAGTTTGCTACTTTTATGAGCAACATTTTTTCCATAAATGAGCTAGTGATTGCATTTTATGAATTGCCGTTTTGTGAATTAGCACATTCATAAGGAATCAGTTAGTCAGGGGTTTAGTTCTTATTGCTGTGCGTCAATTCTCCTATGACTCAATTTCATTTTTTCACAACTCAATTACTATTTCAAAGAAAACAATTTGGTTTTCTAATACCCAATACAATATTTTAACACATGATACATTATGTCAGAAATCAAGTCCTTTTTTTAATCAGAGCATTTAATTATTTTATTGAGAATCCATTCGTTTTAGTCACAAATGATTTGTGTTTTGTCAGGTACTTACTTGTTTTTTCATGAATAACTGTTTTTGTTATTATTCAGTTGGTGTTTATCAGGAACGGATTTATTTTTCCCTCACAAACCTGTCCTTTATTTTAACAAATGGGTGAAACTTAGTAATTAATTGATTAGTATTAGTGACAAATTAACGTACCTTCCTTCCGTTTATTTTTGGCAGTCATGAAGTAATTTAATGTGTCAGGGATTTTAGTAGCAAAATATTCGATTTGGCACAAGTCATTATGAATCACTTCCTCTTTGTTTCATATTCAGTCTTTTGTTTTAACAAAATCAATTTGCTTTTGCCATGAAAAACTCATGTCATGAATCAATTTTTGACGAATTCAAATTGATATCTTTCCTCGATCTTCTTGACCTCTACATAGCAGTTTTACAAAACGGATGTGAATCTTACTAAACTCATGTTCCTACACAGTGAAAAAGAGGTTGACACCCAATGGTATCTCATATGCTGAAAAGGCTCAAGTCTCAGGAGTAATGTGACTTGATGTTGCTAAGTGGTACTTACAGTTCTGATCACCTGTGGTTTTACAGCTTTCAGCTCAGCGCCAGCATTGATCATGTGTAAGTTGAAATAAGAACAATCATGCACCCTTTCATAAGCTTGTATTGTTTGGAAAATTACTTCTAATACAATGAGTGATCATGGGAAAAAGATCATATAGATGTGGCGAATGAATACATTCATATAAGTGTTTCTATGGTGAGTTTAAGAATTGTTGGATTATTCGCTGTACAGTAAGATACAGTTCAGACATATTAAAAAAACTCTGTTACAGATAGACCAGAGGCAGGTATACAGAAGTCCTCACAGGATCGACAGATTTTAAGAGGTAAGACTTAGGGGCACATTACGATACCCGGCGTAAAAAAATCCGCCAGGCATGGAAGCGGCAAAAATCCGCCCGCACACACCGCCTGAACACCGACCACGCCATTATGAGTACACAAACTGAAAACCGGCATCGGCGGAAAAATCATACAAAATACCGCCCGCCATCGTCCGAGTCGGAGTCAAACCGCCCGCCACGGACGGAAACACGCACGACAACACAAAACCGCCCGCCCACACGGCCGACACACCGCACGTGAAATTACGATCGCACCGCCATGAGCGCGGAAAAACAACAAAAATACCGCCCGCCAGCGCAAACAACGCCGATGAGAATCGACACGGCAGAAGCCATGGCGCCCACGTACCTGCACAGAAACCATCCGCACACAAAACCAATAGCACACAACATGGCCAACAAGTCCACACAGCAAGGCACGCACAAATACACAAGCACAGTACACATCCCGAAAACACCCCCCGGACAAACAAAAAATACAAAGGCCAGAACCCCAGACACAACACACCTGAAAACAACAGACCATGAGGACACACCCACATAGGTGAGTACAAAAGCAGCACTCCCACAGACCACAACCCCTTGCTACATTGCAAACCAGAGAGGAGAGGAGAGGACACAGTGACACAGCAAGGACAGCAGCACACCACAGAAACGCACACATCACTACCACCACCACCACCACCACCACCAAACACCACCACCACCACCACCACCACACACCCCGGCACCACAAACCCCCTGCACATTACACAACACACACCGCACCAGCACCACAAACACCATGGCACCACAAAGGATGCCCAAGTTCACGCCCATGGAGCTGACGGTCATGGTCGACGAGATCATCAAGGTGTACCCACAAATCTATGGGAACATGGTCCAGCACACACCACTAGCCACCAGAAACAGAATGTGGACCCGGATCGTAGACCAGGTCAATTCAGTCGGGACCCTGCCCAGGAACAGAACCGAGATAAACAAACGTTGGAATGACGTAAAGAGCCTGGTCAAGAAGAAGGAGGGCAAAAACAGAGAGCTGGCTGCCGTCACTGGCGGAGGGAATCCCGCGCTCTTTAAGACCTTCAAAGCGTGGGAGGAGAAGGTGCGAGTCGTAATACATCCGGAGATCCTCGCCGGATTAGCAGGGGGAGTGGAGGCTGGTAAGTACAAACTAATGTATACCAGCACACCGCTATGTACACACATGCGCAACCACCATGCCACAGCTCCCAGGGACAAACACCCCCATGTCCAGCACACAATACACAACACATCACACGCACATGCAACAGACACTACCACACACAGGCCAAACCGAACAACTGTAAGATGCGTGGGGACATGTGTACACTAAGCCAGCCACGTAACCACCAACAGGTCCCCAAATATGCCAGAAGCGCCACAACGAGCACCCACCACACCCATGTGTCCGCCACAGCTGCACCAACTGACAAGTAACAGGTAAGTGGCAGGAACACAAAGTGCAGTGGGTCGGAGGGGGACAGCTGAAGTACAACACCCACCAGGCCCCCACTCCCACAGACCAGCAAGGTGGAGCACTCCCCACACCCATGTGTCAGGCACAGCTGCACCAACCGACAAGTAACAGGTAAGTGGCAGGAACACAAAGTGCAGTGGGTCGGAGGGGGACAGCTGAAGTACAACACCCACCAGGCCCCCACTCCCACAGACCAGCAAGGTGGAGCACTCCCCACACCCATGTGTCAGGCACAGCTGCACCAACCGACAAGTAACAGGTAAGTGGCAGGAACACAAAGTGCAGTGGGTGGGACGGTGGACAGCCCAAGTACAACACACACCAGGCCCCAGTCCCACAGCACAGCAAGGAGGAGCATCCCCCACACCCCACACCCACGTGTCAGCCACCGCAGTGCACAACGACAGCCGAAAGGCAGACATCACGGTCCACAGCAATCGGTGTCAGTGGGTGTACAGCCACCCCCACGACCCACTACACCCCCCACCCCCACAGACCTGCAACATGGAGCACCCCCGCTAAGAGCCATGTGGCATCCAGTACAGTGCACGCACGAACAACTTGCAGGTGGGAAACTGGACAGGGCTGGATTACTGGAGGCATGAGGACCATAACACCACCAACACATGGGACATGTCACGTAGCACACGAACACGCAGCACCGCCCACCGTCACGAACAAGTGAACAATGTGCACACGGACATGAACAGCAGACTCACACCCCACATGACCCATCACAGACATAGCAACACCCAAGGAGCCACGTCTGCATGCACAAGCCACACTGAATATAGTCCCACACGGCAGCCACTGTGCAACTCATCACACACAACCGAAACACCATTGAAGTCCTGTCCATGTAGCCCCTACTGCCTGTCAACCACACACCCCACAACTACGCCTATGTAAGACAAACAACACTAGACGCAACAGAGCGGAACAACATAAATGCACACGAACACCACTGAACCCATCAAACACACAGACACACCATGCACATACAACATACCATCCATCCCATCCGTCAGCCCCAGTCTCATGAAAGGCATGTCATCCGCACAGCTGCCACACATACAGCAGTCACGCTAAGACACATGCCCATGACCAACCATGTGCCAGAAGTCAATTAAGCGCACGACACACTGTGAGCAACAACACACAACATGGGCCACACCCCCCCGAGCACTGCAGTGATGCACATGGCACAGGGCAGCACGCACACCAAGGAGATGGGACAACTGCAATACGTTGGCTGGCACACAACTATCACTCACTCATAACGATGCGTCCAATGCCATGTCCAGTAACCACAACAGACAGCAAATATGCAGGGCATGTCAGGCATGCACACACCTCAGACCATGCACTGTCATGCTGCCACAACACATGTCACGTTCGGCACCCATGGCTCACAGCATGTACCCCAAAAGCATATACCCTCCCAAATGCGAATCTGGGGCATGGCCCCCATGTTGCCATATGCGTTCCTAAGCGTTCCATTTGAACCCCAAAAGCATATTCCCTCCCAAATGCGAATCTGGGGCATGGCCCCCATGTTGCCATATGCGTTCCTAAGCGTTCCATTTGAACCCCAAAAGCATATTCCCTCCCAAATGCGAATCTGGGGCATGGCCCCCATGTTGCCATATGCGTTCCTAAGCGTTCCATTTGAACCCCAAAAGCATATTCCCTCCCAAATGCGAATCTGGGGCATGGCCCCCATGTTGCCATATGCGTTCCTAAGCGTTCCATTTGAACCCCAAAAGCATATTCCCTCCCAAATGCGAATCTGGGGCATGGCCCCCATGTTGCCATATGCGTTCCTAAGCGTTCCATTTGAACCCCAAAAGCATATTCCATCCCAAATGCGAATCTGGGGCATGGCCCCCATGTTGCCATATGCGTGCCTAAGCGTTCCATTTGAACTCCAAAAGCAAAGTACAAACTAGACCCAGGATGGGCCAGGAGCCCGCATACACCAGAGTCACAATGAGTAGGGGCAAAGCAACACACCCATCGGCATGGCCAATCCGTCCCATGCCACATGTGCACAGCACACAGTCCCATTGCCTAGCACACACACCTACAGATGCCACAGCCACACACTCGCCTCCGGGAAACCCATGTACGAGATTGCACGAACTGCCAATGTCAGACGACTAATCCATACTTCGCCAGGTGCAACACAATAACAAATCTCATTCTCTCCACAGGTGACGAACTGCTGGACGCTGGGGATGGAGACAGCAGCCAGCACAGCCAGCCTACAAGCCCCCAACGAGGACACACGGATCTGGAGGATCTGTCCACCTCTTCGGACACGGACCACCAAGCTGGCCCATCTGGCGTGGCAGGGCCCAGCCGCTCCCCAGGACCCCTCCTACCCACCAACCCATCATCCAGGGATGCTGAACAGTCCCAGTCCCCTGCTGCCACTGTCGTTGCGGCCACACCCACGGTCATTGCGGCCACTACCACTGCCGCAACCGCCACCATCGCCGCACCGACCACCACCGCCTCCACCACCACCACGTCTTCGCTGGCACCAGCCCCAGCGCAGGTGGTGGCCCGGCCGACTGGATCCACCCTGGGAGCCACAGCGAGGACCGTGGTGAGCAATGTGGCTAGTGGGCAGGCCGGTGGCAGCAGGACTGGTAGGAGGAGCAGGGTCAGGGAAACGCCAGCCTCCCCTGGGAGCCATGCCCTGCCTCAAATGGCCAGAGTCCTTGGGGCCTATGAAGAGGCCCAAGGACAATGGGCCAGGTCTGCTACTGACACGCGGGAGGTGCTGGGGGTGCTGAGGTCCATGGACGCCCATATGGGCCAATTCGTGTCCCGTATGGACCAACTCGTGGACCTCATGGGCCAGCTGGTGGTGGCGGTGGGGTCACAGGCAAGGCCAGCAACACCACCTCCGCCACCACCTGCTAGGGCGCAGGCTCGGGCAGCAGTGTCCACTTCCCCTGCGTCCACAGCCAGTGAGCACACCTCACCCACCACCAGCAGGTCGCCACCACACACCCCCTCCCAAACGTGGAAGGGGCCGTCCGAAGAGGAAACAGATCTCCCGGGAGGACTTCGCACGCTCCAGTCGCAAGTGAGGCAGCCAGCCAGCCTTCCGCCAGCCTTCCTTGACCAGCCACTGCATTGACTTGCTCTACGATCCCACTCCACACAGCCATCTGGATGGCATGTGTGTGTTGGACTATGGACATAGAACCAGTGGGTACACCCTGATCATCACGCAGCCATGACCGACAGCTCATTGTCACTGCACGCACCACTTTTGTCATCACCTTACACACAATCACATGTCACAGTTTGTAATAAATGCACCTTTTTCACTAACTGCTGTTTGTGCCCTGTGTCTTTATTGTACGGAATACAACGGCCACCTTGGGCGGAAAGGCACCTGATGCGTGGCATGGAAATGGAATCCGGAGGGCCTGTAGGGACCTAGGGGTGGGAGACAGAACAGGAGCACATTCAATGAGTGTGTCACACACCCATCACACAGTACATGTCAACAACTACAAGCAATGTACACACATCGCACAGAGCAATAGGGCACAATGCCACAGTCACCAACAGTGGCATACTACCCTGGCCATGGAGCGTTGACACACTGCACGCAGTGAACATACGGCCACCCTGACACAGCACACACACACCTGCATAGATACAGACACATCATCCGTCGTACATGGACACTCACCGTCAAGTGAAGTAGCGGGCGATGAGCTGCTGGCGCACATTCCCAGCTTCCTCCTCTCCGCTGTCCACCTCACTCGAGCTGTCCTGGTCTGCGGGCTGGGGCCCTGGTTGATCTCCGTCATCCACAATGAGGGGGATCTGCTTCCGAATGGCCAGATTGTGCAGCATGCAGCACGCCACCACTATCTGGCACACCTTCTGTGGGGAGTACGCCAGTGCACCCTCGGTGCGGTCCAGGCACCTGAACCTGGACTTGAGGAGGCCAAAGGTACGCTCGACCACACGTCTGGTCCTCCCATGTGCCTCATTGTATCGATCGTCTGCTGGGGTGCGAGGATTCCTCAATGGACTGAGCAGCCATGCCCCATTCGGATACGCAGAGTCACCTGGGTGTGAGGGACACAGAGAACCGTTGCTATTCCAACTGGACCGGGGACAGCATCGCACAACCAGCACGCTACACCACTCCACATACTCACCGACAATACAGCCACGATCCTGTTGCAGATTGGCCATCAGTCGTGGCAAGATGCTGTTGCGCATTATGTGTGCGTCATGGGCCGAGCCTGGAAACTTTGCACACACGTGGGTGATCACCATGTCCGCAAGGCACACCACTTGCACATTCAGGGAGTGCGTGTGCTTCCTGTTGCGGTACAGGTGCTCAGTGGCCTGTGGTGGAACAAGGCCAACATGAGTGCAGTCAATGGCTCCCACGACGTGTGGGATTCTGCCAAGGGCATAGAATGCACCCTTCACTGCCGCCAATTCACGAGCCCTGGGGAAGCTGGATGTACCTGTTCCGGTACAGCATCATGGCTGCCAGTACATCCCTCAGCACCTTGCTGAACATGGGCTGGGACATCCCTCCTCCACTGCCCACTGTGTGCTGGAATGACCCAGTGGCGAAGAAATGCATGGCGGCCATCACCTTAGCCGTGGGGGTGACAGCAGTCGGATACACCCTGCGGGGACGGAGATGGGGCTCTAACATGGCACACAGTCGATGCAGAGTTGGCCTGTCCAGCCGAAACTTCCTGATTACCTCTGTATCGTCCATGTCCGCCAGCAATTGGTATGGGCGGTCAATGTTCGGTCTCCGCCTGGGTTAAATGGCAGAGGACACATGTCAAAGCAACACGGCACATAGCAATTTCGCATACACATCACTGACATGACTGAGCAAGCACATGGGCCACAGCCCAGCTGTCAAGCTGGGACGGCACGGCCACAATACACTTACACAGGTCTCCCAACAATGGCAATGGCAAGTGAGACATACCACTGCCATGTGCATGCACATGGGGATCTAGGCCCCAATGACTTGCGGGGCGTGCTGATGGGGACTGACTGCATATTCGTCAAGCGGCAACGCCACGGCAACATGAGTGTCTGCTGAGCATGGTACTGCTTCCGAGGCTGGATGAGTATGGCACACGACGACGACGATGTGGGCACGGGCTGAGCGGCCAATACAAGTGGGACCTGTGGCACGAGGGGATATGAGACAGTAGTAGGTGTCAGCACTGCACCCTATGTACAGCACTGTATGGATCACAGCTCCCGAAACATTGACTGGTGTCCACATTGACAGCCCCATGCCAAGACGGCTGTGTGCTTGCAGTCACACGTCACAGGTGAGAGGTTACATTGCACGTGCCAGGTGGCAGTCGTACATAGTGGGAGCTGGCATGTGTGTGCATGTGTCTCCTGTTCAGGATCCACCAGATGGGCGCTGACTCTGTACTGACCATTGGACACAGCATGTTCCGTGGAAGGCTTGTGTGTGTGGGATGGTGGCACTGGATGTGCCTCCGTTGGGTGGGGGGCCATGCACAGGGCGGGTACGTCGATGATTGCGCATTGTTGGTCACGGTGGGTGCACCAGCTAAGATGTGTTGCCCTGTGTTCAATTCCTATGTCCGCATGATGATGGACTGTGGATGTGGGCAGACTACACATTGGTCGATGTGCTGTCTATATGCATGTGCCTTCACACCAGGCACAGCTGCCCCTGCACATGTGACCCCTGCTGGACTCGCTGCTGGGTCTGTGGAGCTGATGCACCTTCTGCGCGTGGGGCGGACAGCTCTCCTCACTTCCCTCATTGCGCATGTCATGTCTTTGCCGCAGGTGACATGGATCATGGAGGGCCCACATGTACGCGTGGGTAGGCTACACATGATTGTTCACTGGTCGCCACCCCCAGTCAGTGTTTCGAATGGGAAGGTTGTCGTGCTGGTGGTATGTTCGATGTGGCGGATGGGCGGGCCTAGGTGCGGGCTTACATTCCGGACATGGGGGGGTAGTTGGATTGGCGACTAGTTGCAGTATACACGGGACACGTCTCTTCCTTTCCACATCTGGGTCATCCCTTGTACTAACTGACAGTGATACAGTCATCTTCGCCCCAGCCCTCATGTCCTCCCCTCGCCCCCCAATATGCATGCTCACCTGCGAGGCTAGCGCTTGCACAGGCAGCCCCAAGCTCGCACCAGAGAGGGCAAGGAGTGTATGTGTGGGTCCAGTTGCACGAGTGGGCTGTCTCAGGGTATGATGTGTGGCGGGACGCCGTCCACCTGCGTGGTGCCCCAAATGGAGACCCGGCCTGCATGGACTATGCATCACAGTCTTCGCCTTCCGGATCCGCCACCTGCGACACCCAGTGGCTGTGGCTGCCCTTGCGGCCATGCCGCGTCCGTCTGTGGCTGATGGCCCACACATTCACTCTTTGGCCTCTCTGGGGAGGGCTCAGGGGTGGTGGCGCACGCGCTTGCACTTAGTCGCAATGGCATGTGGCGTGGTTGGTATGATGGGCAATGGATGGGATGGTGCGAGCCACCTCCCGTGACGTCAGTGCTGCTCGTGCTGTGGTGCGTCCCCCTACACTTCCATTTGACTTTTTGCCATGCTGGACGTTGAGGTTCTATTGCCTGCGTGATATGACCAGGAGGAGCGCGAGGAGACCTCTCACACACCATGCTCCACTGCCATCCCGTGCCCTGTATCGCCTGTGCGGATTGACTATGTTGGGGTTACACCTGGTCGACTGGGGCTGTGTGTGCCTTGTCAAGGGGCATGGCGGGCGCACAACAGGATCCAGCTTGTCCACAGAGGGTGGGCTGAGGTGCGCCTGGTACCGCTTTGTACGTGTGCCCGGCTGCTGTGCACACACGTGTTCACTCCCCCCGACAGGTGTCCTCTCACAATGCCCAGGGAAGCGGTGGTGTACTGTTCATGAGCCCTCCCAACACGGCGTGCTCCAACTTGGCATGTGCGCATCTACCCGTCGCACCCACCCACCTGAGCACTGCGTCCATACGACTTCACACGACACATGTGTGTCTTCCACAGTAGTGCTACTCATTTGCGTTGACATCCAATACCAGTGGACTACATGGTCATGTCACGACTGCCGTGTACTTCACATACTCTCATCCTCTCTCATTCGTACTTGTGAAATGAGTCAGCGGAGACAGTTCTGGTTTCAAACATTATATTGAGTCTTCTGTCCTCTGTGATGCAGTATAGTGGACACTACTGGCAGCGGAATACATGTTGAGGATATACTGAGCATGATTACAAATGGGATAGGGTGTGGGGTTACATCTGCTTGGCCAAGGCTGTGCTAATGTACATTTACGTATAGCTGCGGAGCTGCGGACTTTGACACAGACGGTATACATGTAGCCTACCAGACCGCTCGGCATCATGGGCACAGTCCATCTCAGTTCCATGTGACAGGTTTGCTGCGGTTGTTCCTCATGCACGCGTGCATGTGAGATGACATCAGGGCATGTGCTTGCGTGCATGCAGCGGCGTGCCACTTGTTGTTGCACTGTGGTGGTTACTGGACATGTCACAGTCACTGGGGTCGTGTTGTTGTTGTATGCACTTGTCGTCCATGCAAAGGTCCTGGTATGGGATTCCCGGGGCGGGGGTGGGAGGGGTGCAGCACCCACAGACTCCAGGCGACCTATTCATGTCCACTGAGCGGTGTGTGTGTCCATGGGCGCTGGATCCATGTCGTGTCCTGGTTGTTCGTGCAGTTCCGTCCATGTGGGTGCGATGCACAGAGCCCATGCCACTGCCTCCCACGATGCATGCGGTGTTCCTGGATGTGATGGGGAACAGTGTGCATGTCCCGGTCATATCCGATGTCATGGCGATGTCGTTGATGGTGTGGTTACAGTTGCCGGTCGTTTGGTATGGCTGTTGTGGTGGTGACTGGCCAGTCCGTGCGGAAGCTGAGCATGGGTGCGGGGTTGGACTTCATAGGTCACTCGGGGAACCTGCGTTGTGGTCCGACGTATTTACAGGTTGACAGGTATGCGATGCCGTCCAGCAGGGCTTCCATGTCATTGGTGGTGTACATGTTTGCCAGCCAATGAAGCGGATGGTGGCTGTCAAGGTGTTGTTCGTAGGTTGTCCCTTGGAGGACCATGATGGGGCATGCTGGGTGACATTCGATGTAGCTGTTCTCGATGATCCGTCGTGTGGAGGCACAGTGGTTCCATTTCAGTGCGCGTGCGATGTTGGCCACATACGCCATGCCCCCATAGGCAGAGCAGGCCCTGTCGTGTGCGTCCAGAGGGAGGAGTAGTGGTAGCAGGTCCGCCTTCAGACATGCCGGGTTGGAGAGGCATATCTCGACGGGATGCTGGTAGGGACACCTCCGACAGTAGAAGACGGGCATGACGCAGCTGAACAATGTGATGCGGTAAGTCAGTCGGTAACTTACGTTCAGCAGGGACAGGAGATCGCATCCCAATGTATGTATCGTGCTGGTTTGGTACAGCTTGAGCTCTTCGGCGTAGTTGGGTAGGTGTGTTGCGGTTGCCATTTCGCAGCGGTTCGTAGAGGTGGCGTGCTCCGGCTGTGTGTGCAGTCTGCAATGTGCACGCTCCGGGGTTGCTGTGAGCTCTGTGTAGTCGTGGGGAGACAGGACTTGTGTTCTGTTGGCTTGTTTGGAGGACACGGGCCCTCTTCCCACATGCTTCTCAGACAGTTCAAGGTCGGTGCTGTGTGACTCCTTCCAATTAACTTGCATGTGGCCGACATGGGGGAGTGTTTTCTTCTTTCCTCCCCGTCCGTTGTGTGCTTCTGTGATATGCGCTATCTGCCGTGTGGTCGGTCTCCTCGGCATGCCTGTGTTGGTCTATTCTTGGACAATGGCTGTATTCACCGGCTTCTGTCGTAGGGCTGTGGTTTCGGTGTTGGAATGGAAGGTCATTCAGTGCTGTCTGCTCTCCCTTGTGTGGGCGGCAGGCTGCCTTTCCGCTCTGCGTTGGGCCTTGTGTGTGGATGTAATTCTTGGGCCACCTGTTGTCGGTCACCGGGCTCTTTGGTGTTCCGTTTCATGTGTCTTGTTCATATGTGCAGGGTGGTATGGGTTTTTCAGTGTGGTACTGGCGTTCCTCTTCCCGAAGGGGCCCTGCTTCTCCTAGTTGGTGTTGCCGCCGCTGTGTGCTTCGCCATGTTTGTTACACTGGGGTGTGTCCTGCTGTTGCGTGACTTAACTGACATGTGTGCGTCGGTTGTGTGGCGTTGGGTGTTGTCCGTGAATTGGGCGTTGGGGACATGTCTGTGGCAGGCCTGTCACGTGTCATGTGCGTTCGGGGTGGGGCTGGTGTGTGTGCTGCTTGGTTGTGTCCCTGTGTCTGTGTGCGACGCATGCATGGCGCTGCGGTTGGCCTCTGCGTTGTGCGCATGTGTGGCGGCGTCATCGGCGCTTTGGGGCCGTGACGGGGTGGTTGGTTCCTAGTCCCAGGTGGTGTGTACACATGTGTTCCGCGATGTTAGGATTTGGCCTGTGTGTCATATGTGGATGCAATGGTGGATGTGTAGTGTGCACGCGCTGGTGGGGGGTTGTCCGCTTTATCCGCCCTTGCACTGTGTGCGCTGTTTGCGTGCACTTGTTGTGTGTGTGCCTACCTGCGTCTCCGCGGTACGTTGCGTCCTTGGTGGTGCATCAGCAGAAGCATGGGAAGGGCCTGCAGTGCTGGATTCATGCCCGGGGTGCCGCTTCTTCGTTGTCCGTGCTCTGCGTCCGTGTTTCCGCCTCTCTTTCACGTGCGGTGTCTCTTTGCCGTGGGAGCCGTTTGTTTGCGGCATCGTAATTTATGCGCCGGGCGGGACGTGTTTCGTCGGACGGTGTGTGTCAGTTGTGCTGCGCCGCTACGTGTGCGGGCGCACTTTGATGGCGGACGGTGTTGCTGGCTTGCCGGCGGTGTTTGGCCTGCTTTTCGCATCGTAATTGGGCGGGCGTGTGGACTGCTGCGTGCCGGCGGTAACTGGTGGTTTTTGCATCCGCCAGCACGGCGGTAGTGCTTCCGCCCGCCATCGT